>AXZN01000050.1:0-368181 GCA_000498155.1 Shiraia sp. slf14
CGGATCCTCGCTTGGAGCCTTACCCCTCGTCTCTAAGCGAGCTGTGGAGCGGGCGCTAGTATCTCACGCGTTTGCGTTCGTGAACCTCACTTCATCTCATCTTTTCATATTATAGACGCCATTGCACTTCTCAGAGCCAAGTTAGGACTTATATAATACACGATAATACTATCGCTTTGTATCTGCAATAGAGCTTGAGGGCAATCAGCACACCTTTATGTTCATCCATATTCATTCATAAATAACTGACCATGCAGAAGTGGCCATTCATGCCTTCTCTCGATATTTACCTTTCTCGAATGACTTCAACAAGTGAAAAAGTTGTCGTAATGCTGCCCGAATTTGGGAGGTGATTGCTGATCAGGATTTCGCTGGCTGAGTAGGGCAGGCCAACGTTATCAGGCACATTCTAATGTATGTTCCCGCGAAAGATGATACTCATCGTGCGGTGCGAGAGAAAGCGCCGTTCTTACCTGAGTTTGTATGGGGAAGGTAAGAGAGGGACTAGTCTTTTACTTGTGGTAATCAGGCAAGGGAGTGTAGCCTCATGTACCTCCTATGAACTGTTTCTTCAATCACTTCAATTTCTCTTTCGTCAACCTTTTCTTATAACTCTTTCTTCATAGCATTTTGTTTCTCGAACTCTACCCACTCTTTCCTTGTCACGCCGCATCTTTTCAACATGCATGTGTTGATATGTCGCGTCTGTAATGTCATGTATATGCGCACTCACAAGAAGACATGGACGTCTTTAACACAACAACATCTCAGCAAGAGATGGAAAAAGAACAGCTAGGCCTGAGAGGCCGAATCCAAACCGGGTTATCGTGAACGCATCTTGTCTTTGACGCCTCCCGCCATAGCTTAGCTGGGATTGGATGACAGACGGGATGCAATAGTATCATCACGCGCGATACATCTCAACGGGCATGAACCGAATCGACACATAACGATTATGGCCGGTTCCAAGACGCGACTAACAGTCTGCTGCCTTGCGCAGGCTGCCGTGGCCGCCCCCAACACCCAATCATAATACTTGGCGCAATCGGATCAACTTGCCACCGGGAGCTCCACCACCGTGCCTCCATCGCCGCGTTTATTCCACTCCAGGCACCAAAAGTTTACTCACTGTTCCGCCGTCCGCGCACCAACGCTTACTCACCCGCACGTACGCAATTCTTCAGTGATACAGGTATTGTACACCAACTCCGACTGGAAGGCCCAGGTAGTGCCTATGGCTCCTTCCAGCCGGGAGGCTTTGCTCGTGGAGCTGTACTACCATGTTGTTCTCCCACGTTACGTGCCTGGACAAGAGCATACCCAGCTTTGCCAAATCGAGAGCGAGTTGGCGTCTCGTTTGACCGAAGCGGCGAGGCAACTGATTTCGCACGCTCCTTTGGGCGATCACACACACCTGGATGCCATCCGATTGGCCCTGACAACATGCAAGTCTCTCCATGTTGAAGGAAAGGTGGACAAGAACCTGCTTTTACAAGAGTTTCGAGATTTGGATTCCAACAAGGCTCTCATAATTCATATTACAGAACAGAATGCCGCATTGCTCGTCTATGTTCTCAGGTAAACCGCGCTCAACTCCAAGACTTTCGCAAATGCTGACATACTTGTACAGTGACCGTGGCGAAAAGTCAATCATCTTTGAAGCTTTTGAGTCGGCAGCAACTTGTGAAAGCGTACTCGCCACTGAAAATGCATTACTGTGGGACTTTCCAGGCCAGGCAGTCGCGGTCCCTTACGCCATATTCTCCCGGGACGATTTCCAACAAAGCTTGTCAACATTCATAGAACAAGCCAGCCTTGAGGCCATTAAGCAATTTTCGGCTGTTACTTATAAAGCTTGTGCGCCTTTACCCGAGTTACGCGATTCTTCAGATCCTACGTTGGTCATCGAATTGCTCATGGCGATACTCGAAGCCAGCGGTTCCAGTCACCATGTAACAGGCCTACGGAAGCGCGTGAGAGACACTGTATCGTTCAACAGAGCACGTAAGCCATGGAGAAGGTCAGCGTTCTATCTTGTACTTCGTGTTGCTGTCCAACGCCATCTGTACAATTTGATGGGACCAGAAAAAGGAAGATTATACTATAAGATCCTCATGTGCATATTCATGTCGCAGTTGCTCGGCGACTCACTATTCCAGATCCCCAATGATGCAACGCATTACCTTCTTCAAAAGCTAGGCAGACGTCTAGCGAAATTGGAGGTTGATCATGACAGGAGTCCTCAGCTTGTGCAAGACTTACATTCCAAAATCTTCTCGTCACTTGGAAATAAGTTAGAAAAGTGCCTCTTGCGGGTTTCTAGCTCCATTGAATCGCAGTGGGAGACTTTCAAGAGGCGGACCTGTAGGATCATTCGTCCTATTGAGCGATTCGCCGATCCCTCCGATATGAGGTTGCAACTTCCCAACAGTACTTATGTGCTAAATCGCGCCATGACTCACCGATTTAACACTCTCCAAAATAAGATCGTTTCTCCGGATCAGCTACTTGGTCACTATGAGGGTACCATTGGCCAGAAGCCCTTCATTGCGGTCCTAAATCGCTACATTCCACTGTATGTAAGCGATGAGAAGGCAGTTACAAGGCCTGGATCATCTCAGACGAAATCTCCCGAAGATCAGTGTATCCGAATTGCTCGCGAAATTGAGGCTTATGTGTCCACAATCGGTGATGCATATGCCGATTATCTTGAGATGAAAAGTCGGCAGCTTCTTGCCATCATGGAGCTATGGAAGGCCATGGATGAGTATGCTGTGCGATGTTACCCCCTATTAACTCAATTCCACCCTAGATTTGAGCCATCAATGCTTGATGTCTTACAACTCCTAACACCGGAAGAGCTTTATCGTCTTGATGTGGTGCAGTCATACTTGGAGAGGCGCTGTCAGATGTGCAGTAAATCTAGTTCAAGAACCATTTTCGATTCCCCCACCACGGACTCATTCGCTGTCAAGTACTACGAATCCTCAGTTGACTCACTAGAATGTCAAGGGCTGCGCGAAGAGATTGAGCAAGATGCTCAAGAAAAGCTTCTTCACAAAGAGACTGAATGGGAAGAAAAGAGCGAAAAACACGAATCCAAGATACAAGAAATGGCTGGACTATCATGCGTTTATATCACAAAACTCAATGCCGAAGGCTTTCCCGAGCGAGTCCACCAGAAGCCGTGTCGAAAACATACCTTGAAATGGCAAGCAAAGCAGATCAAAATCAATATTTTGGAATGGCCTCTACCAGCAGAAGATTCGGCGTTGAAAGCTGTGATCTTTGAATTAATGTGTCCTGCACCGTTCGCAGCCTATCGAGATGCTACATGGTTGATTTTGTCATCCTTCGCATTTCCCAAGACTCAGACAACTGAAGGTGTGCCGTTGCTCCGCGAATATTCTGGCCTGAGCGATTATGCCAACGAAACACGATCTTCTATCACCTTGGGCTCATCAACGAAGTCTCATCTTCACACACACTATAAAGAGATATCTTTCCCAGTCACCTTTGACAACGTACATCGTTCATTCGGCATGAAGCTTGACTACTACGACAACAAAGGAAAGTCTTGGACTTCGATGAAAGACAAACCTTCATTTTCGCATCTTTTCCCCTTGAAGTTGCCGCCACGCTCACCCTATGAAATCTTCGAAACTCTCACAGAAGACAGGTGGCCTACTTCTAATAAAATTTTGGCCACGCAAACCCAATGCCCGACTGACCTGAACGTGCACGAGTATATGGCCTGGCAAGGGTTATTGCTAGGGACGCATACCAGATGGCCAACTCTGTTACGGGAATTGGGATCTACGAATATCAATTTTTCTACCGACTCAACATGGGCACTTGTCTCTAAGATTATACTCCAGGTAGGTCCTATGACATCGTGGGACAAATTTCGAGATATACACTCCATCTTCCGCGACAAGACCTTCTGTCAGTTGCTCCTCGAGCAGATTGATTATCGCCTGGAGGCTATCCGACGAAACTGGCGGGAGCCTGTGCAACTTGACTTGCTTCTTACAATGCTTATCAAGCTCGATCTTCTTGCTTCGAAGTCCAAGTTCAATTTGAAGATTACTGAGCTTCTCGGCAAAGCACGTGTGATAACTCAAGGCTGGTGTGTGAATTTAAAGTCCGTAGACTGTGACCAGAGGCTCGGACCATCGATTTACGCTGTTTGGGCATCAGTTCTATGCAAGCGGACCTTTTATCCCACTTTCACGAGACTGGGCACCATTCCACATCACCTTCTTAAGGACTTCGTCGTGGCGTCTATTATGCTTCAAAATTCTCTTGTGGGCGAATTCGACTCTCTCCCTTGCAACCTGAGAAACGCGATATTGCAGGACCTCAATTCTGCCCATAGATTTCGCAGTCTCCTCCAGAATGCGCTTTGTGAAAATATCCGCGCTGTCCTCGAGGGAATCATGGTATATTGGCCGGTTCCCGTAACATCTGTGGATGATAGAATGGCCATGTCATTTAATCCGGAGACCTGTTGGGCTACAGTGACTATCTCGATGGTAGACGCTGTGCAACATCATATCCACTACAATATGATCCATGGCACGTTGCTGATCAACGGAAAATCGCTTGGGATATTACCCCCTGAATATCGGCGTTGGCCGATCATACAGGAGCTATTTGGATCTCAAGGTCTGCATATCCTTCCTTCGCCTTTACCAGGGATGTCCTTAGTCATCGATCGTACAATGCCAAACGAGCATTGGGTGCATTTGGGATTCCGCGATAGTAATCCCATAATTCGTGCTGAGCATCGTGGAGCTGTCTTGGAACTGATTCCGCGAAATGCGTTCCACAGCAAAACCCGATCTGATCTACCTCGACCGCTTGGCGAAAACTGTTACCACTGGCTCAACCTCAAAACTGGTATACTAGAGATACGACAACAAGACCCATGGAAATCCAAGCGGAGCAATTGGCGGTTACATTGGGACACTAGGCGAGCCACAAGAAACAATGGATCTACTCTGGTGGACCCTAACAGTAATCTTGCTCACCGAATAATTCAAAACTTTCATCAATTTGAATACGGTGAACACATTACTGTATATCAACCAGCCAAAGGTAACCTTCGAGTCGAACTGAAACGTCTCGAACTTGATTTTGAAATCACGAAATCCGGATTACTGTTCAGCCCACAGCTTGGAGCTGCCATCGCGGAGCCTCTCTATCAAGATGTGGGAACTTGGTATGGTCTTAAAAGCAAGCTCGTGGTGAGATCTTTACGAACACCCGTTCAACGTAGTATTCTACTCCCACTGGGGGAGCGCATATGCGAGCGCGAAGGCCCTCATATATCCACTGTGATCAAGAACAAAGGTGCATATCTCAGATTCGGTGTGAACACCATACTTGGTCGCATTGAATGTCCTGCAGAGCCCGTCATGATGTATCATCGTGCCTTAATGCATGCATTGACCGCCTACTTCTTACCAGACCCTCTTACCGGGAGGACAGGTGTTGATGAAGCCCTCCATTACTTACGATCAGGCGCTTATCAGCCATGGTCACCTTTATCACATGGCTCGCGAGAAAGCTTGCTAGCTTTAGCCGATTTGTCGCCCCAACGAGTGTACTATCCTCCTGCACTGAAAGTTATGGAAACTACAGAGTGGAATGCCGATTATACGATTTTCGTGCAGGACGAGAGGTACAAATGGGCCGTTGAAAACATCCTTGGATTGAGCTCGCGGCTGTCGCAATTTGCTCCCAATGCAACTGGCACCTCCCCTGAAGACGACAGTTCAAAATCAGCGAGTAGCGAGCTCCTAGAAAAGCGTGCTTCGGCTCGCAATATTGGACTCTCATTTGAAGCAGATGAGACTTACAAGCCCAGAGATGTTCGCTTCGATGGCATGAAACGCGATAATGTCACATTTATCGCGAAACTTGTTGACCACCGGCCAACTCGGATTGATAATCCGCCGCAGCTGGCGCAACTACTTCGAGGCTTACCCATCATCGGCGGATATGTGCGAGTATTTGATAAAGTCCAGTTCACCGATATACTTGACACTGATATTGGTATTGATTGGGGTGCCTTGGTACGAACTGCTTTAGCCTCATGTGAAAGCACAAAGTTCCAGCTCATCTTCTTGCTGGGCTCGTTAGCATTCTCAGATAGGGCGAATATGGACCTGCTGAAGGTCATTGCGTCGTTTTCGATTCTCAGTGATCTAAAGAACCTGCTACTCCCGGAGCATGCCTTTTACAGTCACTTCAAGCCAAACGAGCCATTAGAGATGGGTCATCTTATCAAGTTGATAGAGAAAGCGAAACAGCCTTACGTGGCCGACAACATGACACCGGCCAATCAGATCCTACTCCGAGAGCTAGATCATGACAAGCAAGTTTCAAAAGCTTGCAAATCTCTGGCCAAAGCAATTTGTTCGCAATGGCCTTCTGTAGAGCTCAATGTGAAAATTTTGGAGTCGGCTCAAGTCGGATTAGATACCACTGAAGCTCTTTTATACGTAATGCCAGAGTGGACCAGGCTAGCACAAAATCTCCTCTTCTCGCAGCACATCGAGCAGGTCCAGACTATTCTCCACCGCCATGCTGTAATCAACGACGACGATTTGGTTCTGAAGTCAACCAGGTCAAAACCTGTGGAACAACACATATATTCACAGAGGTTGAGAGGCGGCGAATGTCCAAGACTTGATGAGTTGTTGACAAATGCCATTTCTGAACGATGCATTTCTGCAAATGTCATATCGACCCAAGTATTCGAAGCCTCTCCGATATTATCAAAACGACCAAATGGCACGCAGTCCATTTCAACATTGGTGCGAAATGCATCAACTCAGCTTGCCACATCGAATTCGGGCAAGCAGCCTATTTCCAGCCCCATCAGAGAGCTTTATAAAATTGTTGCACCATACAAAGAATCGCCCTCTATGGTGCACAGGCGATATGGCGTTGAGTTAGAGCAAAGCATCAAAGCACTCTCACTTCGTCTTGCTGAACACGTGATTCCTCCTCAAGCTTTCAATCCAACCCAGCTTTCTTCCGACATTTACTCGGCAGACGTGGCAGTGGCCGGAATGCTGCGGGAGATACGACTTCATCTCAAGAAATTTGATTCCCGGGTGAAGTGGTTGGCTGCTGCAGGACTTTGGCCTGCCATCAATCCTCTTTCGTTACTCAGAGAGCTTCGTTCCACGTCTCAAGTGTCTCTCAGCCAGTCTATGAAGGAGAAACTCATAGCGCTAGGATTAGCAATCACAAAATATCAACGACTGCTACGCATACAAGATGCTTCGCAAATGGGTAGACACCAACAGCTGGTAGACGAATGCGAAAATATTGGCCACGTGAATTGGTCTCCTGCAGAATATGTCGACTGGCTTCTTCTGGAGATTGAAAGTAACATTCTGATCCGCTCTGAACAAGTCGATGTCGCTCTCGCAACAATATCACCAAAGTCTGGGAAGAATTCCGTTCTGCAGCTCTTGATGGGCAAGGGCAAAACGTCGTGCATTCTTCGTAGGTGAACTCCATATCCTTTTACGATTTTATATGCTAACTTATGTACAGCTATGGTTGCGCTGGTCCTTTCCAAAGACCACTTGTTCCGCATCATTGTACCTAGGCCTCTCCTGCTACAATCTGCTCAGATCATGCAAACAAAATTGGGTGGTCTTCTCGATCGCGAAGTCCTGCATGTGCCCTTTTCGAGAAGGACTCCGACCAACAAGATTTTGATGCAAACTTATTACCATCTCCACAATCACATCCGGAGTCAAAAAGGCGTCATGCTTGCTCTCCCTGAGCATATAATGTCTTTTAAACTAAGTGGTTTGCAGCGCCTTTGTGACGGCAAGATTGAAGAAGCAGCACTCATGATCAAAGCCCAGGACTGGCTAGATCGACATGCCAGGGACGTGCTAGATGAGTGCGATGTCTCCCTATCAATTCGGACCCAACTCATCTATCCTTCTGGGTCTCAGCAAGCTGTCGATGGACATCCATCAAGGTGGCAGACGGTGCAAGGCCTCCTAGATCTTGTTTCGCTCTATACCGAAGATCTGGTCCACAGGTTCCCAAATAGTATCGAAGTTGTCCATCGTGCAGGGTTCCCAATCATCTACTTCCTGCGTAAGGATGTCGAGGATTATCTCATCAATCAATTGATCGAAAAGATATGCCAAGGTGAAACAGCAATTCTTCCCGTGGCATGCTTCTCCCAACAATCTCAGGACGATATTCGAGCATTCATATCTAAGCCAATTGTTGACACCAAGATACCGGAAAGGATTTCAGAACTTTTCAAAGGAAATGGTCATGTGGTTGACATCATCTACCACTTACGTGGCTTGTTCGTGCATCGAATCTTCCTGTCCACACTGAAGAAGCGCTGGAACGTGCAGTATGGTCTTCATCCCAATCGTGATCCAATTGCGGTACCATATCAAGTAAGTCTTCATTACACGCGAACAGTGTTTTAAACTCGGCTAACAACTATCAGGCTAAAGGCGTCCCTTCACCAACCGCTGAATGGGGCCATCCTGACGTTGCTATAATTTTGACATGTTTATCGTTCTATTACGAAGGCCTCAACTTGAAACAATTCAAGCAAGCTTTTGAGCAACTTGCCAAATCTGATGAACCTAGTATTGAGTATGGTTTATGGGTTGCAGAGGGCGTCCCAGAAAGCCTTCAGAACTACAACGCCATCAATGTGGAGGACAATCAACAACTATTGGAATTGCACCATTATATCAGGTAAGCTTTGCTCAATTTCGTCTCAGTTGACACACTAACCTGAAGTAGACACAAAGCATGCTTGCTCGACTTCTATCTGAACACATTCATCTTTCCGCAGCACGCAAAGCAGTTTAGTAGGAAATTATGCGCGTCGGGTTCCGATCTCATTTTGTACGACCCTATACGACCCGTATGCGCTACCACTGGTTTCAGTGGGACCAATGATACAAGGCATCAGTTGCCAACGATCATCAAACAAAGCGACCTACCTCAATTAGCTCACACAAACGCTGAGGTTCTGGCATATCTACTTGAAGAGCGTAATCGGAAATACATCCGCATGGTTGACAGTTTCAACAAACGGTTGACTGAGGAAGGGCTACTCAAAAGACTTGTGCACCCTTATGGCTATGGTCGAGCTCATGATACCTCAAGCCAAATTCGCATCCTCATTGATGCTGGAGCACAGGTACTGGAGCATGACAATCGCAGTCTTGCTAAAGCTTGGCTGAAGGAAGACTATGGTGCTACAGCTGCTGTATATTTCAATGAAGATCATCGTCCTATGGTCCTGTATGGCAAAGGTACCGACATACCGCTTGTCGCATCTCCTTTCGCAGAAGATCTGTCAGGGTGCTTGGTTTACATCGATGAAAGCCATTGTCGTGGTAAGTTTTCCGTTTCTCCCTAGATGATCCTCACAGCTCCATCCATCTCGGGTTTCAATCTGGCAATGTTGCTGCTAAGAACTCTATAGCAAGGAACCTGCTGACCAATACCTTAGGCACAGATTTAAAGCTTCCGCCACATGCTAGGGCTGCAGTGACTCTAGGCCCACATCTTACGAAAGACGCCTTGGTACAAGCGGCAATGAGACTAAGACTGCTAGGCAAGACTCAGTCTGTTACTTTTTTCTCGCCTCCTGAAGTCCATCAAAGTATTCTCGATCTTCGCGCAGCCACGAACGATCGTGCATATGGTTCTCTAAGCTCTTTTGACGTCATTCGTTGGCTGTTAGAACAAACCTGCAATGCTATCGAACAGCTCGAGCCACTGTACTTCACCCAAGGTATCAATTACCTCCAAAGGACGCAGGCCAGGCTGGACCATCCAGATTTTATCAAAGACAAGATGTCCCGTGATATGTATCTCCGGGTTGTACGTTCAAAAGAAATGCAGACTCTGAAGCAGCTCTACGAGCCTAAGTATCATCAACGTGGGCCTGCAGTTAAAGCTTCTTATTTTGCACCTGCCCTGCAACCTCATGTTAAGAAGGTTCTCCAACGCAAAAAGGATTTTCAAGATAGAGGCTTTGCAATCCACGCAACGGCTTTGGAGGAAGTCGAACAGGAGCG
Organism: Shiraia sp. slf14; assembly: GCA_000498155.1. NCBI lineage: Eukaryota > Fungi > Ascomycota > Dothideomycetes > Pleosporales > Shiraiaceae > Shiraia > Shiraia sp. slf14. Next base: position 10,101 of record AXZN01000050.1, read on the forward strand.
GGAAATGGAATTTGAAGTTGAGAGTGTCCGTGAAGTGCAACCGCCTACGCACTTTAAAGCGCTCAAGGTGTCGAAACTTCACCACGACATTGAATCGTTTGCGACTCATGGTAAGAACCCTGTTTACTTGGATAAATCCAATCAGTGCTGACATGTTGCAGGCAAAGTTCCGGTTGGAAGCGAAGCATTCCGACCAATGTTCTGTGTTTTACAAGACACAGCTCTTGGATTGAGTCATGGTACAATCACCGCCGTGAAAACAACTGCCCGACTGTATGTTTCTCTCCAATTTACCAGGGCTGTCAGTGTCAAAGAACCAAACGACAATTTTCTGAGACCTTGCCATTGGTTGTTGTGGAGTTGCATCTCAAAAGTGGGCCTGCTCGTAAGTCCAGAAGAAGCAGACCAACTGATCCCATTGCTTCGAGCTATGTACGTGGAACCACCTGCATGCCATCTCATAGTATACGCCACGCCCGTGACTCGAAGGATGCTTCAATTCAATCGTCTCGACTACTACGCGATACCACCCTTGCCAACTGGCTTCTCGGTACCAACCTGGCTCAAAGTAGAGTTGGGCATTTTCGCCGGGCGACTGTACTTCGAATGGAACGAATATGACGAAATCATGGCTTACCTCGGAACGCCTACATCAACCACCAACGAAGACGGAGAAACACAAGTTATGGCTAGCAAAGCATTCGCAACTCAGCCCCTGACTTTCCTTCACGACTGGCTCGCAGTCCGTCGCAAAGGGCAAGACTTCGAACACACGCCCATGGGTTTCGTTGCAACTGGAAAACCGCTTTCCGCAAGCCATTCTTTCTTTTCATCCATCAACACAGAAAAAGACCTCGGCTCCCATCCCACCGCCAGCGTAGCTGCATACATCAAAGAAGACGACGACGAATCCGACGACGGCGATGACCACGTCAAGGACCACATGTTCCGCCAGGGCGACAACGATAATGGCGACGACGTCTTTCACGATGCTGAGGAGGAATTGTATGATGAAGAGGATAACACGTTCTTCGCGGGTCCTGCATATGTACGCGAGGACGAAGATGCTGAGACAGGAAGGAAATAATTTCCTGGTTATGTACATGAGGAAAAGTCCTTGAGACTAGAAACTAAATGATAACATTTCTTAAATTTGTTGTTGGGATCTTTTGACTATGACACATGTATAATCACTAATTACCAAGTCAAGCACTTCACATACATCACCAACAAACTAATTACACAACATCACCAACAAAGCACTGACACACACAGACAATTTTCCAACCAGCAGATATACACGCAATTAGAACTCTACGTAATTATAAAATGCAACTAAAAAAACAAAAGTCAAGCCCACCTCAAACCATGCATACGCCATCGCCCGATCAATTGATATATGCATCCTGTGCCTTTAATTATAAATTTCCAACGGCGCGATTTGATCAACATTATACAGCCACCCACCGCCCTTTTCTTCAGTTTCTAGCCAGTCATACGGCCACAGTACGAGGTGGCCTTGTACCAAGCCTAGTAAGGTGCGTGCATCTTCTTTAGCGAGCATGGCGTCCATGTCGGTGGCGTGGAAGGCGCGGGTGCTGGATTTGGTGGTTGCTCTGCGGCGGGAGCGTTTGGTGTTTGAACGGTTTGGAGTGCTATTGTTGTTATTTGGGTGTGGGGTTTCGGAAATGGTGACTTGGCGGTTTCGTGCGGCTGTGGGGGTGCTTGGGTTTGCGAAATCGGTGGTGGATGGCTCGGTGTCTGGGATGGGTGGGGGAGCGGGGAATGTAAATGTCTTTGATGGGGGAGCTGGATTCATGGGCGAGACGACTGCGTCCTCGGCTGGTTTCCTTTCGGTGGACTTTTCGTCGAACTCTTGGGCTTTGATGTGGGCTGTGTCGAGTTTCAGTTGCTCGTTGTGGTTTTGGACGTGCTTTTCTTGGTCTTGGGCCCATTGCTCTACTCCGCCGATGCGCGAATGATGTGTGTTGCTGGTGTTATCTGAGTTGTTGGTGAGTTTCTCAGATAACTTGTCACCCATAGCGTTGACCGAATTGCCAACGGCACCCGTTGCAGTGTTGAACTTCTCCGATAGTACTCCACTTGTACCAGGTGGACCGGTCTTACCGGGTGCCTCTTGTTGTCTACGCTGCTCGCTCTTGTCACCGCCTTGCATCTTTGTGAAGCGTTCAGCAAACGCAGCATACTCCTGGTATTCTTTCCAAGTCTTGACTTCGTTGTCCGGCATGCAACGGAACACTTGGCGGAAGAGCTTGGTATTGTTCTCAGCGACCTGATGCCAAGTGTCCAGGAAGAAAGAGTCATTGATAGGATCACGCATACAATCCTGAGTCACGAGAGGTCGGCGCATCTCTGCAAGGAGAGGATTGATGGATGAGGAACCTTGGCTGAAGGTGCGTTGCAGTGGTGGGCCACCAATGTCAGTATCATCCGAGGTTGGCAATGCTGGCAGTTGGCTGAGCTGTGTAAGGCCGAGCTTCGCAGTGTCCATACGTGGCAGTCTGGGAGGTGGAAGGCCAGCATAACCGTCCTGTTGATTGCTGAATGCGCTGCTCTTCGTGCCCGTGGTATTGCTGCGACCACGTGACCGAGTTGTGGAATTCTTCTTTGGCGTCGAGACTGAACTCTCTGCTGCCACATCTGTGACGAGCCTCTCGTGCCCATGCTCGTCGTAGTAAGAATCACGTCCAGCAGATACACTTGGACGGCGATGCTCTACCTCCAGCATGTGGTCTGCGCCCTCACCCCTCACATCCTTTGCATGAGCTGCATTGCCTATAACGCGAGGATCAGATGAAGCTTTCTTGTTGGGCTTGATATTTGGGTTATCGCTCTGTGCCCAGTCAAAGTCGTGGTTGAAACTGTGCAGCTTTTCAGCTCGCTGGATTAGCTCATCTTGAAGCTTGTGGTTGTTCTCTTCTAACTTTTGCTCAGTCGCACGATGAGCTGTTGGCGAGGATGGAGACGACGACTCGGTTCGGAAGCCGGTACTTTCGGCGTCTGACATTTGGCTTGCCCATTCTTCCTCAGTGATATGATCAACATCGACACCAAGATGTTCTCGCATGAGACGAACACGAAGGGTGTGAGGGAACTTTCCAACCTTGTATGGCTGACCTGCCATGTATGAATCCAGCACTTCAGTATCGCGAACAATAGCCGCCACCTCTGAGTCACGAGAGCCCAACATGGATCGCTCGTTGATATTGGCAGAGCCGATGATAGCAACGCGGTCGTCAACAACCATGATCTTGGCGTGGATGTACAACTGCTCAGTGACAAGCATTTTGTTTGGTCCAATTTCGCCCCAAGACCTGAGTGCATAGAATTGGATATAGTCCTCTGGCTCGATTCCAGCTGCCCGTAGACGGCCAAAAATTGAGGTGGGTCCACGGCAAATGCTGTGGTACTGGCAAGTCATGATGAGTCTGACACTGCTTCCTTCTTGCTCATCGACGGTATTCTGATATCCGGGCATGAGAGGAAGCACAATGCATGCTCGCCAATCTTCATCGTTTGTATGCGCCCGCTTTATGCGATCGACAATAGCATCATTGATCTTGTTTTCAATCTTTGTGCCCAGGATCTCGCTGCTACTAACGTAGAACTGATTCTCAATGTATACAAAGTGTTCAGAAGTTGCGATCATCTGGACATATGCATTCATGATGCTATGTTCCACTTTATTGGGCGTACCGAGGGACCAAGCGCATGCAGATCGCAGTATCTGTACCTCGCAGGTTCCGTCTAAGCCAAGAGCCTCTATATCAGCAGGATTGAAATCTGGCGGCGGAAGTAAGAAGGGCGTTGGACGAGAAGGTTTGCGTTGGCGCAGCAAGTAGTTCCACCGTTGGACAAAGTGACGAGTCAGATCGCGAGCTGGCTGACCAACGATTTGCATACCGATATCATGCCATGGCATTCGAGGAACCTTGGTGCGGTCGTACATTTCTTCATATGGTTTATCGAGATTGAAGAAGTCCTGCACTCGCGGATTGGAGTAATCCTTGCCTGGCCAGAGTTGGCAGTGGTCAGCGTCCTTGGGATTATCATCCAGCTCAAATCCAGTTAATTTGTCGTCCACAACAACGTGCTGCGGCGTATCCCATCTACCAAAGCACAGATCAACACCTCCACAGAACGCAACAGTATGATCAATGACGCAAATCTTCTCGTGATGCGACCAAAAGAAGGTATTTTGGCGGATTTGATTTGGGGACCGTTGTACGAATACATTGGGGTGCAAGTCAAGGAGAGAGAACTTGGAATACTCCGAATCGATTGGAATGGCAGCTCCAATGTTGCGGTACATGATGACAAAGATTTTGACGCCTTCTTGGGCTTTGCGCTGCAACAATCTGTCGAGCCTCCACTTATGACTGATAGCTGCTGGTCGTCTTAGGTATAGTTCGGGGCTGAGCCACCAATCGTGGATGTAAATAACATCTCGAGCCATGCTGATGGCACGAGACACATTCCACATGTAATCACGACCATCAACCAGCCATTGGGCATAAATCTTCTTTCGCACCGGCGCAAAGCTGTCGAATCGCTGGCGTTGGGCCCATGGTGTATTTGAAGCCATAAACCTAATAGACTCTTCGAATTGTTGCAACATCTTGTCGTTCCTAGCCAGAAGTTTCATCTTGCGTTCGGAATTAACTAGCTTCAGCTGATGGTGGCCAGTTGCAGAAGCTTTTGCTTCGCTAGCAATATCTCTAGCCTTCTTATCCCTAAGTTTGCCAGACTTGGATTCCATGTTGAAATCTGCGTCAACTAGGAAAACGTCGTAGACGTTCATTTCTTCTGGAGAGTCCACGCAAACGACGTAACTGTGTCGTACCAAGAACCATTTTGGCCAGTGACGATTTACAAATGGCGCAGGGTGCCACTTCTTCTGCTTGCTGACGCCTTTTGATGACTTGATCATCAGGTAGCCTTCTTTTCCATGATAACCACCCTCAGCTGCCAGACGTACACCTAGTGCTGACAGTTCCAGGAACTTACAGAGTCGATTGCTATTGGGCCGGAAGATGAGGTAAGTTATAAGGCTCTTTATATACGCTTCGAGCTTCATGCGTTGGCGTTCGTGGTGGTTCTGCTTTGGCTGCAATGGCTGACCAGAAGGACCTGCGAAGCTTCCTTGTCTTGCTGAGAGTGGCCCTGGAGCAGTCGGCGTCTCTTGGCCACCTATACTGGATTGCCTACGGCTAAGAGCGAATGAAGACTTCCGTCTCTTGCCCTTGCTAGGTCGATCCGTAGCGCTCGCATCTCCGTCCGTAGCTTGACCACCTGCAGCAGCGTCCTCCTCTTCTTCCTCTTCTTCATCGTCCAAGATACCATATCCTCGTAAACCTCGAAGATATGGTAGAGCACTGCGAGGGAAGCGAGGAAGACGAGTACGGGGGTCTTCCTTTTCTTCCTTCTTATCATCAGAAGTTCCTTGTAGTCGGTTGGTAGGTCGCCTGAATTGATCCTGCTTTTCTTGGATTTTGAATTTGAGATGTAGATTTGCAAAGTCGGTAACTGTCCTATACACGACCCATTTCATTCGCGTCATGCCGCTTCCGTATTCTAATTCAATACGTAAAGCAGTATGACGATCTCCATCCTTGAGAAATTTGTCTTTGGTCCTGTCGGTATCCGTGATGCTCACTTTCAGCTGCTCTAGAAGGACAGGTATGCGCTTATGGCCATGCTCATCGCGCTGGAACATACTTGCTAGGAACAAGGCAGCCGGTGCACCAGCGAGAAGCTCAGCCATCAATTCTGCTGATTTCGCATGATCAACTTGTCTTTCCGCCTTCGCTCTATTGCCAAGCAGCTTCAAGCTCTGCTTGATTGACTTCCATTTTTGTGCACTGAGACTTGATGTTCGTTCTCCACGCATACGCCATGGCGATGGCCGTCCCTCACCTGTACTCGCTCCAAACGAAGTCAACCCCCTCAGATTACTTGGGCGCCGGTCACCACTCTCTTCTTCTGCGTTGGAATCGTGCTGTCTCAAACCGCCATATGATAGGCCTCTAGCACTATGAAGTCCGCGTTTCCAAGCGCTCTCCTTGGCTATGCGTGAGCGGCCCTCGTCTTCTGAGTATCCTTGTCGCTCGTTCTCAGGTATATCGCTCATAGTACCTCGACGTATAAAGGACGGTCGGCTTGCAGAAGCAACATTGGGGGTCGCATTTGGCGAGTCTCGATCGCGGGAGAAGAAATGGCCGCTGCTACTTTGCTTGGGTGTGGTGGGAGCCGTCTGTGTGCCTTCATTCTCTCCATCATACCACCGCCTGCTCTTTCTACGTCTTCTCGATGGCCGTGAAGCTCCCTCACCAGCGCTAGATTCGCCGTCGGCATCAGCCTCGCTATCATTCATGTCGTATCGAGGCTCGTCACGCTCTGAGGTTGGGGACAGGGGCCCATTCGGCGACGAAGAACCAGTGAAGGCACTCAGGCTTCGTCCATGGCTTTGCATTGGTGCAGCCAAAGCTCTTAATTTTCCCATCAAGGACGAGCTTTGGGTGTCCCGTTCCCTCGCCTTGCTATCTCCATCCTTTGTTTCCCATGATTGTTGTCGTGAACTCGCAGCGGGCGGATCGGTGCCGGTTGTGTTGGATCTAGCGAATTGAACGCTCTTTCGCTCTTTTGGTGCTTCAGCCGTTTCTCCTTCGGCGAGTGATCGTGGGGCAGGGGCAAATGGCGGATAGTACGAGCTACTGGATCCGTGGGATGCATGAGAGGCGGGTTTTGAGGCTCGAACTGGTGGCTCCATTGAGTCGTTGCCGCCTACTGTGCCATCCTTATTTGTAGTTGCAGCATGGAAGGGAAACTCGGTGGGTTCGCTTGGGTGAATCGGTGATCCTGTGGGCGCAGATCGCATGATCTTTGGGGCGCCATTGGATGTCGAGGGCACGTATACGTCTTCGGTTGCATTCGCACTCTGGCCCTCCCGTAGAGGGGAAAGCATACGACGAGACTCTGGCTTTCCAGTTGCAGAGGCAGCTGAGAGAACCCCAGGGCTGCGGCTCATGGGTGAGACATCAGAATCAGGAGTGTCCACCATGACGAGGTATGAGAGCCGTAGATATGGACAAGTGAGACGAGGTTAGCAAGACTCTGGATTAGAGCCAGAGTCGCCAGTGTCTTCTACAGATATCGTGGGGAGAGGAAATATGCTGAAATCTGGGTAATGCTATGCTACCATGATGTTGTAACCGTGGAAAGTTGGTCGCGCTATGCCGTCATGCCATATGCAGAAATGACGGGACAAAGTTAACAGAATCACAGATTACGTCGCAAGAAGAAAATGGACAGAAGAGAGGCCAAGGACTTGAGAAAACAGCAAGCAAAGTACACGCGGCAGGATGATGATGATAGTCTTTCTACTTGGTCCCTGCAGTTGTCGACTTAATCTCTCGTGTTCCGTTTCCCCAACGCGATGGCCCGCTAACGCTCTTAGCGCGACCCGCGCGAACCCCTTGCTCGCCGCCTTTCTGACCGCCTTGACCTGACAACCTCGTCTCATTTCCACAATCAACAATTATACGTCTTGACTCTGAATAATGACCAGAAGACATCTTTCACTCTATTGTAGGTTTGTATGTACCAGACATCAAACACGAAAGCTCTGTCACAGCCTCGACTCCTCCCATCGACCTGAAATGATCACGTTCACTAATACCTTCTCTTGCCGAATACATCAATTAACAGCATCCACGACCGTTACGCAGCACTCGTGATAGCGCGCCCAATTGTGTAACCCGTAGATGGAGCAAGCTCTGTGGATGAGGCTCGTCACTTACACTCATCCTTAGCTAACATTTTATTGGTGAACAGTTCTAGACTGATCAAACACCACAATCAAACATGATGTCGTTCTGCCGCGTACCTCGGGACATTGTGTGCCCCTCCGCATTTACCAAGGGTCCGAAGCTACACAGGACGACATATCTATCACCACCACCCACGCAGCGAAGCCCTAATTAACATTGTAATTTTGTTGACCAATTCGAGCATTCGACAATGGCAGCAACCACCAATCCGCTCGACGGTACACATACCGCCAACGATCCCACTGTCTCGGCGCAGACCTTCACAATCGCCGGTATTCTCGTCACTGTCCATGGACTCGCCGAGTTACCATCGTCCGCCTCTGAAATCGCTTGTCTATGGCTGCTGCATCCACGACTCCAAACCAAAGAGGGCATGGCACCCTTGGCCGGCCAAATTGTTTCCACATACAATGCGCGACAAAGTGGCAAAGGAGGCAAAAAGGGTCTTATCGCAGTAGCTTTTGACCAAAGAAATCACGGTTCTCGTCAAGTCGATAAATTACACAATGAAGCATGGAGGCAGGGAAATCCAAGGCATGCACAGGACATGTTCTCGTGCTATCACGGCACTGCAACCGACACTTCGCACCTCATGAACCATCTCGAATCCTACATTTTCACTTCCCCAACCGGCCCTAAGATCACACAAAATCTTGCGCTTGGTATATCGCTAGGGGGCCATGCCACTTGGCACTGTCTGCTGGCTGAACCACGCATCACCGCTGGCGTAGTCGGCATTGGGTGTCCAGACTATACCCGCCTGATGACTGATCGCGCCCGCCTCTCGAAGCGAGACACATACACAAAAAGCACACCGCCTGGCTCGGCATTCCTCGGATCCCCCGATTTCCCACAAGCACTCCAAGATGCCATTGCACAATCCGACCCTGCTGGACTCCTTTTACCAGGACACTTCAACCCCATTGGCCCCGACTCACAACCAGATCAGGCAACATTGGATCGTTTCAAAACACTGATGAGAGAACGCCTGCAAGGTAAGAGGATATTGAACTTGAGCGGCAAAGCAGATAAACTAGTACCATATGCTGCAGGGGAACCGTTTTTGAAAGTCTTCAAACAAATTCTCAATGAAGACAAGAGTTTAGACATAGGATTTGAAGACGTATTATATGATGGTGTTGGCCACGCTTTCCCCAAAGCCATGGCTGATAAAGCTACCGATTGGATTTGCGATATTGTAGCGGATGAGGGCAAAGCTGTGTCAAGTAAGATCTGAGCTTTAGACTAGATATTAGAATCACCAAATATGTACAGACACATTTTTCCAATCACATGATTGATTCTTTATATTGTAAAACGTGCTTAGCACGAGAAAGAGATGGGGTATCATACACCTTTTTCACATCCACCACCACTTGTACTTCCACATTCCCACCCCCTCACCCATTACCATCGCCATCCATCGCATCCCCATCTCCTTCGACGACACGAAGTCCCACACTCACTTATCCCACTTCCCCAGCCCAATCCAGGCAAACCTACTTCCCACTACCCTCCCCACTCCTACTCCTCAACCTCAACCCAATATTCTCCTCCTTCTCCTGCCTGCGAATCTCCTCCTCCACAGCCGAAGCACGCCTCGTAGTCCTACGCTCCGTCGTCTCGACTGCACTAGCCTCCCTCTTCGCGCGATTCTTAGCTGCAGTGCCGAGTTTCTTCTTTGGGGCCTGTGCCTTGGGCTTGGTGGTGGGTGTAAAAGAAGGTGAAGAAGAGAGTGCTGGAGAGCGGGTTTTGAAACCGTACTTGTTTTTGATGAGGGAGGCGGGTTGGGGTGGGCTGGTAGTGGTGGGCTCTGGGAGGTCTCGTTTGATGGGGGAGGAGAGTTCGTCTTCAGAGGGGGAGAAGGCTTTCTTGACGGCGCCGTCACTGGCTTGTTTGGTTTTCTGGACTGGCTTGGTTGGGATAGCAATGACGGGCTTGGACAACGGCTTGAGATGTGGCTCTGTTTTGCTCCAATGGCCGGGCTTGTTGGATTTGGTTCTTGGCTCGTCCATGGACAAATCATCGAGTTCTGAGTCCGCCTCGTTGGCCTGATTCTTGTCTGTCTTCTTCTTCGAGACAGAGGTGGACTTGTGTGCCGTGGGCTTTGCTGATTCACTTGAACGAGTGTTCCTAATAACTCTCTTCTTCTTGCCTGCATCTTTTCTTTCATCTACGTCTGACTCATCACTGCCGACTGAACATTCGGAGCTATCAATATCGGTTGAATACGTAGAAAAAGCCGACGACTTACGGGAACGCTTGGTGTCTCCTCTGGCATGCTCCTGCAGTGTGAGGTGCATGGTAGGTGTCAAAGTAGATGCCAGCGACAAGAGCTCACGCGATGATACTGACTGCCTATTTGTACGCGGGGCAACGTTCTCTTTCTGCGGGCTTTGCCTCTCAGGTGACTTGCTGACATCGCTTAGACGCTCCTCCATGTCGACATCGGAACCTGCTGGATTTGGCGCAACTGGGTGATGTTCATGTGCAGTTGTCACAACGTGATTTCCGTTGGTACTTGTAATCTCGTAGGGCAGGTCATTTGAATGCTCTGTAGAGTCCTTTGTCTGTTTTAGCAGAGTTTCGCTGTCTTCATGGAGGGATAGATCCTGCTGAGCTTTGATCAGGATATTGATCGGGTCCATCTTGTTTGCAATAGTGACCTCATCCGCTTCAACTGCATTATCGGCAACTTTATTGACCTCTGATCCAACCTCTTCTTCTTTCTTCTGCTTCTTTTTTGCTGGGCCTCCTGCCTCTGAACTTGAGAGGATATGCTTTTCAGACTTAAACTCTTCTACATTTATGACTTTATCTGCAGGTTTTTCATCAGATCCCAAATGTGTTTCGATGATACCTGGATCCAAATCATTGCTATTTAGGACGATAGTAACAGCTAGCGCCTCTTTTTGTTCTTCAAAGGGACCCTGCTGCGACTCCCTCACTTTGTCGTTCTTAGCATTTGCATGCTGGTCTTGCTCCTCTTGGACACCTGCAAGTTCTGCGCCTTCCTTGGCAGGTCCAATCACCTTGTTATGATTAGATGTTGCCTTAGTGAGCTCCTCTGGTGCAGCCATTCCTTTATTGATCTCAGCATTGATCACAGCTTGTTGGAGCTGTTCCTCCAAGCTTGCGGGGTAACCTTGCTGCTGCTGTACCTCAGGCGCTTTCATGGTTACTGGGCTAATTGGCAAACCTGTAACAGCCCCATGGAAAGCTGGGGACTGGTCTGGATCCTTTTTTTCTGCAACGGGCGTCTGTTCATGCGAGTCGATCTTCATCTCCATCGACTCGTGGGGAGGCATTACTGGCGGGCAGCTATTTGTAGAAACCGCAATGCTGTCTTTGGGATTTCCGGCAGTACTACAAGCCAACACAACGGGTGTTGTTTTGGGTTCCTCATCGTCTTGCGCACTATCGCTTGTCATGCAGCTGTCCATCATCTCTGCATCCTCACTTCCGAAGTCAACAGACGGTGCAGCATGAAAACCTTGATCGCTAGCCTGGCCGCTGATTAGATTGTACTGGCCTACATTGTCTTTTCCAATGGTAATTCCGCCATTGGGCGGGACGGTGTAGGCAGGTGGGAGTATAATGAATGACGCTGGGGTATGTACGGGCAACGCTCCTGACAGGGGAGGAGTGGCAAATGGGTCATGGAACAGCTTCTCTTGTTGTACCTTTTGAATCTTTTTGCCCAGAAAACCAGTTGGGGTTGTAGGGAGTTGAAACTTAGCAATGTTGAGGTCGGTAGCTGCCCGAAAGTCTTGCAAAGCTGTCTGCTCATTCGCGTCGCCTTTCTCAGTCACAAGTGATTGCTTCTGTCGTGGAACCTGTTCGTCCTCACCGCCATCTACAGGCAACGACCAATCAAACTCCTCAATCGCTTGCGCACCATCCTCCCAGGTGTCCTCTCGTGTCGGGCTATATTCGTAGTACTCAGGTTCGTGGATGCCTCTCTCGATTCTACCATTGGGCAAGACTTTGCTGGTCTCTTTGATGGAAGCTTTGTCTATCTCGTCTTCTGGGACGACTGGGTGCTGCATGGGTGGCATTCCCGGAAAGAGCGATAGATCTCCTAGTTCACCAGGCGCGAAGGCCAAAGACGGAAGCGACCCATCGATGATATTTTTCTGGCTGTAGATACCTGCATGAGGTGACAAGTATTCCTCCCTCGTCTTAATGCCCGAGTGCGGCATGGTGATTGGATTTGTAGGATTAGGACACCGGAAGCAAAAAGCTTTGTGTTGTGTTTGTGCTGTGAGTTGTCCCAAAGAGGAAAGTGTACAAACGGCCTCGACGTGGATCCCGCGTTGAACTCAACCTTGCAACAAAGAACGGGAGAGATGTAAATACTTTACTGAGCTTAAATGTTGGTGGTGGCTCTTGATCGGAGGCAGCTGCCAATCGCGATTCAAGATCGAGATTGAAAGACTGAATGGTCGGAGTGAAGGTGGCAGCAAAGTGTAGTGGACGCGCTCAATTCGTGAAGTCCCACGACGAGCCCTTCAGTCTATTGAACCCTGTAGAACATGTATGCGGGGCTCACGTGACGGCTGGTTGCGTGAGTCAGAGCCATTGCGGGAACTGTTGGATCTGCGCGCGTATCTTGCGAAGTGAATGAGATGTTCGATTTCTAGTCTGAGGTAGACTGTGCTCTTGCTTCACCTGGTACGATTGGTCACATTTCTTACTTTAATTTGTCCGATATTGGAAAGCAATAGCAGCATAGGATTATTCAATTAATTATTTGAGGTATCATATAGGTATAGCGTTTGAGATAGCATTTCCTGTGTCCACTGGAAGGGCAAGGACTCTGATTCTGTCAGCGTCGCTCCACAAAGGTGTAGAGCACTTACTTCTTTCCTGCATCTGTCGCGCAGCAACAGCAGAGAAGAGATGCTGGCCAGCAGACAATCTGGAATGGTCAGTCAATTAGTGAAAGCGATAGGCAGTTGAGCTTACTGCCATGCCCACAGTGACTACAAATCCGATTGTAGGGCCAACAACTTTACAATGGCATGGATTCTGGTCACTAGTTTCTGTCAAAGTCTGTTCTGAAAAAGTTATTAGGACATTCCGTACGTTCCGCATTGGAAGCAGATTATAGGTAGAGGGATACAGTCGGCCATTGTGAAAGGAAGACGATTCGAAAAAATTTGATCGAGTAGAAGAATTTTCTAGAAATACTGTGAAACAAAAGTTAGGAATTACTATCGAGATATATCGTGTCAGATGTGAAGTGGGGAGGTGTGAATTGTTGATGTTTGAATGACGCCAAGCGTTTTGTCTACTTACGTCATGCTGGTAGCTTAGGACATCCGCAATCTACCGTGAGATAGGTGCAACGCGCTTTTCATTGCATAATACCTTTTTTTTTTCAGATAGTTCTAATTTAAAGTCTATTAGTGCTGATTATAGGCTCAGAAATTGTTGCATGGTTGCGCTTACAAGCGCAATCCAGCAATTGATGCATGCTTGTCAATAACTCAATTTGCTGTAGGCATGCCAATTGAAGAAGCTCAATTATATGGCCAGGATATCCTTTGCTGGTACTGCAACCGTATTCTTCAACTTTCCATCTCTTCTCGGATCAATTCCACCTCAACCGCTCTTTGGCCTTCCTTTATTCTGCCTTGAAGTCCATTGTTGTCCTTGTCGAAACTCAAACTCCAGAGCCCAGGCTCGTCGGTTTCTATTGCAGTGAATCCTTCCCAGCCGGCGAAAAGGAACCGTTTCTCATTATTAGGACAAATCATTGCACCCCAAGGCCCAGTAGCTCCTTGCTGGGCCTCTGCACGTAGTCCGTGACAGATTTGAAAGGTGCTTGAATTGGTGTCTAGATAAATCCAATTCAACTGTGGCGGATTAACAGAGATGGTTGAAACCAGCCCATCGAATCCAGAATCAGGATAAGGCAAGTAGTAGCCAGTGAAAGGATGATTGGGTTTGCCATCATATGTGGGAAGCTGGACATATAATTTGCCACTACGCAACACGACATGACTGTTTTCGAACAAGGCCTTTCGTTCTTCTTGCGTTCGAGCTGTTGTACGGCATTTCATGTGACATTTGGTTGTTTTCCATGAAGTGTCGTCATGCTTTTCTTTTGCGTTTTCGGCTTGACTTTGCATTGAGAGAACAGACGTCACTGTCATAGGAACGCTTCCCACCAGGGCTATGAGTCCCAGAACCATACTGGCGATTTTGCAAATTGATTGTAAATGCAATTAGGAAGCTTTGAAAAATTGGGGGGATTTCACAGTTGCTGCTGTGGTAGTTTGACTGAAAGAAAGTTCCTCAATGACCGAGTAGGATTGGTTCAAGGAGTATTGGACAACGCAGCATTCGCATAGACCATTCTTAAGTGTTCGCTTACGTTCATGTTCGCTAGGCGATGCCGATGTCAATCATGATGGTACAATGCACCACAGCTGCAGTTGTGAGCCAATGACATGCTAGGAGGGAGTATCCGCCGGCATACGTCCCGGTAGTGTCCCCACTAATTCCCGCATTTTACTCCATGATCGACACGATCCGAAGCGGGCCTTGTCTTTCAGCTGTGAACGGGTGCATCAATCGCTGGAACCTCGATGTCTTCTCCACTAACAATGCATCCATCAAAAGCCACCCCAACCTCGTAATCTTGTCGGTTGCATGAGGCGCAAGCTCATTACCCTGTTGGGCCAGCGCCTTGTCGAGCATTTACTCTGAATTGCTTGCATGCATTAGATGTGTTCAAAAGCTCGAATCAACAAGCATAATGGGAATGCATTTCCATCCCAGCTGCAGATCTAATCGCCGACGTTGTGGGTCCGATGATGCAGGTTACTTCGCTGCAGATGGCTGAGTGCTCAATCATCGTAAAGAGGGAAGGGGTGCTTCTACAGCATTTAAAACAAGAGCGCGGAACTCCTAGGCTGAGCATTTCAAACTTCCTCTTCACCCTTCTATCATCATTCTCAGTACACCTATAGAACTGGCGTGGCCGGCCAGCACTCGACAGCGCAGGAAATCTCAACGTAAAAGCAAACCTGTTTCCAAACCTCAATCACAAGAATCATCAACAATGTCCACTACAGAACAAAACACAAAGAAAGAGTGAGTCAAATTACATCAGTCTACTACAAATCCAGATGACTCATGCAAATCAGTCCTGTTAATATAGTAGGACCTCGAAACACCGGTGATCCCGGGGGCCTTCTGCAAAATAGTTCTATAGCGAACCCAATTCGCACGAGTAAAGAGGGCAACCAAACCGAAGGCGCCCCCGCGGGTTTTGGATTCGACAACAAAGACGTCAAGGGTAGTTTGAAGGTGCATATCAAGCTGGATCTGGAGGCAAACATACAAATCATAGCCAGGATCAAGGGCGACATCGCGATTGGACTGTTGTGAGTTATTTGGCCGAGCGATCTCTGGAACGCCACTGGCCAATCGGGGAACTGGTACTTAGCTGATTCGAGATAATATCATCGAATATCGTGTCTGCTATCTCGCTTGGGATTAGTGACAGAATTTAAGGTTTTTGTCATGCGGGTCCAAGATTGATTGTTGGTGACGACAGTGCTTTTGATGCATGGCTTTCCACGCAGTTCCGCGGCTTTTCAATCTGCAATTCGTCAATTAGCATTGGATTTTGATTCTACTGCCATACGTGCCCTGGACTAACATTGTCAAAAATATTCGCAACAGCCTATTTCCATTGATTGCTGTGCTAGCATAGTCTGTCCTTTAAGGGGTCACTGTCCATGATGCATTGACTGCCACATTGTAGTAGCCAAACTGTGAGCAAGATTATAATGTAGAAGTTGTCACATGTATTCTTACATCATACCACTCAATCACGTGCATATTTACATACGTTGTGAAACACTCCCGCAGAAATACAGTAACTCGACGACATTGTGAAGACTACTCATCCATATGGATACACAGTGACTCAAAAGATCAGACTTCCTTCACCGATCTCCAAGAACTGTAACAAGATTCGTAAGTGAAAAAACCCCACTTAAAACATATCATATCCATCACACACATATATCATCACAAACACACCATTTAACAAGACACTTCTTCAACTTCAACACGTCTCCATTCAACTCAACCCACAGATCCAACCATTACTCATAAACTCCATCCCCAACGCCAAAACAAACACATCAAAAAACCTACCATCCCCCATCATCCCCCTCACTCGCACCGCACAACCCTCCCAACCCACCCCCTCAGCACCTCCACCACACTTCTCCTCTTCCCCTTCCCCTTTCCCTTCCCATTCTTTCTCCTCAACCGACCATTCGCACACCGATCCTCACACTTCACACCTGAAGTTCTCGAATACTGCGCATGCTCATACCCACGCCTACATCCAGCCTGCCGACGCGGCGGATAGTCATACCTCAGCTGAAGCTGCACCTGCACCTCACCCCTCGCTTTCTCCTTCTCATCATTATTCTGATCCTGCGATCGGCGCTCGGTAGTATGTCTCGCACGCGGCGCGCGCTGCGTATGGCGAGTTGGTATGGCGGAGGGGTGCCAGTGGGTGGTGGGGAGTGTATCTCCCTCCTGCTCTCCCTCTCCTTCTACCTCTGTCTTCTGCTCTGTGCCTGCGTCTAGGTCGGCATCTGCATCTGCGTCTGCGTCTACGCTTCGAATCGTGTACATTGTGCATCTACGCTGTGCGGATACGCGTAGGGGGTTTTTAGGTGGGATTTGGGGGGCATGCTCCTCCTTCTGCTCTACTTCCTCTACGTTCTCCTCCCGCTCGTCTTCAGCTGCTTCGTCTCGCCGTCGACGAATCGCGTGTTGCTGATATGAAGAGTCTGCATGGCCAGTTAGTTCATATGCGAATTCCTCGCGCCACGAGAGTTTCGGCTCACCTGTGCCGTCCCAATCGACAATGAGGGTGCGTTGGGAGTCGCGAATCGAGTTTGAATTTGAGTTTGAAGGGGAGGTTTGGAGTTGCCAGGCGAGGTGTTCGTCGATCATGGCGAAGAGGTCGGTTGTGGTGGATGTGTGGCGGGCAGCGCCAGCGCTGGTCATTACTGTGGAAGTCAGAGACATGGTTTATGTGTGTTTCTTGGTTTGGAGAGATTGGTTTGGTAGGTTTGTTTTGGTGTGGTATCTTGAAGATTCAGATGTCTGGTTTCGGGTCAGGTCTGACTTGATTATTGGGGTTGACTTTTGGGAACGGCGCGAGGAGAACAATCGGAGGAGATTTTAGTAGGCTCCAGCGAAGGGCATGATGTGAATGCATGTAGTTGGTGAGACATCTCTGTGTGAAAACTGTGGTTGGCGTTGTGAGCCTAAAGTGTAGCCTATTGAGGTATGATATGATTTAGTGAAAACACAATGTGCGATGATGATGTCTTCTGAACTCTCATTGTAACACTCACAACTCTGCTTATTCTGACAAGCACGAACAACAAGAAAACAGAAGTAAATCATGCACATTCTATTAGCGAATTAAGTACCTATGGAGACGAATCTTTACATCATCCTTCCAGCGTAAACGATCATTACACTTCAACCAGGTATATCGAGCATGCACCCCCGGCAAAGAGATGCATACAAAACGCAAAAATCGCACAAACTTGAGGTACAGATCACAGTAAACATGTCGAAAACAGGACAGAAATGGTATAGACCAAAAGGCAACTCCATACACAGTAAGAGCGAAACAACTTCAGCTCTGGGTATAGCAAGCTCGGCAATCATCGAACAAACGACGCCAGTATGTACGAGGAAAAGACGGCACTATATTTAGTGCTTGCTGGAGAGCTTGTCCTTGATCTTTCCAAAGAAAGATCGCCTCTTCTTCTTCTTATCATCGGCTCCAGATGCCAGACTTTGGCTTCCAGGAGTACCCTTGGGTGATACATCCGAGTCTTTCCTGGCATCCTTCTTGGGTGTCTCGGGGGTAGCGTTGCTGTTAGTGGCTTCAGTCTTTGGCGCAGTGGTTGTGGTTTCAGTGCCAGTTGTGACGGTGGGCTTGGTCTGCTCTGTTGTGGATGGCTCGTCCTTGGCAGCAAATGACACATTAGTATTGGCATCAATAGGCTTAGAGGTGGCAGGCTGAGCAGGCGCTGAAGCAGGAGCGTTCAATGCAGCAGTTTCCTTGGAAGAATCTGCGGCAATTGCTGGAGCTGGCTCGCCGGCTGCATCAGTCTTGTTGACTGCCTCGAGAAGCTCAGCCTCAACAGCCTTCTTCTCACCAACAGCCTCGATATTAGCGGCAGCCTCAGGGCTGGCGTGTGCCAACTTCTCGCTCTCGGCAACAACATCTGGAACATTGGGTGCGGCTTCGTCAGACTTGGGGACAGCATCTGTTGCGGTTGAAGCAGCTGCAAGCACGGGAGCGGGCTCTCCTGCCTCAGTGCTCTTGGGAACCTCCCTGAGAAGCTCAGACTCAACAGCCTTCTTCTCTGAGACAGCAGCTCGGTTAGCCGAAGCTTCTGGGTCAACATGTGCTTCCTTTTGGCTTTCAGCGACAACATCGGGAACGTTCAATGCTGGCTCGAGAGCCTTGCTACCTGGGGCAGTGGCGCTAGTCGCAGCTGAAATGACAGGAGCAGGTTCGCCGGCCTCGTTGGTCTTGGGAATTTCGTGCAAAAGCTCGGATTCGACAGCCTTCTTCTCGGCGACAGCTTCACTGTTAGCAGCGGCCTCGGGACTGACATGTGCAGCTTTCTGGCTGTCAGCTACAACTGCTGGAACGTCACCAGTGGCAGAACCGTTCAGACCAGTAGCCTCAACGGCCTTGTCCTTGGCAGAGACGACAGCAGCAGTGAAGAGACCAGCACCAGCTACTGCACCAGCAGCAACAGCCGCGGCTGCGGGAGCTGCGGCCTCGCTGATCTGAGAGGCGTACGAGTTATCCGCATCAGCAGGAGCTTCAGGAACCTTGTCCTTGAGCTCTTGCTCGACTTCCTTCTTTTCCAAGACTGCTTCTGGGTTGGCGGCGGCCTCGGGGGCAACGCCGGCTTCCTTTTGGCTTTCGGTGACGGTCTCAGGGACACCCTTGGGCTCCAATGGCACCTGAGCGGCAAGCGCAGCAGTTGTGCTTGTGGGAGCAGCAGACTGGATGGCGATACCTGTGTCTTGCTCAACCTTGGCATCTACACCCATGGGCAGACTTGATTCGGGGATCATGTTGCCGGCGACAGGAGGCAAGTTGAACATACCGCCCTTGGCGTCGCGCTCAGCCTGAGGAGTCAAACCGAGATCGGGCAGGGCAGGTAGCGCATCTGACTTCTCATACGAGGCAGGATCAGTCTTGACAGTGCTCTCGACGGTGTTGGAGGTCAAGGTGCTTGGGTCTGGCACCTTCTCACCAGGCGCAAGGTGGATGGGGTTGCCAGCGCCAGCAGTTGCTGGGATGGGCGCAACACCAAATGTTTCTGCCTCTGGCTTATCATCCTTGACAGTGGACTGTATGGTGTTGCTGGTCAGGGTGCTTGGGTCGGGTACTGGCTCGCCGGGCGCAAGCTTGATGGGGTTGCCAGGACCGTCGGTGGCAGGAATAGGGTTGACACTGAGGCTGGGGTATTCGGAGGCAGGTGTCTCCGCAGCAGCAGCAGGCGTCTCAGGGAAAGCGCCAGGGATGGAGTCGTCCGACTTTGACTTGTCACTCTCCTTGGGCACAGCAGCGGCGAGGGCAGCGGTGGTGGATTGGGGCGCAGCAGAGGACAGAGTAGCAACGGGCTCGTCGACGATGTCTTCGGGCAGCAGAACGTTGTTGACTATGCCGTGGCCGTCGTTCTCGGTGCGAGCGCTCTCATTGATGGTCCAATTGCCATCAACGACAAACTTGACAGGCGTGTTAGCAAGGTTTTGCGCATCACAAGCTGGTCGCAGCCGAGGCTAGGCGGCCATCTGGTTGGAGAGCTGGAGGCAGTTTCGTCACCGACATACCTTGTACTGAGTGTGGACCTTGGGCAGCTCGACAGACTTCTGAAAGACGCCATCCTCTTTCACCAAGGTGACGGTCTTCTTCCAGTCGTCAAAGGTGCCAGTGACCAAGACCTCGGAGGCATCATGTTCCCTGGAGGGCGTGTGAGCAAACAGCGGTGGCCTCAGGAACAGACCTGGCAGACGTACCATGTGAAAGTATACTTGCCCATGGCGGCGGAAGAATAGAGGGATCAGGGACGGGCGATGGGCAGGAGGGCGAGTGAGACCTGTCTTAAGCAATCAAGGAGGTGGTTGGGAAGGTGCGGCTTAGGAGTAGTGGAAGTGGCAGGAGCTAGAGCGCTCGGATGATTGGGCGAGAATTGGACGTGCAGCGATGTGGACAACGGCGGCGGCAGCTCTGCAACAGCTCAGGAGCAGCAGCAAAGGAGAGTCAAGAGGCGCGAAAGGGCAACAGGAGCAGGAGATGCAGAATTGGCGAGGCTGGCGGTCTGGTTTGCGACGCTCAAGGACTGCAGACGGCTCTAGCGTCATGCTTTGCGGCTTTGGCTTGGCGCGCACACCCGTTCAGCCCAGGCGAGCCCGCGATATGTACAATGACGAAACCCGCCCATGTTCCTGGCTCCATGGCTCCACTCTGCTATGATTTTTCTTCGTCGTGTGCAGTGGGTGGTCACGCGTTGTTGTATCGTCCTGTTCGCATGCTGTCTTTTGCCTGTCACCATGGTGTGCTGCTTGCTGCCCCTCCAGCTCCCCCCGTAGCACAAGCTCGTGCATGGATGGGGGCATGTGCGTCATCGCCCACGCTTTGTCTGTCTGGCCTGTCAGTGCAGCTTCGTCGACCATGACAGCGACAGCGACAACACCATGTCTGAGTCCAGTCTTTGTTGAGCTGCCAAACACCACGTATCCGGCACTGCCTGCCATGGCAGACACCTTCACGACTACAAGCCCTGCATGTCTTGCGACCAAACAGCCTTTTGCTGGCCGTCCGCGCGTTCTCAACACTTATCTGCTCGCCTCTGCTTCCTTGCGACTCGCACACCGCCAATTGCACCATGGCCATTTCACCATTTTTTATTCACGGTCTTTTGCACGGTGCCGCGGTGTGCGGAGCCTCCAGAGTAACGGTCTCGCTTGGTGGGAAGAGCCATGATCGCGATCGTTGGAGATTGCATGCTCTTTGTAGGTGTGTGGCTGAAAGATAACCACAGGCAGAGCCACCTCATGCTGTGTCCCTACTCTGTACTTCACGAGGCACTGCTATGTACTGCTGCATAGGGCGACGATCCAGTCACCGCTCAACGGAGATGGTGCCGTGACTCCGCTCCTTGCTGTCTCAAGCCATGGCCTGAGGCATGGCATGTCTGCACCGTTTCGCTCTTGTTCATGTTCTTGGTATCAAGATGTCAAGACTGCCTCGTGCTGTGTATGTACAAAGGATGTGTTGCTTGCTTGTGCATAGGGTGCTGGCCAGGATGTCGTCTCTTAGCGGCAACCCGCGCCCAGAAGCTACAGCCGTCAGAGCATCCGTGAGGCGGGAACTAAAGTGCATACAGCATCGAGTTGTGCTGAGTCGCATATGTACAAATGTCTTGGGCGAGCTTCCCCAAGCTGTCAGACCTCTACCTAGTACGTCGTGTCTCTCGTCCTCCTCTCACCAAGTGCATGCAGTCCTTCTAAACAGCATGACGCAGTGGCATGCTGGCGTCCAATTGCATGCTCGGCAGTGAGCTGCCGTCGCCTGGCCGTCTCACTGGATGCCTGCTTGGCCCAGCAGCTGAGGTTACCCATTCTTCAACTTCTAGACGCCTTCTGGAATATCCTTCGTACATCAAGCGCGCCCCCCAGAAAGCTTGCGTTGCTCGTCCGTCCAGTGTGCTGCCTGCATTCATCCCAGACCCGTGATCGTGCCTGCCTCTCCCACCTCTCCCCTCTTCCCGCAAGTAGTGGCCGCCTCACTTCACTTCACTTCCCTTGACTTCACTTCACTTCACCCATCTACCCACTGCCCGCCGTAAACCATTTGTGACTGCTGCCATTACGCCTCTTCCACGTCCCCAATTGTCCAGCCTCTCAGTCATCAGTCTCCCCCTCGCCTGCACGCTGACGCTACGTTTCGGACCCTCGCAGCACAACCGCCTTATCCCTGCACGCACCAGCTCCTCTCGCGAACCGACGTCAAAGAGCTGCGCTCGACCCCTCACCACCACCCTCTCCCAATGTCCCTCCCTCCCGACTACTCGAATGAAATCTCCGCCCTCGACCGCGAAATCCTAAAGCACAAGCCCCACGACATCCTCCAGTTCTGCGCCAATTTCTTCAATCGCCGCCTCGAGTCGCAGCGGACCGAAGCCCTGCTGTCGCAGCAGCATTCCACTCTCCAAGGCCGTGCGGAGAGCAGCTTTCCCGGCAACAACCCCTTCAGCACCTCGCCCAGCAGCGGTGCCTTCCCCAAGAGCCCAATGCAGCGCCTTGAAGAAGAAGAGGAGCACGACAACATGACCTCGCCCACCGCCGCCACCTTTGGTGCCGTCGACTTTGGCAAGCCCCGCGCCAACGACCCTGCCGCTGGCGAGAGTGCCTTTGGCAACTTTGGAGGCTTTGGAGGCTCCTCCAAGAACCAAATCACACAGATGCCTCCGATCGCTGGCGAAGGCCAAAACATTCCTAGCAATTACAACACAAACAGGCGCACCTCGGTCTCTGCCGAGTCGCTCAACCCCGCCTCCGCCGACAACGAGAACTTCACCGCCCCCTTCCACCAGAAATCCCCAGATCAACTGTCGCGCCTCAAGACAGCCGTCTCGGGCAACTTCCTCTTCTCCCATCTCGACGACGAGCAGTCCTCCCAGGTGCTTGGCGCCCTGCACGAGAAGCCCATACCATCAAAGGATATCAAGGTCATTCAGCAAGGCGACGTCGGTGACTACTTCTACGTGGTTGAAAAGGGCTCCTTTGACATCTACGTGAACCCCTCAGGTAAACTCGAAGCTGGGCCCGACGGCCTAGGCCAAAAAGTGGGCACAGTTGGCCCTGGTGGCTCATTTGGTGAGCTTGCCCTCATGTATAATGCACCCCGTGCTGCTACCGTCATGTCCACGGAGCCATCGACACTGTGGGCCCTCGATCGTGTGACATTCCGCCGCATTCTTATGGACAGCGCGTTCCAGCGCCGCCGCTTGTACGAGGGCTTCCTAGAAGAGGTGCCACTTCTTTCAACCCTTACCCCTTACGAGCGTTCCAAGATTGCCGACGCTCTCGAAACAAAGAAATACCCGGCTGGCACAACCATCATTCAAGAAGGCGATGTGGGCGAGTCCTTCTATATACTAGAGGTTGGTGAAGCACAGGTGTTCAAGCGTGGCGTAGATCAGCCCGTCAAACAATACCAAAAGGGAGACTACTTTGGTGAACTGGCCTTGCTCAACGATGCTCCTCGCGCTGCCTCTGTCATCAGCGCGACTGAGGTCAAGGTCGCTACCCTCGGCAAACATGGGTTCCAGCGCCTGCTGGGACCTGTCGAGGGCATTATGAGGCGCAACGATCCCAGTAAGGCGGGCTTCGAAGGAGATCACGTAGATCCATTATCCAGAGCCACATGATTGGACGCTCCCCAGATAATGGACGTGTATTTTGCTACATGACAGAGGTGGGCTCTCACAATTGCGAATACGATTGTACGGAAGGACAGTGGCTTAAGAGGAAGAGGCTCCGACTCTTCACGGCGTTTTTCGCATGTATTCGTATAACTACACTTCCTACTGTCACTAATAAGTCGCTTGCTGTGGTGGCGCGAGAAAGGCAAACGAGGTCACGATGAGGGAAATGAACTTTGAAGCCGGCTTTTTACCTTTAAATCAGTAGCGTATATGAATATCGCTTCCCATATAGATCATGTCTTTTTCTTGTATTTTCGGTCTTGTTTCATTGTTGCTTTGTACCTCATAAAAACTATGGTCCAAACAATCGTCCGTGCACAAGCTCACAGAACGCACTTGCACTCGAACTCACTGCCTTTGCCACTTCGCCCTCTCAACCGTCACATTGACTGTGCAATGACCCTCCAACCATACAACATCTGGTCGACTATGTTTGGTCCTGAAAGGATCGCGAGCAGGCTGCCTGAAGCACATTTCTTCTACCCAATTGCGTTGTAAGGGTTCGAAAAACAGCCCCCAATAATACTCGATGGCTGTTCGTATCACATCCTTGGCGCATCCTTCCTTCCGCCTCCGCCCTGAGCAAAAGATGGAGCACAGTGGGTCCTCAAACTAGTCGCTTCAGCAAGCAAAGCTACTGTTGATCAATCCCTACACCATTCAATGCACGACTTGGGACGCCAGAGGAAGCAATGTGCGACCGTTCAATGATTTCATGCTTGGGCTACTGCACATGTGGGCTCACATACATCCTGGAGCACCGCCTATATCATGAATTGAGCCGGCCTTGGAGCCCACACAGCCAGTTGGAAAATGTAATTGTATGCACTGCCACGAAGATGGTTTGTCAATCGTGGCTGAGGAAGATCAACAGAGGGAATTCAAATGGTACACAACATATCTGCACTATAACGAACTAATGGGAATGACAGGCGTCGGACTGCTTCCCCTACAAACGACTCATAAACACGTCCTATTGGCCAGCCTAGCTGACCGCAGGGCAGAAAAATACAACCGCGAGGAAACTTGCCAATCATATGCGGGTAGTTTTACCGTATTCTTGACAGCAACTGCGGCTTATATGCAATGTCTAGGATTTACTGCCGCTAACACTACATTCGGAAAGTGGGCTTGACAAGGTATGAGCATTCTGGATCCATTTGTACTTACAAAAAGCTGCGGAAGCTTCACCCGCCAGCTGAATCAACAGACACGCGCGTTTAAGCAAGGCTCATTTTGCACATTTGGAGCCAGCGTCTGGTCGCCGAATGCAGGCCGCGACCATGATCTGTCATCATGCCATGGTATCCCAATTTACCCTCGCATGGGCTGAGAACTAAGATTCGTACCATACTACGTACTCACGTTCCCCGAATCACAGAACCCTTCCAACGTTTTTTTAGCCCCTGGCGTTACCCGTTGATCGGGTCCACTCTTCCATGCTCCAAGCAATCAGCCACACTAGGCATCAAGGCTGCTATCTCCAAGCTTAGTCGACGTGGTAGACCCCAGCAGATCCCTGACCGATCTCTCTATGGCTGCATTGGAATGGCACTCAGCTATGACGGTATATACTAAACAATAATTCTCCGATAAGGCCGTAGGATGCACTAGACTATTCGCTTCACCCAAGCTATTCCCCCGGTATGCCCGATCACCGGGGACCAGGACCATGCTTAATTGACTGTTTGGAATCATTGTATGCTGCACTCTTCAACCTCACCACTGACCTCTTTTGGGTTGATTACGCCGCGGGTGACGCAAAAAACATTTGTATTTGATGCAGGACTGCAGCATCTCCCATATCTAGCATCCACTCTCCGAGAATACTGTTTATACTCTGTGGTAGGATGTGGTTTTTGAAATACATTCAGAGTATAAGATGCAGTTCATATTTCCCAACTGTCTTACATCATCCAATCTTTACCAACTTGTTCTATATCTTAACTTGCAACAACAACACCAAATACCCTGAAGAGCACGGCAAACATATCAAACATACATCTTTCTCTTTAAAATAGCTATTCACCTTTTGAAAAACAATGTCCTCTCCAAGTGACTCGAAACCCGCAAAGAAAAGGACCGGTAGAAAACGTCTTCCGCCACTGGCACCTGGACCACCCATTCGGTTTGTTGTCGCCAGCCATCCAGACGAGTTCAAAGCAGGCACAACGATGAGGCACGTGCGATCTCATGTAATGCACAAACATCGGGAGCAAAGAGCGCCATCCCCTTCGGACAAAGGAAAGGCGAGGGAATTGAGCCTCACGCGGGGAATTCTGACGCGGACACCCAGTCCCATGGCAGCCAACTCCGACGCTCTCGTGGCTGAAAACCATTTCCAGCATGGATTCCTTGCACCGCCAACCACTCGTCCAACTAATCTAGTCTCGGGCGAGGATTTTTATAGGTACACGTCTGATTTTCCCTCAGCAGACCCTATGCGAGCTCTGGCAGCACGTATCATCGCCGCAACAACAGCAGCTCCAGCTCGAAACACCCATCCAATCTTCGAGGCCGCATCTCACTTTCCATTCCCAGAGCAGCAAGCTGACAGCATCGAGTCCCTGGGCAATCTCAAGCAAGAATACATTGCCAATACTGAATATTATTGCCATGGTATGCAAACAACCCCGCTCAGTCAGCACGAATTAACCATTAGGAGACCTTCCTTGGATGCAACATGTCTGCAACAACCGCCTCTCATTACTCAGTCACGTCAGTGTGGAGTGTGTGTATCAAGACCTCAAAGCGAGCCTTTTGTACGATAGTGCACTCACGGTATACGCAAAGACCACATTCTTAAGTGCCATCAGAAATCGTCTTGATACAGATGACAGTAAATGGAGTTCTCCCGCGCGTAGAAGGCTAGCTAACCCCCTACAGTGACTATTGTCAGCATAGCGAATCTCCTTGTCAGTGAGATCGGTTCTTTTGGCAACGATGTATTCGATATGCATTCAGAAGGTCTTTATCGCGTAGTCTCCCAACGGGGAGGCTTTCGCATGTTGCATGACACCGTCGCAACTACTGTCACTCTGTGAGTGCAGACACCGCCATACTACCTACATAAACCCAGCTAAAAGTTTCAGTATTGTTCTAACCTGCGCCGCCCTCCGTGGGACTTCCGAACCGTCCATGTTACATAATCTTACCATTGGAATATCGATGCCCGCCCCTTTAGACGATGTCAGCTCAATCTCGCCATTGCACGGAGACATATCAAGACTATCTGGAGAGTGCAATGGGATCACCTTTGAATTGATAAGCGATCTCCGCAACATGACCCAAGTATACCTGGCAAAGTGGAGGTATGCGAACGGACAGAGTTCAACATCCATCGCAGAGGACGCTTCTTGGGATGCACGACTACAACAGGCGTATTGCCGTCTCCTCTCATATCGGTCAGCTGAAAGCAATGCCGCGCTAGACTGGTTGTACGAGAGTTGCCGTCTCGCTGCTCTGATCTACGCCGGCTCGCTGATCCAAGGTACAGCCTTGTCGGATTCAGCAAAGAATACACCATCTAGCGGCTCTCAGTCTGGGCCCAGCTCAACCACATTGCTGTCCGCTCTTTATTCAGCTTTCATGCGAACAGATACCCGCCAATGTTGGGGCAATCTACGTGGAGTGTTCATGTGGGTTACCCTCGTTGGAGGAGCCGCATGCTGGCCAACTTCGCGACTAGCCTTCGTCGAGCACGGAGAAGAGATTACGCTTGCAGAAGCTAGTGCGAGAAAGTGCTTTGCGCTTTTTGCGATGAAAGCTGCCATATCGGCCCCGTTTTCTCTGGCGCCCAACACAATCTGTACGCTGCGGACTATGCTAAAGCTTCAGCAATTGACCAGCTTCAATGGCGCGCACGGTGGACGTAATTGAACTTTCTCGAATTGCTCAAGGTATTTTCTTTTTTGATCTCATTCTTTTTTGTCGATATGTGCTTTTTCATATCCCGTTTTCATTTGCTATGGCTGAGCCAAGCATTTTGTTCAAGTCTATCATGGCAGCTCCGTTGGTCCGTTTCCTTTCATAACATATTGTCCTGTTCCTTTGGATTTTTGCATATCGTCTTTACATTTCGTGGCTAGATGCCAATTCTCAATCATCAATTTCTCATCAAATTTACTCATGCTGGCAGCCGCCATTACAACTCATAATTTTCTTCATGACCTTTGCCCTCCACCTGCATAATGTATCAAACCAATGGCATTGTCACGAACAGATTACATCAAAATCCGAGTTATCCGTGGAAGCATTAATGAAGATTCCACCAGTGGCATGAAATGCACAGTCAACATTAAGTGATTCAAGCTGCATCACGAGGACCCTTTCACAGTATCAATACCAACAGCCAAGAAATCGTCTAGGACCAAAAAGCCGGCCAGCAGCTGTACAACATCCGATGCCAACAACCCATCAAATCACACCCGATCCCGCAGTAACATGTCAGAAATTGCATGTCGCGATCGCCCCTCCAATCACATGCTCCAGCGTGCACTTACGTCTCCCCTGTCCAACAACGCCGGGTCATCGTCTCGCCATGGCACCCGCACTTCTTCAGAGCCGCACAAACCATGGCATGACTCGTCCATGCCGAGAATATCACTTTGCAATTCACGACAACACTACGCATAGCAATTATCTTATGTCGCACCACACCGCACATACATAGACGCTATAATTACATACGCCTCCATGTAACCGAAATACGAGATCGCCTAATCCTTTGACCAGCATTTAGGGCTGACATGGGCTAAGATCCTTCGGCTCATCCGCTCATGGGGGCTTGCTTCCTGGAGGTCTGAGCAACGCCTGGAACTCCGAGGCGGATACATGTGTTATTAGGCAGGCCTCCCGAACAGGCGTGAGATGCGTGATGTCATGCGGGAGTTTGTTTTGCAACGGGCAGACCGAGAACGTTGGAGCAGGTGATGCTGTGGATAAGTGCAAGGACGGGCATACGACTTGATATGGACTTTTAGTTAGTCGGTGCAGAGAAGAGAAAAGGTGATTGAAAGGCTAGAACTTGGTGCGTTGGTGATCAGATGGTGAGATTGACATTTTTGGAGGTGGTTCCGCTGGGAGTTATGGACTGATTTTCGACTTGCGTGTACTAAGCAAGTACATACATACATTCGGAGGACTATACTGTATGCAATCTTGGACCTATCAATTAAAAATCACTTTTTCTACCAACCCATAAGAAAATCACGCCATAGCTTTCTCTCAATAACTTCCAAAACCACATAGCTTCATCAGAATCTGGTGAATCATAGGATCCCCACACCAACACTCCCATATCCACCAACTTACCCACCTACCCACCTACACCGACAGCCACAACCAAAACCCACTAATACAAAAACTCACACTTCGCTTCCCCCCGAATCCCATCCTCACATCCCTCCCCCTCTCCAATCTCTCACCCTCTGCCCAAATCTCCAAACACCGTCATCCCACCCTCCAAACCTTCCCCCACTCACTCTCACCCTCCCTTCTGCGATATACCCTACCCGCCGCCAAATCCACATGCAGCCCTAAACCCAGGCACACACACACTGAGACACTGAGACACTGAGACACTGACCCAACTACCACCACCATCACCTATCAACTCACTCACTCAGATAGCGTATTCTACGAAAGCGCCTAATTTCAATACACTACATTAACCACACCACACTACACTACACTAAAACAACCCACCTCCCTTCCCACACACGCACACATCCAGCCTCGCATCACTGAACACGCAAACTACCACGTACATCCGCATCGCTCAACGCGAATACTTGATTTCAGCTCGTATCCCACCATCGTCGCAGTTCTAGCCTTGCCCTACATCCACTACACCTCCACCTCCATCCCCTCCACCCCATAACTTGCCCTTGCCCTTGCCCTTGCACTACTTGCACTGCATCTGCATCCCATCCCGTCCCCCAAAAACAATCCAGATTCCAACTTGCATTATCAAGGTCCAAACTCGACCTAACGCGAGCGTGCGTATAAGCGCGTGCATGTGAAATGCGAGAATACGCGTTTCGGGGTGTGGGATTGGGGATGATTGAGTTCGGGGAGGGAGGGAGGGAGGGGGGCTGAGGCTGAGGCTTAGATGCATTGCATGCTTGCATGCAGCCGATGGGAATACGTGGTGTAGTGTTGTGCAAAGTGCATGGGGGGGGGGGGTTGGCTCGGGGGGGTTACTGTGGAGGGGGGGAGGGTGCATCGTTGTTATTGAATGTTAGATATACGATGTTGTGAGGGCGGTTGGAGTATTTGAGATTCTGGCTGGGTTTGGTGGAGAGACGGTGATGTGGCGAAGTGGAAATGGGGAATTGGGTTTTTGGGGGTTTTCAGGTGGTTGTGTTGGTGCAAGTCTTGAGCTGAGGGAATTTGGAATAGCATGGGTGTTGAGCTCGACTGGGGCTATGGAATTCACAACATGTGCGTGCAAGTTACACCGGCTTGAAAAGGTAATGGTATTCATCGGGGATCAGATATGATTTCCCATTGACTCCTTGACAAAAGTCGCTGGGAACTATCTGAAACCGTGTTACGTCGAGCGGTGTTTGCGGATATTCCTAGCCACTGTCGTGCATCTCTCAGCCCAAACAGCCCTGATTGATATACTAACACTTCGGCCAAGAGACGAAGTAAGGCAAGATGTGCAAATATACCACATTCGCCATTTGTCTCACGTATGAGCGTCGAATCATACTGGCCTCAATGAAGTTCTGAAGGATACATGCTCAGCAAACGCTGATTGTTAGACACAGTCTGGTTGAACTTCATTTTCTTGCGAGAAAATTCTTTCTCAAGTGCTTTTGCCGTCCTTTCGTCCATGCGCGGGGTTCCACGGAGGTAGGGAACCAAGGCGTGAACATAAGTTCGTTCAGCTTTTGCCCTGAGACAAGACAAAAGAGTTCGCGCATGCGAGATGTTGATGTCAACGTTGAGAGCTCATTAGCTTCCTTCAGATATACTTGACATAGACTGGCCTTGGCCGCTTGGAGTCGGGGCGCATGTTTTTGTCTTTTGTCGTTTCGCCGTAAGGCC
The DNA here is from genome assembly GCA_000498155.1 of Shiraia sp. slf14. Classification (NCBI taxonomy): domain Eukaryota; kingdom Fungi; phylum Ascomycota; class Dothideomycetes; order Pleosporales; family Shiraiaceae; genus Shiraia; species Shiraia sp. slf14. The sequence goes on from AXZN01000050.1 coordinate 40,585, forward strand.
TCTTCTTGTCTTCTATTAGCCTGGACACGACGACGTGTAGCCGGGGAAGGTCGCCGAGTATTGTCATAGCTCTCATGATTGAATGGATCGGCAATCAAAGCGACGTTTGCGTTGTCGCTCCAAGTGGCAGAACCATTCGCATGGGATGGGACCCAAGGATGAGCTTGTTCATCACCATGATATTGTCTCCTGGTTCCATCCATGACCAAATCAACGAGGTCAGCGCCTAATTTTGATTAGTTTAGCCTTCCAAGACACTCAGCACCGATTCGTTTACCACTTGGGTACTGGCGCTCATAGTCGAGACGTTGCTTCGCCTCCAACACCAATTGCTCGATGGTGTGACGACGATGCCCGTTCTTAACCTTGGCTTTCCTGAACTCTGCGAGGAGGACATCCAAAACATCTGTACTCAGTCAATACTCCGTACTTTGGGATTTGACTCTGCTCGGATTAATATGGAAACACCGTACCAAGCCCTTCGTCATTGGCACGCGCCATGCTGTTTCGAATATACACATATCTTTTTGAACCGAAGGTGACGTCTGGGCGAGGTGAGGAGTAGTTGTCGGCTTTGGGTATTTCCATGAGGATCAGATGCTCAGGCAAGTAGCAAAGAGACAAACTCGTCTTTTGGTACTGATATTGATACCACTTGTAGGCATCGACTGGGTGACCCCAAAGCGCGTAGCAGATTAGTTTGCGCAGCCCCAGTCTGACGGAGCGTCCAGCCAGCACTTCCTTGATGCCTTTTTCCACTTCCTCATCTATCTTAGCAAGTATGTCATAAGGATACATATGACCGTTAACATGGGCATCCAACTCCGGGTCATATCTTTCGGCCAAACGGCGAGTAAGGCGATCGAGCGGTATGGAGATGTTATCGGCTTGGATGATGCCATTCAAATATCTGTCCATTGTTAGTGCCATTACCATTTGTTGGCAACAAGACACCTGGATCAGAGGGAAGATTTTAGCTGAGCTCTACATGTTGTAGTGCAAAGCAAATCTGATGTGTATTGCTAGATCCAAATATCTTTTACCCATGAGTATTGGATGCTTGAGAAGGATACCTACCGGGCAGGTCTAGTGTAATCTTTGATGAAGCATTTGTAAGATTGTAGTGGGGACAGGGTGTAGAACATCCTCAGAGCATCTTGGCCAGCAGCACATGAGGCGATTTCAGGATGCGCGTCAAGGAACTGGTCAATTTCGACAAGGAAGCCAGTGCTAACAGATCGAAAGTTCAGATATGCAAAGAGATCCGTGTCGTAGCATTGGGCGAAGCGACGACGCTGACATGTCCAGTGAGCTACGGAATGGCATGACAAGACAAACACACCTTGATTTGAGGCTCCGAGTAGAGGGTCGACTCTCGTGTGGACTCTTGTTTGATCCATGGGTTAGGTTGGCTGCTGTCGTTGAAGTCGAAATTGGCATGTTGAGCTGTCGTTGAGTAACCCTGTCCGCCTCTAAGATCCCTCGGCATACCCAATTCATTGACAGGGACCTCATGTGGGAGTTTCTGATCCTGCTCTATCGCAGCATGAAACTCGCTGGCTGGGACCTCATAGAAATCGTCATATTGGCTCGTAGTGTGGAATTCGCGGGCCGATATCTCGCGATAGTCGTCCTCATCGTTGCTATTTGGCAAGGGAACTTGGTTGTATCTACTCAACGCGTAATCGCCGGGAAGATCACTTGGCTTAGATGCTTCGTTGCCCATGGCTGTACCTGCGGGCGAGGAGCAAGTGACTGTGGGTGAGTTAGGGAGGTTGTACCGCAGTGACACGTGCAGTCATTGCCAAAGGGGTTGAGGTAAGTGAGATGAAGTAAGTGAGCAGGTAGAGTGAGCGAGGTAAAGTTGGATATTAGCAAGCTAACGTCGAGGCGGCAACGAGCAAACGGCAGGTGAGTGTAAACAGAGGAAGGTACGCGTGTCCACCGCGACCACAGCGCGACGACACTTGTGATGACAACAAACCCTGCACAGACAGCACAAAATGAAACAGGAAGGTACACAGGGACCTGTGAGCTGTGGACATGCGGGGAAGTGGGAAGCAGGGACGGTATCTAGACTGAAATTGAATATACAAACCGATTTCCTGACGCCCCCAGATCGCTCATGGTCAAACTAAACATGCTACAAGTACATATATTACTGCGCTTAAAAGACACTGATATAATTACCAATCCGCTCTTTCTGGTTTTGCGCAATGCACTCGGCTATCCACGTGATGTTGCGGATTTCCTGTCCACTATTAGCTACAATGTGCATGGTTCATCCAAATAAAAACGTACCTGTTCTCGGAGTTTAACCCATGCGTACACTATGGCATGGGTGAACTGTTGTGTGAATGCAAGTTTTGAAATTTCCATCTCTTTTTGGTAGAAAAGGTCTTCGAGGCTTCGGGTTTCTCCACCAACACCACCTGACATGTTGCCAACGCCGCCACCACCACCGCTGAGACCAGTTTGGTCAAAGAAGGTCTTGTAATCCGACACCCCTTCGACAGCGATACGCACACCCTCGACATCGTCTGCTCTTGATAACATCAGCGTACCCTCTGGATAAAGCCGACCAAAGTTGGGGTATAGTTTCTTCCGGTCTGCCTTCGACAGCTCGGTACCGAACGAGTTGAGTGTGATGTTGATGCTCCTGCGGTCAGCTTCAAACTCCAAAACTTCAGACATAACATCTGCGGTAGGTGTGCCAGCGACTTCTGGTTCAGTGTTGACCCATTGGTGGAAGTCCTCGAGGTAGTTCTTGTATAGGGTATTGCGGATAATTTCGATGTTCAACTCATCCAGATCTTGATGGCTGAGGGAGCCCTTGAAGTATGGCGCAAGGGGAGTCTCAATCAGGACCGAGTTGTACAGCTCCTCGATGTTTGTGGCGACACAAAGGACTGGCATCGTTTCGAACCAGCCGAGCGGATGACATCTTTCCAACAGCTCCCGCGTATCCCTCTCATGCAGGGTACCTGTGATCAACAGCGCAACGTTATCGATCATATATCCGTAGGTGAGGTATTCCATAAACTTAGTGAGCGAGCCAGTCGCGTTGGCCTGGATGTAGCGGAATTCGGCGACAAGCTTGTCTGTGGTTTTGGCGGCGAGTGCAGACGTCGAGGGGTTTGGAGGTAGCGAAGAAAGGAAGTCACCGTATGCTGGCGACAACTGTAGCTTGACATCTATGCGCCAAAGTCAGAGTCTTCTGTGATGATATGGAAGAGGCACGTACCATCGATGTTCTCGCACTGTGTCAAGTTGCCATAGTTCTGGCTGGTGAGCAGCGCATTGCGATAGCCACGTACGATGCCCTCAATGTAGCTGTATTCATTGGATTAGCCACAGCCGGAAGCGACATGTTGCAGGATACACACCCATATTTGACGTTGTAGTAGAGGCCCTCCATGATGTATGATGTCGACTACTTACAGTGTCGCGCAATCAAGAGGTGCAGCTTGTTGGTCGTCATGGCTGGCGGCGGCGAAACTCCGGCACGTGCACAGGCCAACTTATGTTCGTAGCTCCCGCAAACCACTCACCCACCCACTCCGAAGAGATGTCATGCTTAAAGACATTGCTAGCGAAATATCAAGTCATTCGAAGCCATTTATAAGATTTCTACCGCAACGCTTGATATGTCTCAATTTCATATGCTTTCAAAGAGGAAGGTGCACATCATGAAAATTGGCAAGAAACCTTGGAAGGCATTGTGATGGAGATAAATATGAATGATGTGGTGGGTGGATTGCTTTGTACTACCCTCCGCAATGTTGGATGGCGGATTCGTAGTCTCTTGGTGCCTTGCGGCAGAAATGTAAATCTATCTAATGTAGGTCTCCGTCGACCAACGCTCGTACGATGATCTCTGCTGTACATAGAGCATCATCCAAGTTTTCCCACAGCTCCCTGCTGTACATAGGAAGTGCGTCATTCACGTCCCAAACTCTAGCAGATGACACTGATACTCCGGATGGGAGAGCCCAAGTCGAAACAATTGAAGTTGTTGATTTCTGCGAACTGGCGGCTGCTTGAGCAAGTACTGTCTGTCCATGCGGTAACTAACGAACGTCAGATCGAGCATTTTATCACTCTAGTTTAAGACCTACCCTTGCATCCGGCATTGGCATAGTTGAGTTTCAAGCTACCGGTGCATTGATCGGTGATGGCGTTGCAACCACGGCGGAGGTCACCGGAGCCTGCTTTGTTGCAGATAGTCCCAGTGCAGCCTGGCCCAGCATAACGATCAACTGAGGCAACGGACGCAACTTGGCGAGCCTCAACGTTATTGGATGGCGCGGCAGTAGCCAGGCTAAGAGCAGACACAAGAAGAGTAAGAGCGTACATGTTGACGGAAATCTAGGCGCAAAGAATGGACGGATAGAAATGGACTGTGTACTGATTTCTACAATGAAGATATAAGAGCAGATATGCTGCTCTTATACTTGGGCTTTGCCAGTCTAATCGTACAAGATCTCACGTTCGTCTCCACAAATGTTGGACACACCACCTAGTTGCATACATCATTCGTGCCAACATGGAAGGTTCCGATCACTTTGGTGTACGAGCTGATGTTGGTGGAAAAGGATGGCTAGACAATGTTGGTGAGCATGGGCTTGTACTAATCCAGCCTTTCGGTCACATGTGGGATACTCGTTGATATCCAATAATGTCGCCCAAGTTTGGCAGTATCTCTTTCTGATTCGTGTATCTCAAGTACCTTTTGAGAAGGTGGAGCTGACAAGGCATATTAGGCTGAGTGGCGTGAGATGGAAGATTTACGATGGCATACGCAGGAACAGTGCGTGCATATAACGCATGTGAAGGTGCATCTGTTGGTAGCACGGGCTATTTCCAACATGGCTGGGCCTTGAAACTTAGGTATTGAAGGACCGAATAAAATTGCTCTTGCGTCTTTGGGTCGAGATCAGTGAGAAGTCGCAGGTATGCCAAGTGAGTGAACGTGTGCTTACTAGCTACATTACGAAGCAAGATTCGCAAAAGCGAAAACGAGTTTGATAAAAATCACTTCAAGAAGTTGAACTAAGACTGGTCAGCATATTGAGAAAATGTTATGTCACTTCCATCATCGTGTCCCCCGTAAAACCGGATGTAGGATTCTGGAAAGATCTAGGAGCTAGTTGTTTGCGTAAGCTAGGATCGTAATGTCGTGTCACCTAACCATATCTCGGCATGCTGATGATGGCTAGTTGGCTGACTGTGATTGGGACAGTAGCTGACCTTGGAGTAATGGATCATTTCTCGGAAGACCAATACACGTGCCTGTAGTGGCCTCGTGATATTGCTGTATACAACGAACTTCGAACCTCGCTTCAAGATATCTGTGCAATGATTTTCCCCTATTACTGTGTTGCCCTCCAGGAGACGAAACAACTGGTGGGCATGACTTTACCACAGCTCATGACTAGATTATCATCGATGTGGGTTCGTGGCGGCTATGTGATGAAGTATCGACAACGCATATGTGAGATGGCTTTACATTGAGCTAACTTCCTCATACGCTTACTTTGTAAACTGGTAGCGAGCCGCTGCTGTGTTCCGCCTCCGCGCGCGGGAGGAATGCATGTTGGACATGACACATGTATTCAAAGAAATTTCATTCGAGGAGGTGGGTCGCCCAACGCCAATTATGTGGGCAAGTGTTCCGGAATAATATAGCGCCGGTGTTGAGAAGCTTTACAGGTCTTGCTATTTGCTCTCATCGGACGTTGTACTGGGTACGTAGCGAGCTTTGATACGATTACCGGATAAAACGCCTCTCGCATAAGCGTCTCGCATAGTCGCCGCGCCTTGTTCGAACAGGAAAATCACCCAATAATTTTTTGCGGATCCCTTGTCGCGTTGGTCGTTCCATCGAAGTCCGATTTGTGTCAGGGGGTCACAAGCGGTGAAGAATTCTGTATAATCGGCTCGACATCTGTTGAGCCACTGCTCAAATATCGCCACAATTGTTTGCAGGATTGAGCTGAACAGTTGCATCATTTAATCCATCGTTTTATATGTATTGCATTCTAGGCTGTGTATTTTAGCCATTTCTACGAATCTTTACCACCAAACAAACGTGTTTCTAGTGATTTGTTTTACTATGGTCATCTCAAATCGTGCTTTGATGATACTTGCTCTTTGCGATTAGGGTACATGAAACTGAAAGGTATTCTCAGTTCGGTTCGCCAAAGACATGGAATAGTCAACAGATTCCCAACTGCAGTGCTGTAATTCCCAATTCATTATATAGCCCTCAGCAATTGCTGTCTGACGATGTACAGTGTGGCAACGTAACAAATTAGCCGAACCGCACAAAATTACAGTGCCTCATGTTATTATATGATCTGAAATCACTTTCAAGAGTCGGTGTTTTGTTCGTAGATGTCTGGTAAGAATGTTATTAGCATCGTGCCAACAAGTGTTTTACACAGGTTGGTAAATTTGATTATCGAAGAATGATCCTTGTCGATTTTTAGCCATTCGTTGACGAACTCGCAACATTGTATTCCCCAAACCCCTTCTCAGTATAGCATTTGGTTCAGATATGAAGAGCCAGTGACTACACTTGCGCATAATCTCCGAGAAGCATTTCGTTGCAAACAACTAATTTCATCCAGTTCAGATTATGAACTCTATCCGCCACGGAACTCTTGGACCTGAATTTGCTGGGATCGGCGTGTGATCGAAGATTGTATTTTGTTTGTCTTGAGGAATGATGTGGGGTGATTATCAATAAACATGATTGCATCACTGCATGAAAGCATTGATGTTTGCCCAGTTACCAGCTGAATACGCATGCTAGGTATTTATAGGTTGGTCTCGCCTCGCAATGTGTTAGCTCCATCAAGCTTCCAGAACACGACGATCGCGCGCGCCGTGGGGGCGACCTATTTCAGGCGACCAGTCAATAGTTGAGTCCTGCTCTAGACCGCAATACATTTTTTATCTTGGACTTGCTTCTATCTGCAACCTCCTAACATGCTGCAGGAACAACGACAGTCGCTACCTAGACAGGATACCCATCGTACACGATGCGCAATTCAAATGGCTGTCGCGTAGTTCTACTTCTTATTCCTGCGCTATTTTTCCTCTTCCCAATCGCCGTCATCACATTCATCCTCGAGCGCGTGTCACATACCCTTCTCTTTGCTCAAACATTGCGCAATTGGCGTAGCGGCGACTTCCAGCTCACTATTTATGGCCTCAATAGCACACAGTCAAATAAATTGTCAAACATTGACATCACATTGCAAATCAACGGGGGTCCAACCCTCGCAATATTAGGAGTGTGCATGTTAGCATACATTGTGAGCGCAATTGACGTATGTGCAATATGGGAGTTGAGAAGAGTTCAAGGCACCGCGAAACATGAACGAGGATGGAGTTGGGCCGCAATTGTGAGCAATTTCGTGATGATTATAGTGGCAGCAGGATCATTTGGGTATGCCACTTCTGTCCAAAACAACCAAAGGGGATGGAAGAGCTACGATGATGTGAGCAAGCTTCAGAGTTCCTGGACGCGCGAAACGTGGGTCTGTCAGATTCACAAATTCTATTCAAAAGAGAGCTGGGCCGGCCCAGCTTGTGCAATTACGAGAACGACGAGGTTCCTCCTGATACCAATCTCTATCGCTTCGGCCCTGGTTCTTGTAAGCCTTTGGATACTTGTCAATGACCGGGGCGGTCTTAAGTGGATCATTGGAGGGAAAGGCCGATATGGTGGATTTGAGAGTATATATGAACTACGACCATTAACACCAGAAGTACCAGTTACTCGATCTATACAGGTCTGGGCACCTCACCTCATTGCTCGGCCATGGAGTCCAACAACGCCTCAACAGTGGATACCATATCCGAACCAAAATTCGATGCAGCAGCCAACATTTCAAGTTCCAAAAGTCAATGCAACAGTCGCATCAAGGCAAACATATAGGTGATATACATCAAGGATCTATCTTATATACATAAAGCTTTATCTGGCCTATATACGCCCTTCTTCATCGTTTGAAAGCGCTCAATCTAATAGAGTGATTTTTCAGTTTAGCTTCACAGTCGCTATTCTTAGAACAGTATTGAAGTGATTCAAAGATACATTGTCTTATAACAAAGACGTACGAAAAAAACATGTCGTTGTCAGAAGTCTCAACCGTATCGCGAAAGGGCAGATCTTGAAAAGTGGCCCATGGAGGTCTGAAGATTACGTTGATACGCGAAGTGTATGACATGTTTACTTTAATGCACAGGGAGCTCATCACGCATTACAAAGTCAACATGTTAATTTTCATGGGTTATATTGGCCTATACAATCAACTAAAGTACTGGAAATTTGAGACACAATGATACCACCTGGAGCATCCATATGTTTTCCAACCTCTGTTACCGAAACTTTAGCAGGCCTTGATGGTTTTTGACCACATATCTCTCAAGCAGCAACGATGACCTGACGACTATCGTATATCCGAATCAGGGAGATAGGAGAGCAGGAGTGCAGCCGCGAGATGATCAGAGTAACTGGCTACTTGGGGAAGGCCTCCGCAAAGGCGTTCAGAAGCCAGCCGAGCAGAGTCATGCGAATGACGCCTAGGCGCATGTGTTCTCCGCTCTCTTCGCCTTTGCCTTCATGGATCCAGGAAGCCTTTGCAAAGTTTCCAGCAGACGTAGTGTGGCCCTTAGCCTTGACATCATTGAGCTGATGGAAGTTGAACAAGAGGAGGTGGTCGTAATTGAAAAGCGCGACGTGGGGGCAAGCGGACTCATTAGCGTATTTACCGATTTGCTTGCAGAAAGGTTGAGCCTGATTGTTGAGGAGAGAAAAATTAGGATTGTGTTTGATCATCTTCTTTGCCGCCTTGAAAGCTTGGTCGTCCTCTGTGGACTTCAGTGCACCAGCGAAGTCTTCGTACATGATGAGCTCAGGGCGTTTGTATTCAATGATGGCGATCGTTTTAAGACCTGTCTTGAAGGTAAGGTCAAAGCGGGAGGTGGAGGATTCTTTCCATTCTCCATGAACACTCCATGTGGTAGGATTATATTTGTATCCCAGAATGCGCACGATGGGATCGATCAACTGGTATTCTGAGATGCGGACTACATCGCCCTCAGAGCACAGTATCTGTGGCTTGATTGGGGAGCGTGGTCCAGACATATCACCGAGCGTAGTAGCGAGGGCTCGAAGAGCCTGCTCAGCAAGAGTTTCAAACTCGTCCGACGGAACAACGAGCAACCCGATTGGGAGCTTGAAAGCCTGTGTGCTGGCAGTGGAGGAGGTGGCGGACCTGCTGGGAGGAGAAGTTATCATTCGGGTGTACTGTGGTAGCTTCTCTCGGAGTACATCGAGCAGCAGTCGATTCTTTGACGATGGAACGCCGTTGTTGACGTTGGTAGTGGACATGTTGAGTCGAATGTTCGATTGTCGTTCTCAGGAGCTGCCAGTTGAAGGGGGAGTGATCTGGTGAGGAAACTCTTGGAGGACTCTATCTAAGTACTTATAAGTAGGGGCTAAGTGCGAATGCTTGACTTCACTCATATTTCCAATAGGCTGCCAACGTCACTGATCAATCAGAAACTTTCACAAAACCGATCTGGCCTTTACCTCCTAGTGTAAGTTTCAGGCTCCAGCAAAACAGCAACAATTCACTAATGAAGTATTGCTCGATTGGCTGAGTGTGTTCAAATTGATGAACCTTCATACTTGTATTGATGATGAAGAAGTTGAAGACTCCATCCAAACTCTATATCAATTACAAGGCACTCAGTATCTGCCCGACTTCCAACCTGCATACCCGCTCATAATCGCAACTGCCAAACCACCACGCAATGGGCAGTTCATGAAGTTCTATGCTGTAACACAAAACCCAGGTATATTCACAACGTCCAGGGCTGGTAACTTGTGAGAAGCTCTTATAGTTCTTTGACTGGATCGAATTTAATACAACGTACATTCTCAGCCGAATGACGTTGTGAAGAGTGAATGCTTAGCACGTGATTTCAAGTAGTGGTCTTGGCACTTATTGTTATGGTACCTGTCCCGTGTCACACCCTCCCCCTCCCCACGCCACATCAACTTCACACCGGAAGCGCCATCAACCCTAGAACACATCTACATCATTCATTACACGGATTCAGAAGTGCGTCCATAGATTTATCGGTTTCGCTTTTCCCCAAGTGTTGTGCGACAGCCGACTCGCTGCTCATTATGCCCCAACTCCATGACAGCAAGTTTGGAGACGGCGAATCCAATGAGAACTGCAAACCACCATTGCCATACGTTGTCGGATTTAAGTTCGCGGCTACCTTACATGAACCGTCGCCACCGTTTGGGATTCATTATGACACTAAATATCCAGATTATCCCAAAGCTTGGAAAGAAATGTCACAATCGGAGCTTTGCATCTCAGAAACATTCCCAGCTGGCCTTGCTCACTCACATCAAAAGAAGGAATTCTCCATAACCCAATGCATCAGGACCGACGAAGACTGCGGAGCACAGCTCGTAATCGTTAATGGCACCATGGTGGCGAAGATTTTCGATCCGTTGTACTACTCGCCTGTCGATGAATGTGGTTTCCAACAAAACGTTTTGCTAAATGCTGAGGGGGATTATTGCCGTGAATCGGCCGCATACGTAGCGTTGCAGAAGTCACCCGAAGCTGCATCCCTTACACCTACATTTTACGGAAGCTGGATCATCGACATTGATACTACTGTCTGGAGATCAGGCAGCCATGAGAACCGTGTTCGAAAGGTTCCGTTGTTGCTATTGGAGTACGTCCGCGGCACCACTATGAGCAACATCGACGCAGGTGCCATGTCAGACCACTTACGATCAGCTGTACTCAAAGAGGTCTTGCGTGCAGATGCTGTAATTTGCGGTGCAGGCATTTGTCATGGAGATCTTTCCCCGCGCAACGTCATTGTCGTTCAGCCTGTTCTTAGCAACCTTTATTCGCGTTCGAGCCGCCGAAAAAGCACGGTGAAAGTTAAGGTCATTGACTTCAATATGGCTACGGTCCTCCGTCATACCACTCGTAAGAACAGGCTCCGGCAAGAAGTCCCACCAAAGCTTCCGAACCCAATGTCCCGATATGGCGGTCATATGATGGAATTCATGTCTGGTTGGATTCCTAACGAGAGAGGTGCTGACAGTGAATGGCTGTGGCAACAATTTCACAATGATGAGAATTATCGACGCGTTGTTTGGGACGTCGATTTATCTAGTTGGATCCATCCAGAGGACCTAGTCAGCTCTGATGAAGAAGACTCGGGCTCCGAATCTACAACACAGTGATGGGAAACACAAAGACAAAAGTCGAGGAGGACTTGGAGGTGCTTATTTCACAGTTACGTGACCTATTTGCATTGCGCATGGAGTTTTGGGTGGGCATGTCTAGGATGGGTGATATCCACTTGTGATAACTTGTTTACATCATAGCGATACAATATGATCTATTTTAATGGATTTTGGGATCCCAGCCCGTCACCTGTCCAGCTCAACATCCTGTCTGGTTGAATTTTTGAATAGCAGATGCATCAGAGCCAAATGCGACTGCGCGTTTGATCCATGCCTAACTGATCATCAGCTCTGTCCTCTGTAATTCTCCAAAGTTGCTTACATCGATTTTCGCAGAAGGAGGCTGTCGCTCCCTACTCAAAATATACAAGGTATTCCACTTATGAGTCTGCACAATGGCCCAGTCCAACGCATAGTCTAGATGAATATCAGTCTCCCATCGTGAGAACATATTCTGTGAACAGCGTACCTTGCACAATGTAATTTGGCCCAGGGCAGTCCGCACCAGGAAATCCTGGAAATTTGACGACGAAAGCTCCGGCTGCGCCGTAGGCTTTGTCCACAGGTGTGGCGGTTCCAACAAGGGCGCTTTCAGTGTTTCCCCGCTTGGCTTTGTTGATTACTTTTACGGTGCCGTTGCTCTTTAACATTTGTTAGTCATCAGTTGAGAATCGCCCTGGGGATCGATCGTACGTTCAGGGAGTAGTTTGCTTCTATACAGCGGGCTCCAGTTGTGGGTCCAAAGGGTGTGCCAGCAACTTGATACCAGTTTCCTAGATATGATTCAAGATCGAATTTGGGATCAGGAACTGGGTAAAAACATTTTCTAAGGACAGTCAGATGCGTTCATGTTGCAAAATGCGACAAAGCAGCTTACCCGTCATATTGCGCTGCGACGACATTTGGTGTTGAAGTTGTGTTAGTGGTCTCTGAGCGTGGCAGGAGAATGGCGGATGCGACCGAAGTCAAAGCTGCAAGTGTAGCAGTAACACGCATCTTTACAATTGGCTAGTGGATGGAGTAGGTTGAAGCTATTAAGGTATGCACCAATGTCAAAAAGATCAAAAAGTCGAGAATTGAGGTTGTGATATGACTAGCGTATTGAAACTATATTATACTTTGCAGAATTATGCTCACGAACTACATCCGGAAACTCCGCACTCTTCTGTTTCCCCAGAAACAACGTCATTTGCCGTGTTCACATGAAAGGTCGCACCAGATCGGCCAAATACAAATGAACAAGTCGTACGCTAGTTATGGTAAAGGAGATGCATTTTGCCGACATGCTAGTGCCTAGAACACGTTGTGCATCGCAGGGCGAAATGTTCCGGTGTAATTATGTGGGACAGTGTACGGCCAAATTCAGAATGCAGCTGCGGAAATATGCCTCCATCAACGTGTGACTGGAAAGGATTCTGAACCAAGGGACCATTACGAAAGCCATGGATTTGCTGCCGTCGATGCAAATGATGCTCGGTAAGGTACACGATTTGTACAAGTCGATGGTGACGTAGGTGCCGGCTTGGCAGAAGAGCCGCATTTCTGAGTAACTGTAAACTAGACACCGACTTTCCTAGATATTTAGCGCTAACATATAGGCACCATTTCTCGCGTATTGATGTATCCCAATACGCCTGTCGCTTATCTAATGGGTTGTGTCTTCAGCAGTCGAGCATAGCGAGTATCTGTCACTGGTGTGAGTGTTTCTCCATGAGATATCAGATTTGAGAGAGTCGCTTACAGCATCAGCGGATACAATCCGTTGAAAATGATAGTACTTAATGCAATCAAGATATGTAACATCGATGTGACAAGCAAAAGTTGCTCATGTGATCATGCATGTGATGGATCATACTGTTACTCTCAACATTACAAACAAAAGCAGACGACCCCACTTCGAGATCATAGAGAAATGCCTTCTTTCAGACAGCAGCCTTGATTTATTTACCATGTAGAATGTTAAAAAGTACAGAAGTCCAACGCCTAAGCATCTGAATGAAAGTCCAGGTTTACCACCACCCCCATAACGCCAGCAAATCCAAGCCCCATACAAGAATGAACAGTTTTAGGTCTGAGGAAAACCTTAGTCTTGTCTCTTCACGAAAGTGACCTCAAAGGTAGTTCCCTTCAGCGAACTATCGCCTCCAACGACAGTAGTACCAACACCAAAGCCTGCATCAGTATGGCAACCCTCAGGTGCCCACTTCGAGAGCATTTGCGCAAAGTAGCCATAGCAATCAGCCCTCTGCCACTGCACCTGTGGGAAGCCTGCGGGAGGAGTACCAGGCGTGACAGCAACTAAAATAAGCAAATCAGCGAAGCCCAATTATGTGTTTCAGAAGTCCAAGTCCATAGTATGACTTGTCCGTTATGACTTACACTGTACACGCCACCCACTGATTTTATTCCCGGTGCTATCCTGAACATTCGCAGACTGCACACTCTTCACGGGCCCCTCGAGCGCGAAATCGATGGTCTGCACGCACACCGTGTCCTTGGGTAATCGGTCCTGGTAGGCGCACGGAGGCATCATAGCAGCGCATGCATCATTTAGGACCGTCTCCATTTGTGGGCCCTGGTAAAAGCCGATCGTCTTGTCGGATGCCTTGTTGCATGTTACAACAGTGCCGGGAGCGGGCTGCCAGTCCGAGCGTTTGAGAGCATTGAGATTTCGGTGTGGTTGCGCAACTGGTGTTGCAAGGATGGTTGCTGGGAGGACAGCGAGAAACAAGCCGAGATGCATGTTGGATTTGGGCAAGGAGGTGAAGTTGCTCTGGTGAAAGGGGTTGAGGTTTTTAGGATTTGAGAGAGAATCCCGAAGTATGGTATTTGAATTGAAGGTAAAGGTCTTTGAATTTAAGGTAAAAGTCCTTGTGAAGAGGGTGTCGGTGACTGAAAGAGTTTGACGCAAGGGCGTTTGTGACTAGGAAAACAATGACCCTTTGTTTGATTGTCACTAGACGTGTGAGTCTAGAAAGCGTTACAAACAGTGGAATCAAGGAGGGGTAGTTATAGGGAAGATAGGATGATATCTCCTTTGGCTTCCGTCATTCTACAGGTAGATATATATATGTCGGGTGATCCTTACCATCGAGCGGTAGCCAAGGCCGTGGAAGAAGGACCGCCCGGGAGAGCCGTGCAGATTGCCTAGTAAGAAGCCTCAAGGCTCAAGCATGCCTACCGTGATGACGGGAGTGACAACCTGGCCTGGTCCTTTGTACGGCGCCGCTGAATGCTTTTTGGCCCCGGTAATTCAACCGGGTTGTGATTGCGATCTTGGAAATGTTTCAGTAAGCATAAACTCTGGCCCCTGGCAAGTACCATTGACACGGTTCGTATAACGGCTGAAGGTTTCGAAACAATACAGTAATTTCCAGACCGAGACTCTGCATCAATTAAGGACTTGACCAATCAGTTAGGGGTTATGCGAACGCATCCAGATGAAGTGGCTGAACTTGTGGGGTAGTGGGGTTCCCAACTGAGGTTGTGCAGATCGCCAGGTACCACTACATATAAACCTTGTACGTTGAACGCTGTATGACATGACACTTTTGCATGAGACGGCCTTTCGTGGTGAGAGATTCAAGGCTAAATTTTTGCCTCGGTATACTCGGTATAGCAAACCACAAAAATACGTATCACAGTTCTCATTGTCCAAATCCAAGACCCATGCGTACACCAACATTTGCCTAGTACTTCATGTCAGCGATTCGAGTCAGCGACTCCCAACATTGACTTTCGGACATTCAATTCGCATACGAGTGGTTGTGGCTTTTTTAAGTTTCCGCAATTGATTCCCCTCAATGGATTCGCTGATCTCAGCATTCCAGCTGAACATGATCGTACAGCTTACTCTGCCTAGAACGGGGTGTGCCCAGCACGGGGTATGCGCAGTATGAGGTGAAGGATTCTTGCATTGGTTGGATATGCGAACTCCACTGCAGCGCCTCAAGAGCAAATTTTCCTGCCAACAGAATACTCAGCCATTGTCAATAGCATCATGAGCTTGGTCATACGACCAAAGAGACATGTGGGCCTCATTGCGGAGCACCCTACATTCGGAGCATGTTCTTAAAGCGAACACCAACTCCGCATCAGCTGATGTAATTGGGTCAGGAAGAGATGCGATCGAATAGGATACTGGAGCCCACAAACGTCAGCTCTGTAGGTACATTTTCCTGGGGAAGAAGCTATCAGCAGACGAACATTGAATCTATCTAGGCAGCCACTTAGCACATTGCTGCTCAGCCCACATGTAACAAATCACTGACCGCATTGCCAAAAAAATGGCCTGTCCACACGACCTCATTTGCGCGTGTCGAGCAAGTAAGACAAAAGAAGAGAATATCTGTAGACTGTTACTGTACCGAGAGATGCATACTGGCTTTCCAGGAGAAATCAAGGATTTTTGACATTCCATCCTTACGGCCTTTGGACAATATGGAGACTACTATTCTTTTTGTGAGTAACTTAGTACTATCGATATTGTTGAAGAACATTCACAGCTTGATATTGCTCTGGAAGCACACTGCAGGGCGATAGGTATGTACAGAAAAGCCCCAGGCAATTCTTGTTGCTTCAAAAGGAAGACTATGTGTCCATAAAAGAAAGAGAGTCAGAAAGAAACTGTTCACAGTGGTGGTAATTGGGTGTTTTAAAAAGAGACACCAAACCTATTCCTGTCTTACATTGAGGCCAAGATGCGATCTCGCACGTACAAAATATCCTCGGAATACCCAAACATGCCATCAAAGTGCGTATATCTAGAAGGAAAAAGTCTGCGCAATATGTTCCATCAATACAAGTTTTCAACTCACTGCACTTCGTTGTTCCATCTCCTTGGCGCAGGTGGCAGACCGCCAATTCCGGCACCTCTTGATGATCCAGGCCGAGAGTTTGAACCATCTGAAGGGACAGGAGCGGGCCTGATGGGCAGGCTCATCATGTTTTGGCTTGAGCTGCTGGAAGTTCGAGCGGGATATGCGGGTCGTGGAGGTGCTGGTGCAGATGAGCCGTTTTGTGCTTGTTGCCTGAGGTCTGCTGAGCCTCTCCTCTCCGGCTTTGCTTGCTCTTGGAGCTTCTCCTTGATACCTGCTGCTGGTGCAGCGGGGGCAAGATGTGATTTGCGCTTGTTGTGTTCCAGCATGCTGACTGCCCAAGCCTCTAGGTCAACTGGCGTACGTTTAGCGGCTTGAAGGAATGCATCGTGATCCTATTCGATATTAGCATGTGATAATCATATACGAAGTGTAGTGAACGTACGTATAGCTCCTTAGGTGTGGGTCGTTCTGCAGGGTCCTTCAGCAAGCACTTGGCAATCATATCTTCCAAGATAGAGGGGAAAGCATCACTCTTGGGTAGTTTTGGCGCGGGTTCCAGCACAATCTGCTGCAAAAGATCAAGAATGCCCTGAGGACCACCTGGTTCATCATCATCCGCGCTGCCCTGGAAAGGAAACTTGCCTATAGCCAGCTCCATTAGTGTGAGTCCAACACTCCAGACATCCGACTTGACAGTGTATGGAGATCCCTGTATCCGCTCCGGTGCCATGTATGTGCCGGTACCAACGAACGTCTCCGCGATGGATCCCTCGAGTTCGCTCGACACACCAAAATCAGATAATTTGATATCGCCCTTGGAATTGACTAGGATGTTGGAAGGCTTCAAGTCTCGATGCATGATACGATGCGCACTGTAGAGGTAAGCCAACCCGCCGAGCACCGCTTCTGCGATCTTTCCTAGGACGTCGACACGAACGGGACCAAAAGTTCGGGAGACCCAATCGAGGTCACTGTAGTACTTGTCAGTAGCTATCTCAACATAAGAGCCTGTCAAGCTTACCCCACGTCCATGTACTCCATGCACATGACTACGTCTCCACTCTCATTTTGAAAAGCGCCGTAAAATGCTACAATATGCTCTGAGTTGCAGTCGTGCATAATACGCAATTCCCTGACTATGCGCTTCCGCACTTCGTTCTTTGCTTCCACGTGGATAACCTAGCCAAGTCAGCATCCCTCCTCCACCATGAATTGTGTTGTGTGTCCAACGCACCTTCCTTGCCATTATGACCTTTGTAGCCGAGTGCTGCACTTTGCTGACAGTTCCTCCATTGCCTGAACCCAGTTCCCGCAGCACTATCAGATCCTCGGGCTTCAAGTCCAGCCGGAACTCAACACCGATCTCGAGCGTGTCCTGCTTATCGTCGTTTGCGAGGCCACCGGGAACCTGCGCATCGCCAGCGGACGGTGCGGGCTTAGGTGGAGGGGCACTGAGCGCGAGACCCTTGAGGTTCTTCCTCTTCATCGTCTTGGGCTTGAACGGGTCGCCCATGATTGCGGTATGCGCCTGGCGCCTTCAGATGTCGTGATGGTGGGGTCGGAAAGCAGACAGCGGCGTGAAGGCGGACGACGATGCAAGACAAAGGCAAGCTGCCCTGCTGTACAGGTGAGAGAGAGCGCAAGGCAGCGCTGCCCTTGGTTTCGAGTTTGCCGCCGAGTATGGGTCTCTGGTGGCTCGCCAATCACGGAGTGCTCCTGAAAGAGAACAGCGTCTATTGGATTACCGTTTTGGGGAGAGCGCTGTGACCAGAGCTCACGGCCAGAGGAGAACAGAGCCTGATCGGGATATGGAGACGGTAACGGAAGGGAGAGTGTCCTGGTTGGACGTTGCGTGCAAGACCGGGCAGCTCAGGAGACAAGTGTGAGGTTGTGTCAGTCTAGCGGGGCGCGTTAATGGTGGGGGAAAGCGCATGCAGCGGCGTCGAATAGGCGTTGCGAGGCTGCGTGTGGGCTATGAATAGACGAGATAGGTAATCAGACAAACGATGCCCAAGTTGCAGCGAGGAGAGAGAGCAGCGGGCAAGTCAAGCTCTTGTACGCGGTATAAGAGCACTTGATGCCGCTTTTAGCAGGTTTCAAGTCTGCATGCTCCACGGCGTGCCATGCTTCACCTGGACCCATTGTCACAACATCAATGTATAGGTGCAGGAGGGTGTCTATATTGGGTGCAAGTAGCACAAAGCAGTTTATGGTAAACGCCATAGCACGATGAGTACGCGTACTATTACACAAGCTACAAAACACTCACTAAAGACGGGCAATTCTCCGCACCCATATCCATGGTCCTATTGACGCGCCTCAAGTCACGTGGTCACGAAGCTCGGTCCCGCAATTACCTTTCGCCGATGCGTTTGCGAACCATTGTAGCTCCCAGCTCCTTTGGTCTCTTTACACCTTGTCTTTTACTTTCTTCTTTCTCTTCCTCTCACGCTCGCAGCAGCATCAGACCGATCGCTGCTCCAAGCTTTGCGCAACCGCGCCTCAATCCGACTGGACTTGGACGCGTTTTTCCCGATTCTCTCCTAAACCATGGCTACACGAGAGCTTTTTGATCTGGCCGCAGACGTAGGCAGCGACGAAGAGGATGAGGATTTCGATGAGGAAACTGGCGAGGCCGAGCCCAAGAAGAGCACCACCGCCAACGGCATCGACGATTCCAGCGAGGAGGAGGACGAAGATGACGACGAGCTACTAGCGCAGGCAAGCCGCCCGTTGATGAACAATACAATACCTAGCATTTCACTAACAATAATACAGGAAGGCGCCGGCTTTGTCGTTGATGAGGATGAAGATGAAGAGGAAGAAGCGCGTAGGCGGCGGCGCAGAAAGAAGCGCAAGAACCGCGAAGTCGACGAGGCGCTCGACGATGAAGATCTTGATCTCATTGGCGTCGAAGTCGAGCGACCAGACACTGAACAGGCAAGCAAGCCTCATTTTATGGTCTGGCCAGCTGCTAACACTGGCGCAGTCTAGATTCAAGCGCTTGAAACGCGGCCACAAAGATCGCAAGAAGGCGCGCGGTATCGATGATATTTTCTCCGACGACGAAGCCAATGACGACCTTGATGAGCCACGCCGGGGCGGTCTTGGAAACGAGTTTGATGATTTCATCGAGGACGACCAATTTGAGGACGAGATTGAGGATGATCGAGACGTCACACAACCTGGCATAAATCTCATCACACAAGGCCTCCAAGCCGCTGGTCTCGATGAAGGCGCTGAGGAAGATTATCGGGCTGCATTTGGTGATGGAACCGACTACGATTGGGCACTTGGCCTACAAGAGCAGGAAGAAGAGGAGCAGACTGGTGAAGGTCGCGAGCTGCAGCTCAAGGATGTTTTTGAGCCTTCGCAGCTTCAAGAGCGAATGTTGACAGACGCGGATAACGTCATTCGTGAAACCGATGTTCCAGAGCGCCTCCAGCTGGCCCGCCAGCCGTTCAAAGAGTTAGAGTTGACACCAGAAGACATGCAGATCCGACTGAGTGAGGAGGCGATTTGGATCACCAACATGCTTTGGCCCAAGAAAGGTCTACCAGGTTATTTCCAGCAGCCTTTCCAGAAAGCAGTTCAAAAAGTCCTCGAGTTTCTCAATATTGAGGATTACGAAGTGCCCTTTATTTTCAATCACCGCAAAGACTACCTCATCCACGCTCCAGGCGACAACGACGATTTCGATGACCCCGACAACCCACCCCCTCAAGATGCTCGACCGGAGCGGCTGTTAAACCAAAGCGACCTATGGGAAGTTTTCGATTTGGATCTCAAGTTCAGAGCATTCGCTGAAAAGAGAGACGCTCTGCGACAGAACTATGAGAACCTCCGCGCCGTATATCCGGACATTAAAGATACCGAAATCGAAGACCTGTCGCAAAAAGCTGTGACGATTGAAGAAATTCAGGAACTTCAAGACTATCTGCATTACCGATACTCACAAGAGATCAACGAGGTTCGACAGGAGAGCAACGGAACACAAAAGCGCGCCAACAATGCTCGAAGCTTTTACGACAAATTGCGTACCGGCAAAGCACATCTTCTTGTCAAAGCTATTGGTATTACCCCCGATGACTTTGCCAAGAAAGCTGAAGGATCCAGTAGAGGTGCTCAAGTCATTGAAGATCCTCCCTATCAAGTCGAGGAGTTTGCTGAGCAGTTGGCCGAAGCGCCTGAGACAGGCATCTCCCTTCTGCGGTCAGCCAAGATACTGTTCGTACAAGACCTGCAGATGAGCTCCCGCCTGCGGCGATATTTGCGAGGCAGTTTCTATCAGAATGCACAGATCGACTGCATTCGAACCGACAAAGGTATGCGGAAGATCACAGAAGACCATCCTTACTACGAGTTCAAATATCTCCGACGCCAGACATTCATGGACCTCCACGGCCGACCCGATCTCTTCCTGAAGATGCTCAAGGCAGAACAGGAAGGGCTTGTACATGTTCAAATCTCTATGGGCAATTACGAGGAGTTCAAGAAGCGCCTTCATGACAAGATTGTTTCAGACAATGTCAGTGAGGTGTCCGACTCCTGGAACAACCTCCGCCGGCAGCTTTTGGATGAAGCACTCGACAAATTGCAGAAGATTATCGCAAATGGAGTCAAGGAAAGTCTGCGTGCGCGGTGTGAAGATGAACTTGCCAGCCGCGCAAGAGAAAACTATTACAATAAGCTTGACCAAGCTCCGTTCAAGCTGAAGCCTGCTCCTTTGGGCACGATACCTAACGCCTTCTGTTTGTCAAATGGTAAAGGTCAGCGCGGCGACGCTATTCTGTGGGCTTATGTCGAGAACGATGGCCGTGTGCTGGAACAGGGCAAGTTGGTCGATTTCAGACTTGGCAACCAAGATCGAGGCATTCCAGACGGGCAAGATATTGCCAAATTTGTTGACGCCGTCCAACGACGGCGGCCAGATGTCATTGGAGTCAGTGGCTGGTCAGTGGAAACACGGAAACTATACAAAGATCTTCAAGAAATTGTCCAAAAGTACGGCTTGGTTGGTCCGGTCTTCGAGGATGAGAACACTGGCGCTGAGCGAGCCGATCCATTGGAGGTCGTCATAGTAAATGACGAGGTGGCCCGTCTTTACTACAACAGCGGCCGAGCGACAGCTGAGTTTCCAAAATATGCCCCACTCACAAGATACTGCATCGCCCTCGCTCGGTACCTACAGAACCCACTCGCAGAGTATGCCTCTCTCGGAAAAGACATTGTCTCAATACCGTTCATTCCGAACCAGACACTCATACCACAAGATAAGCTGTATGACCGCCTCGAGACTGCTATGGTTGATATGGTCAATCTTGTCGGTATTGACTTACCCGAATCGTACGACGACAAGTACATGGGAAAACTTCTGCCGTATATTTGTGGTCTCGGTCCTCGAAAAGCAGATCGTCTTGTCAAAGCTATTCAGGCCAATGGGGATGAAATCTTGTCGCGATTCGATCTCCTTGGTGTGTCCGAAAACACTTCTCGTGACTTGAAGGCGGCTATGGGCCCCAAGGTGCATCAGAATTGTGCCAGCTTCCTGTTTATTCCATACGATGCGACTGAGGACTCATCTGATTATCTCGATTACACTCGTGTGCATCCTGAGGATTACGATCTTGCCAGGAAGATGGTTGCTGATGCACTCAATATGGATGAAGAGGATGTCAAAGCCGAAACTGACGAGGGTGGACCCAGTGCTGTCATTAGGAAGATGGTTCGGGAAGAGACCACAGACCTGGTTAATGACCTCGCTCTTGAAGATTATGCCGTCGAGATCGAACGCAACTTTGGCCAGCGAAAGCGCGCAACACTGGAGACCATCCGAGCCGAGTTGGAAAACCCGTACGAAGAAATTCGACAAGTTTATGCACTCACCAGCAGTGAAGAGCTGTTCACCATGTTGACTGGCGAAACCAAAGAGTCACTTTACGAGGGCATGGTTGTTCCAGTCACTATCAAACGTACTTTCCCTGATCACATTGAAGTCAAATTAGAGTGTGGTATTGAGGGCGGCGTTTCCGAGTCGGAGTTCCCTGAGGGTGTGGGAAGCGGTGGTCAAGAACCTCGCCACGTTTTCCAAGCTCACCAGGTGGTTCGCGCGCGTATCCTGTTCCTCAACAAGAAGGCTCTCAGTGCCCAACTTTCTTTACGAGACGATCTCATTCGACAACCCGCTCCACGGTTGAACGATCGTATCGCTGGCGAGTGGGACGATGCCCAAGAAGCTGCCGACAAAAAAGCAGCCGAAAAGGAAAAGGAAGTCCAATCAGGTCGACCCAACAGGGTAGTCAATCACCCTCTATTCTTCTCATTCAGCGCTCAACAGGCGGAAGAATATCTTGGCAGCAAAGAGGTTGGAGAACTTGTCATTCGTCCATCGTCGAAGGGTTTCGACCATTTGGTTGTTACCTGGAAGGTTGGAAACAATGCTTACCAACATCTTGATGTTCTAGAGATGAACAAGCCCAATCAATTCTCTCTTGGCAAGCAGTTGAAGATTGGCAAGACGACATATACCGATTTGGACGAGCTGATTGTCAACCACATTGAAGCCATGGCACGCAAGGTTACAGAACTGACACGAGACGAGCGCTTCCAGTTTGGCACAAAGGAAGAGACAGGTAATTATTCATTTGCCAACTATAGATTGATCACTTGCTAATCGAAATGAACAGAACAATGGCTGGAGAACTACTGTAAAGCCAACCCCACCCGTTCCATGTATGCATTTTGCAGCATGCCCCGGTACCCAGGCCACTTCTGGCTATGTTATCAACTCGGAGCGGATAAGCCCAAGGGCGCCATGCCATTCAAGGTTGTACCGTCAGCGTTCCAAATGCGAGGTGCACCATATGGTGATTTGGTGACATTGAAGAACGGGTTCAAGATGTTGGTGCAAAGTGGAGCCGCAGCTCGCCCAGTTCAAGGTGGAATGCCACGGCGATGAGCATTGCGGTGAGGTGTTTGTGAACAAGTGCAATTCACATGTGTATTGATATATATTTTTTATTTTCTCCTCTATTCCAAATGAGGGACAAAAGCTTGGAGAGGCTATCTGTTTGGATCAAACATCCTCAGAATACTCTTAGCTTTTCAGGCCGGATCAGGCTTTGGTCTTTGGGCAAAGGCGCATGGACACCAAGTATCTAGAAAATTGGCATTTTGCGCATCACAGGCTGGATGATATCACTCAACGGGTTGCCGATAGGAAATACATAAAGAACAGAAAAAAAACTTTTAATTCCCCATATCCTTTCCAGCCTCGCATAACATGCACTCTTCCCAATCTCTCTCTCTTCCCCACAAAAACGTACTAGCTCTAAAACGTCTCCCTCCTTCAGTCTAGCTCAACCCTCCGTATCCGCACCGTACCCCTTTTGCACCTACCACTCCCTCTCTAAACGACACGACGCTAGACCCCGGATTTTCTCCCAGCCGATCCAGCCCAGTCGCAAGCTCCCACCCACGCCTAGCCCACGATCTTCAAAATTTGATCTTCCGCCCAGACACTTTATTGAAAATGCTTCTTCTTCTCTTTGCAGCGAGCGCGGCGCCAAGCAAACTCTCGCCAAGACGTATTTGCTTTGTTTGACTCGGACCTTCCATGTGGAAAGAAAGGGATGAATGGCGTGGGGTGTGTGTGCCTGTGTGTGCTGTGGATTGTGCAAGGGGATTGCAAGTGGCGACTTCACTTCTGTCAGTGCAACGATGACTGTTACGGAAGTTTGCCTACGCGAAACACTTTCCCGAAGTACCGAGGGTTGGTAATAATAGCAAGGGAGGGGCGTTGGCGTTGTTCTGGAAGTATAGTGTGGTAGACTAGGCGTCATGACATGCCCCACGTGAGAGGTGTTAGTTTTTTGCACGCGGTTTGCTTACAAGATTTTAGGGCCAGAGCTATGTTTTGCTGGTTTGGGATGGGTGGGGAGCCGGTCGGTGGAAAATTGTTCACGTGGCGAAATTTGGGAAATTACACAGAAGTGCACAGAGAGGAAGATGGGGAGTATGTGTGAAGTGGATGAAAATCATCAATTAAAGCTATATACAAAAATGCACACTGTTTCAGTGCATTTTTTTCGCCCTTCTCGCCTTCACTTGGGCGTTGGGGTATATCGTCGTGCCTATCCGACAGCGCAGAATAAATTCAGAACCGAGTAGCTTTGATCGCCCCAAAGCTACTGTAAAATAGTAATGAGCCCTCTCTCGTTGAAGAATTCAGGTTTGGTCCCCGGGTATCAAATGGTGTGCAAATAAAAGACTTTTTTGATGACCGTTGAGAAGCTCCTGAGCTCTTTATCGATGGTTGTAAATGTTGTTGGTTGATAGTAGTAATGTCGTAATAATAAAAAGGAAGTAAGTCGAGTCATAAGGTTGAACTTTTGGTTGTTGTTTTTATACAGGAAAACGCCTTGCTGGTGGAAATGCGGATTGGAGGAGAGAATCAGAACCAGCTCTCAGTATGCAAATATGCTTTGTGGAACTCCGTGGAAATCGTCAAATAATAGGTGTGAAGAGAAGAGAAGTCGTGGGTCTGGGCAAACTCTTAGTGAGAGAATTGCCTTGACAGACGGTGCCATGCAGTCTCGACGCTGCGGCGAACGCCATCCTTCTCCTCTTCAACGGACGATGAGGATGAAGCAGAGTTCTGGCGTTGGGAGCGAGGCTTCATCTCATCGACGAGGTTGCCGGCGCCGCCACGGCCAACGTGGTAAACAGGTGCTTGCTGGGAGCGAAGGCGCTCTTGCTGCTGAAGCTCCTCGTCGAAGCTGAACATGGCACGTTCCTTCTCGCGATGCATGTTTCCGGCACCTCCGCGGCCAGAAGCAAAGTAAGCGTTTGATGGAGGAGGAGTAAGCTTGACGCGAGAGGCAGGTCCGCTGGCGGTTTGGCCGTTGGTGATCTCACTGGGCTTGACGCGGGTTACGTTTCCAGCACCGCCGCGGCCAGAGTAGATGTAGGAAGAGTTCTTGGAGACGGATGGGTGAGGCTCTGTGATGTGGAAGGAAGGCATTTTGGTAGTTTTGTG
The DNA here is from genome assembly GCA_000498155.1 of Shiraia sp. slf14. Taxonomy (NCBI): domain Eukaryota; kingdom Fungi; phylum Ascomycota; class Dothideomycetes; order Pleosporales; family Shiraiaceae; genus Shiraia; species Shiraia sp. slf14. The sequence continues at coordinate 65,747 of AXZN01000050.1, forward strand.
GTGGTGGTAGATGTTGTTGGTAAGAATGGTGGTATGGCCAAGTTAGGTAATCCGGGGTAGAGTGTAAGTGTAGTATGTATGGTAGAACAGTAGACTTGTAATGATCCAAGAGAAATATCGTCGAGGTCCCAAGCTGGGGTACTAACTTATATACCAAACAGGCACACAGTACAAGACGAACAAGTCACCTGGGCTGATGCAGCACGCTCGACTCCGCACAACAAAGGGCCACTTGCCCCCTTGTTGGTGTGTCAAGGCTACCAGAAATTTCGGCGCCATCAAACCAAATCATCATGGCACAGCACGCACACACCCCTTTGCCTTGGAATGGGCTCCAGCACTTTGCAGTTAACGGCACCCGCTTTCCAGTTAACGGCAATGGCACGATCATGCGCACGCTTCGCCAAACGCCGTTCTCCAGGGGGCCAAGTTTCGGTGGTCGCGGCTTTGGTGGTCTATTACGTTTGGGAAAACTCAGACGCGCTTGGTCTGCAGCACACCTGACCGCCATCCGCGCCGCTGATTCGCTGCCGACCAAACTATTACCCCCAGAATACTCACGATGGCCAGTGTAAAAATTTGCGCCATGAATTGCGCGCGAATACGTGATCTGATCCAGCCCAGGTGCCAGCGCCCGCGTTGCTTTGTGGAGGCGGGAGAGGCCCGGACAGCAGAGTTTTCATCCCATGGCGTTGCGCTTCCTGCATCGTGCATCGTGCATCGTGATGCCTGCGTACCTGGATGGCTTCGTCCAATTTCACCATGTCGTCGAGAATACACCATGGACCCTACCTACGTAAGCTACTATTCTGGTCGCCCCCCTACACGTGCAGCATCTCTGGTGCTGGCGGGTGTCCACTGCAGGTACCCAGCAACTCTATTGAGCATTCGAATTGGCCTATGAAAAAACCCTCAAGCAGGGCGACTCGCTGCATCCCGTGCCAATCCCCATGGCACCATGGCAGAGCTGACGACTGCTGAAAAATCCCTCCAGCCGTCGGTCGCCGCAGCTACCATGTCCGCATGACGTTGAGCATCGTGAAGTCTAGGCGTAATGTTGGCCGCTGCTCAGGTACCAAGTCAAGTCACCTGCACCCGCATCCGCTTACCTACTTGCGATCGTCTGGCCTGTAATGATTATACCATTCGCCCAACAATAACGCATGCAGCCAGCGCATCGCATTTACCGCCTGTCTTTGGTGTGACATGGCTACCATGTCGCCATCTGTTGACATTCGTGTTGCACATTGCAGCACCTCGATGCCTTCTAGCCACCTCGTCCTCTGCCACACCATCGACGACAGACTTCACGATCCTTGGCACACCCCCTCGCTTTCGAGTTTCAGTCGAGCCTCGGCATTGTGCGCTTGTACTAGCTTCATTCTTGGAATTGTCTTCGCTTTGTTGCAAAATATCATAGGGGTATCCATCTGCCTATACAAACGCCGATGATGCTGCGATGCATTCCCTCCCTCTCCTTCCTCCACCGCTCCACTTGCTTTCTGACATTGATTTCATCACCATGCTTGCAATGCATCGCGCGCTTAAGTAACAGAAACAGAAACACGCCCAAAACAGGCATCTCGCTCACCAAAAATGCGGGGAAATAAACTACCTCTTAGCCTACCCGACAAGTCCCAGCGCATCCGCGGTAACAATGACCGCGTGCAGGGACCTGCTGTGCTGTTTCGTTGTTGGCTGACCCCGGCCTTGGTCCTCGTTTCCTATGACTAACAAGGCTGCACAAGCGTCATGCATGACCTTCTCGAACACATGCGGAGGCGGGAAGGCGGTTGTGGAGAGACGAGTTGCAGTTTTGCCAGAGTGCTGCGCCATTTGGCCTTAGGCAAACTTGGTGTGGATGATGTCCGGGTTCTCCTGCCATTCGTCCTTCTCCACCCACATCTGCACACACGTGTCAGTCAGCTTTTGTGCTACCCATCATGCAAATAAACACCACATACCTTTTTAAACGTGCTAAGACCTGCGAGAATGCTGCCACCAGTCCATGTGGTGTAAATGCGCTCTGGTGGTGCTAGAATCTTGATCCTCATGTCCTTCACCGCCAGTCTTTGCACTTCGTGAAGGAGTCTGTTACCGAAACCTTTTGTCAGTGTGGAACCGCCAGAAAGCACAATGTTGCCATAGAGTGCCTTTCGGAGATCCATGTCGGTCCGATGAATGGCCTCGACCACGATCTGGTGTACACCCGGATACTCAAGTCCAATAATCTCAGGATTGAACAGTATTTCCGGCGCCCGAAATCGTTCTGCGCCAATCTGCTTCTGTCAGCTCACATTCGCCATTGCATAGCGTATTCAGCTCACCTTCAGCTTTTGTCCGTCAGGCAATATGTACTCCATGCTCTTCCCATCTGACCTAGCCGCCCCAGACCATTCCTTTTCCTCTTTGGCGGGGTCAAGTGCGACATAGCCAGTGGCCTCTTTGATACTCTTGACTGTCTCCTTTTCTGCACTCGTGTGGAAGACCCGTCCGCTTTTCCTCAACAGCTGTTGAAAATGTTCTGTGACATCTCTCCCTGCCACATCTATCCTTCTGATGCTGTTGGGTATCGCAAATCCTTGAAAGACCGGTACGGCGTGCGACACGCCATCTCCAGAGTCGAGCACTAGGCCTGTAGTCTTGCCAGAAGCATACAACGAGAGAACAGCTTGTACAGATGTATAAAGGGCGGGGACATTGAACGTCTCGAAGAGGATCTGAGCAGCAATATCACGGTTCTCTCGGGGATTCAATGGTGGTTCTGTGAGCAGTACTGGGTGCTGCGTATCATCATATTAGCTCTCTGATTCCAAACTTTGGAAAGCCACCAGCTCAACTCACATCCTCGCTGACTGTCTTCAGACCTTCCTGGTAGACATACTGCCATATCCGCTCCATATCATCCCAGTCTGTGACAATGCCGTGCTCCAATGGGTAATTGATCTTAAACAACCCCTTATATTGCTGTGCTTGTGGCCCAATGAACACGTCACCCTCCAGAGCGCCCGCCATAGTCCGCACATGTTTTGGACGCCCAACATATGAAGGAAAGTAGCATTTGGGTACGTCTTCTCCTGCGAATCCAGCTCTTATAGTACCGCTACCGTTGTCGATAACAATAGGCGCATTGTGCAGTCTGGAACCCATGGCGGGGAGGGGCAACCGGAGAGGCAGAAGGCGAATCGGGGATTTGGGGAGGAAGAGGTCACAAAGTCGTGTGAGGGCAGGAGTGGAAGTGTCGGAAGAAGAGCTATGGGAGCTGTCGTTGCCTCTCAACCTCGCAGCTTCCTGGAATCGCGAAAGTTCACGACGCGCTTTAGAGCTACTGCAGGGATACCCCTGTCTCATCACGTGCTATCCTTACATCTTCCATCTACCCCTGCAACATGTGGTCTACGTATTGATGAGCTTGTAATGCGAATAGAATGTAGCAGTCAATGGAAGTTCTGGTAGAAACTGATCCAAGGTCAAGCTGGAAAGCTTTTAGGTTCGTAGACCCTTAAAACGCTTTCGACCATGTTCAGCCCCTGCACCTTCGCATTTAGACTGGTAATTACCTATGTAAGCTTGTCACACAATACAATCTGCAGCCAAGAATTTGTGATCGCCATCAGTGCATGTCTATCCCATGTCTACATTCATCTACCATCTTCTGCCTTCTCGCCCCGTTTTTCGATTAACCAGGACTTTCTGCACCACGATATCTGCACCTAACCCACCATCTCCTGTCATGCAAGCCCTTCCAACAGCGCTGAACTCTGCTCCAGCTCAAAGCCTACAAAATGTGTACTATGAGCCCAACCCTCAAGATTACTTTGCTCACAGAGATGGAAGTTGGTCGAACGCCAACACTGTCGAAGTACTTCCGACCAATCGTTCGGATTCCCCGTTCAACCCCGGGACCATCCGCCTGATATCATGGAATATCGACGTGCTCATTGGCTTCGCAGTAGAGCGAATGAGTGCTGCGCTAAAGTATCTTGACGAGCTGGTATCAGCAACTCCGCCAGATGTTGCAATTGTTATCTTTCTACAAGAGATGGGGCAGTCGGACCTGGAGCAAATACGAAGTTCAGACTGGATCAAAGCGCGCTTCAACATCACCGACCTCGACAATACATCCTGGCTTATGCCGCTCTATGGGACAACGACATTGGTTGACCGCCGCTTACAAATCAGGAATGTATTTCGTGTACCGTGGGTTAGTAAATTTTCTCGAGATGGGCTGTTTGTTGATATTGCTCTCTCAATTCCGGATTCATACTGCGAAGAACAGAAAGTCCTGAGATTGTGCAACGTCCACCTCGAATCATTGGTTGCAGATCCACCAGTACGCCCACTTCAGCTGGCTGTCGCCGCTGAATATCTCCATGAGCCCCATGTTGCAAGCGCCCTGATAGCAGGCGATTTCAACGCCATCCAACCATTTGATCGCACTCTACACACTGAACATAAACTTAACGACTCCTATCTTGAGCTTGGTGGCGAGGAAGACAGTGATGATGGATACACTTGGGGCTACCAAGTACCCGAGATCATGAGGTACAGATTTGGCTGTTGCCGTATGGACAAGATCTTATCAAGAGGACACATTCAGCCACGCAAGTTCGAGAGAATAGGCATGGGCGTAAAAGTCTTTGATTGTTTCAGGGAGGAAGTAGAAAAGCAAATTGAAGGGGGTTGGGTCACAGATCATTATGGTGTGATGGCAGATTTCGACTTTACAGGAGCGTGGAAATTAGTGGGATACGATCCGAGGCGCGAGCATGCCTGACATAGGATTCATTGACTGTACATGTATGGAGTCACAAAGCTCTTCATTTTGTTGACATGACGCTCATCGCATTATGTGTGATCATCATCATGACTCTGTAAGCTTCTTGGTTTGTGCTACGTTGGCAAAACTTCACTCCCTCAGCATATAAAAGCGCCTCATCGCCCACTTGTCCATCTTACCGGTGTTCTCTTACGCTCCTCGCCTACTTTAACAGAGTAACAGCATTTAACTAATTTAGTTCTGCAATTGAGCGGCATCTATATGACTGTGCTGAAGCCAGCGCATCCACTTGGCATACACGCTTACCACTGAGCAAAGTCACGGGCCATAATTTGGTCCTTTCCTCAATAGGCGGCACGCTCTGTGACTGCCAAATTATTTAACCTTCCAATTTCCCTCAAACTTACCTTTCTATTACTTCATTCTTCTTATTCACAATGGCAATGCTGCCGCCGAGCGTTCAGCCACATGGGGTGCCACGGCTGCCCGATCTTCCTGGAGGTGAGCTATGTTTGATAGCAGCTGTATGCATACTGGCTAATCGATTCATGATAGATATTAAGAATATGATATACAATTATACCATCGCGACTAATGCAAGCCTCATCATCATCTCTCTCACCCACACCGTTGCGGGAAAGCACACTGCAGCAATGAAACTGCACAGTTGGGCAACTCAAACACGCGACTCACAGGGCTTGACTCAAGTCTGCCGCAGAATTCGACACGAGTGCTTGCCACTATATACCGCCAGGCTTCCCATCATAAAAATCTCCGCTTCTAGCCTGCAACGATTCCTAGAAACCTTTTCTACTGCTTATCTCCAGTACGCCGGCAGCTATCAACACAGATGGCTTGATATCACGTTCGATAATCAATTTGATACAGCACCATCGATGGGTTTTCAAAGGCCCGGTGACATTCAGTTACTTGATCTGATGAAAATTCGGCGAAAGACAGATCGTTTGGTTGGCAATTTTGTTGGTGCTTGTGGTATTGGCATGATGTGGAGTCGCCTATGGTGTTATCAACATTATGAAGCATTCATTGAATGCTTATTCACCCGGAGAAAAACTAACGCTATATGGGACGATTGCGTTAATACCATATTTGAAAAGGTTCTCATCAGACACGGCAATTGTGGACCGAGTCTGATCGTTGTGGTAAAGCGCAAATATGGCGAGGATTGGATGTCGAGCGAGGACACATGTCTTTCAGCACATAGCTGTTCGCAGGAGAAAAGAAACTGGTTGGTTCATAAAGCTTTTGATGAGCGATATTGGATAGAAGACGAATTGGAGTATGAGAAGTTCATGCATGTATGCGTTGCTCGTACGGATTCAGTGAAGCTTTTGGCTCTGCCCCAGAGTAAGTCGAAAAGAAATCTAGCATGAATCTTCAGATCCTGATGTTCCTCTCAGATATTCGTGACCGAATTTATTCACATTGCCTTGACGGCCGAATCAATTTCGTCACAAAACGCCAGGGGCCCTCCTCCTTAAGAGTACGAAAAGGCAAGGCTCGCACATCAGACGCTCTCGCACTCATGCATGTCTGTAAGCAGATACGTTATGAATACTGGCCTAGATACAAGTTCGCGTATGCATCTGAAGCTGCTATGAACTCTGCCAGCTTGGATATGAAGAGTTATACGGATGATCTTGGGTGTGAAAGAAAAGACGCATACGGCCACATTGTCCTCAGCTGCATTTGGAATTCAAAAGATCCAGTGAGCATTTATTCTGTACTTGCATTAGCTGCAGAAGCTCCACGATTCTTCATCGACGTCAAAACGTCTATTCTTGGATTCTCTGCCATACACCCTATCTTGGAAGTGAAAACAAACAAGAAGTGGGCGTCCTTTGTTTTGGCGCACGTAGCAGATCTCGAAATATTGAGACCGAGCGACCTCCAACGAGGAGATGAATTGTATACGCGAATCACCTTGAAGCCTTCTGGTATGAACAAGATCCTTGCCTGGAATAGACGTTATGGCAAGAAAACTCCGTATAGTCGTGGTTTAACAGGTATATTGCGGGACATGTTGGGTTTGGATCGTATACATGTCCGCCAGCTCCGTCTCGAGAAGGCTAAACAAATTCGCCTAGCCGTGGGGCAATCTCTGCATGAATATGCGTTGATTCCACGTAGTAATGCTACAAGAATATTCGAGATTCGCTTTCTTAGCGAGGGAAAGGGCTGCCGCATTTCTACTGAATCCTAGTTCAGTCTTTCCTCTCTCTGAAGCTTTTCCTTTCTTCACTTTAGGAATTAAAATTTGGCACACTCACTGCTGTGTGAAATATAGAATAACTACTTCACTTGAATACTTCCATTCCAATCAGCCGAATCGTGACATACCCTCCAAGATACACTACTGTCCACGTTGATCCACCAGTTCTCATTCTCATTTTCAAGTCTATCAAAATGAAAAGAAGCTAGCCATCAACTCAAGCAAAGTAAAAAGAAAGGACTCGAGAGCTAACTTAAAGTCAGAAGACTGGCATTGAACATCGATCTCGAAAACATATAGCTATGTCAATTATTTAATCTTCGAGCATGCAAGAGTTCAAAGTTAGTACCGGATTAGCACGACCAAAGTACCAGAAATATTCATCGTTCCACTTCCTATCAAAACAAGGGGATCGACGTTCTAAGATGCTCATTATCAGGCATGAAAGTCCGATCGATCTAAGTACAACGAGATGTCAATATGCAGCAAGTCACCAATCATTGGGAAAGTTATTTTTTCTTTGGAAAATGTCATTCAAATCTCGTATGAACATGGTCATGCGTTACCGTTCCCATGTCCGACCCTGACAGCGCCAGACCTATAACGCCAAATCGTACTGACCATGACCCGAGAAATCCGCATGATTGAAAACCCCGAGCCTAAAACAATGATATAGGGGAATATAGACTGCTATGTGTAAACCCCGAATTCCATGTACTCCTTATCATGACTATGCTAGAAGAGAGTGTTAAGAAAAAGAATGTAGCAGCTAGATAGATGCAAGCTTCAAGTGAAAAAGGTATCTGGTAGACTGGACAGGGCGGCAAGAGCACCCACTGCTCCAGCCGTTCCAAAACCGAAGATAGTTGCAGCCTGTTTGAGCCTCCTCATGATGGATCGAGGTTGAATTATTGGTCGTTGCGCGATGATAGCAGCTGTATCAGCCACCGCCGTGTTGGCAGCAGCACTAACAGTGGCATCCGTTTCAATTGGAGTGGTTACTGGCTCTTGTGCGACGGGAGCATCCTCTTCGTCAAGCACATCTGCTTTTCGCTTTGTGTTCTGCACCGACTCAGGCGTACGTGGTTGCTCCTCAACAATCTCACCGATAGATACCTTGGTTCGTCGACTTGGTGGAGGCGGCGTGGTGAAGGCCTTTTCTGGTGGAGTGATTGGCGGAGGTGTTTGCATGTGATTTATGCCTGTTGCTATGTATGAGTCCGCATCGCGAAATACGTATGCAGTCGCAGCTTCAACTTCAGCATTATGTGTTGGAACCAGGGCAGGAGGAGCCAGGAAGTAGTAGCGCCGGTCGCTTGCACCGAACTCGGGCCAGTCAGGGTTGTAAGGACTATCGCTGGGCCAGATAGGCGGTTGGGCAATGTTATTTGGCTGCGGTCGAGGAGGCAACGGAGGAGGAGGAGCATAAATGTTGTTGTTTGTGGACTCCCGGAACATTGACAGGGGCGGTAGATCGGGTTCAGCAAGGGACGAGCTGGTCCCAAGAGAAATGTCAGATCTGAACTCCGTATGTGCAGTATATGGAGCGAAGATATTTTGGGACTCCTTTGGATCAGGTGTAGGATCTCCGAGGTCGGATCCAGCCATTGATCTGTCACTGGCAGCCTCACTAGGCTCTTCTTCGTCTTCAATCATTCCCTCCTCTGCAAAGTCTATGCAGGCTTCATCTTCATAGCCCTGCGAGCTATCTGATATAGACGAGAAATTGTAGCCGAGGCCTTCTGCTTCATCATCATCCTGGAAAGAGCTCATGTCGTCTTCGTCGTCCGAATCATGTACTTCTGAAACTGTGGGACGCATTGTAGGCTCTTTGTGCTGACTATAGGATGCCTGTACATCTGCAGACTCGGTTGAGTCTTGTTGTCGATTGATCAAGTCATCCTTGGCTAAGGTGAGGTCGTTCTCGCCGTGGTCAGACATCTTAGAATCGTTGTCTGAATCGTCGATGGTGAGCGGGTTGTCCTGAGAGCCGCGGCGAGGAGAGGTCGTGCCAGCATCTTCCTCGTCGCTGTCAGGAACGGTGAAACCCATGGAGAAGGGTGCTTGGGGCCCAATCAGGTGAGTTTCGGCAATGTACTTGCGAGCGACGTAGAATTCTGGAGAGAAGGGGAAGTCAGCATCATTTGGCTGCCATGGGCGGGTAGGGAGAATAAGAGGGGGAAGTACCTTCATTGCGATTAACGTCTATGCCAAATTGGAGCAAGTCACCAGTGAAGAGCTGTTTGGGGGTATCGGGCTGCAGCCTTTGCCCGTTAACCATGGTACCGTGCATGGAGCCTACGTCTTTGATGTAGACAGACGGGACGCCAGAGTCAGCGTTGGCAGAGAGTATGGCGTGATCGCGGGATATGACCGGGCTGTTGATGTAGGCGTTGTGGGCAGCAGGTAGGAGGTCTGGCTTGGTGGCATTCCTGGAGGAGCGGCCGATGGGAAAGGTGGCGCCCAAAGCAAGGTCAAACTGGCGGACAGCGATACCTTCGTGGCCGTCCACGTCTCTGAGAGTGATTCGAAAGACTGGCTGATTAGTGGCGTGGAGCAGGCGGCGAGTACTGAATGAATACTCACGTTCAGACATGATGGGTCGATGAGCCACTGCCGTGGAAGTGTCTGAAGCAGTGAGGATAGCAGAGCTTGAAGCAGAGCAGACAATAAAGGTAGGGCGTCGTGGGACCAGCACGGGACGTTGTGAGACGCAGCCAGGCGGGGGTGCTGCGGGGGGATAGTCGTGTACCGTGGATGGCGAGGAAAGAGCGCCTGTGCTAATGGAAGGTAGGAGGAAAGTGAGGTATTTGAGAAGAGGCAGAAAGCAAGCAGGCTGAAAGGTGTCTCTCAGCCGCTTTGCCAGACAATAGCAGAAGGGCTATGGGCGGGGCAGAGAGTCAAGGCAGAGCACATGGTCGCAGCTGCCTTCCCCAACTGTCCGTGCACGCAGTTACCTGCGAAGTACAACGCGCCTTCCGCCCCTACAAACGGGGTGTTATCAGCTTATCGGGCTGCATTAGCTCAGCAGAGACCCTGGCTTCGACTTACACACTGGGCCTTGGCGCTGACTGGCTCTGGGCGCACTTTGTAGCGGCGGCGTTAAGCGTCTTTAGCTGCGGCGGGCGCTGGGACCCCACCCGAAATCTTCTTTCTTTGCGACTGGTGAAGCTTTGCTTTGCTCCCATGGTTGCTGCACCACCACCGCCTCCCACCAGATCATGACTCAGCCTGCCACGACTATGAGAGAAACTCGGGAACGCAATCGATAGCACGCAACCACATACGCTCCTTGAAGCCCCATTCGAACAAGCAATAGCTGCTGCGCGCCACAATGGACGTGACACGCGCCACGGCCAAGCAGCAGGTCGTCGACCGCACACCTGCACGCATCAAGCACATCCAGTTCGGCATATAGTACGCCTACACTGTCAGAGTCTATGCGCAAGACGTCTCACTAATCTCCTGCAGCTCCAACCAGGATATCGTCAACCAGGCCGTGCTCGAAGTCTCAGATCGCAATGTCTACGACCTCACTCCCAATGCCGACAACACGCGCTCCCTCACGGCCAATGGGCCCATGGACCCGCATATGGGTATATCCACCAAGACGGGCATCTGCGAAACCTGTTCAGAGAAGCTGGACAAGTGCAATGGCCATTTCGGACACATCAAACTTGCGCTGCCTGCCTTCCACGTTGGGTACCTGAAGCACATTATCGAGGTGCTAAACTGCATATGCAAAGACTGTTCGCACGTTCTACTTGAAGAAGAAACAAGGCGGAAATATCTCCGAAGCATGCGCAAGCCAGACATGGACACTCTTCGACGAAGTGCTATTTCCAAGAGGATTCTCGAAGACTGTCGCAGAAGCAAATATTGTCCATACTGCGATGCCATACAGGGAACTGTGCGAAAGGTGCCTGGCCATCCCCTCAAAATCATCCACAATCGATATGACACTTTCCTGCGCTCCACTGCGAAGACCAAAAAGCCTCCCGCTGGCAAAATCGAATTTGATCAGTCGTTTGAAACTGCCAGAGCTGCTAACCCAGAACTTGACAAGCATTTGAAAAAGGCCGTCGATGACATGCACCCCTTGCGTGTCCTCAATCTGTTCAAGAAGATCTCCCCTGAGGATTGTGAACTACTGGCTATGATACCAGAGGACTCACGGCCCGAGATGTTGATATGGGAGTACATGCCTGTGCCTCCTGTAGCCCTCCGACCATCAGTTATGCAGGAAGGAGGAGCCACAGAGGACGACGTGACCAACAAGATTGGAGATATTTGCCAAATCAGCAGCATCATCCGCGCCGGGCTTGCACGAGGATTTCCCTTGCAGATATTAATGGAGCAATGGGACTTTTTGCAGCTCCAAATTGCCATGTACATCAACAGTGATGCTCCAGGATTGAAACAACAAGGCTTGCAAAAGACAATGCGAGGCTTCTCCCAAAGGCTCAAAGGTAAAGGCGGTCGCTTTCGACAGAATCTTTCAGGAAAGCGAGTCGATTTCTCTGGTCGTACTGTCATTGGCCCAGACCCCAACTTGAGCATTGATGAGGTGGCCGTGCCAGAACGCGTGGCCAAGGTTCTCACATACCCCGAGCGAGCCACGAGATATAACATGGAGAAGCTCAAAAAGTTGATCCGTAACGGCTCGAATAAATATCCAGGTGCAAATGTCATTCTCAAAGATCAAGGTCTAGATAAGGATCCGTTTAAAGTATCCTTGATTGCGCTATCACGCAATGATAAAGATGGCAAGAAATGCAAGAGAATTGCTGAGCAGCTCAAAATAGGTGATGTCGTCGAGCGTCACATCGAAGACGGCGATATTGTGCTCTTCAATCGACAGCCATCTCTCCACAAACTTAGTATTCTTAGTCATCGAGCCAAGGTTCGCCCCTGGAGAACATTCCGTCTCAATGAGTGTGTCTGCAACCCGTACAATGCAGATTTTGATGGAGACGAGATGAATTTGCATGTTCCGCAAACCGAAGAAGCTCGTACCGAGGCCACAGAGTTGATGGGCGTCAAATATAATTTGGCTACTCCCAAAAACGGAACCCCGATCATTGCTGCTATCCAGGATTTCATTACAGCCGCTTACTTGTTGAGCAACAAGAATAATTTCTTCGATCGAAGATCCTTCTGTCAAATTGTCAATTACATGTTCAATGGTGAGGGTGCCTTTGACCCCGACACTGGCGAATACCATCCTATCGAGATTCCGCCTCCAGCAGTCTGGAAACCAGAAGCTCTCTGGACAGGCAAGCAGGTTTTCAATCTGCTGATGAGGCCCAACAAACGCTCAAGATGCTTGGTCAATTTGGAAGCACAAGGAAAACAATTCAAACCCCGCGCTGATCGACCACATGATCTGTGTGAGAATGATGCATACCTCGTCATCCGTAATTCTGAGGTCATGTGTGGTGTTATGGACAAGTCAACTGTTGGAGACGGCAAAAAGGATTCTGTCTTCTATGTGATGATGCGAGATTTTGGCCCTAATTATGCTGTCCAAGGAATGAATAGGCTCGCGAAACTTTCTGCCCGTTGGCTGTCTAACAACGGGTTCTCTTTAGGAATCAGCGATGTTACGCCTGGAGAAGTTCTTAACCAAAAGAAGCAAGCTTTGATTCAGGCAGCATATGCTCAGTGTGACGAGATCATTCAAAAATGCAAGGATGGGAAGTTGGACAGAGATCCGGGTTGTGATGCAGAGAAAACAATGGAGGTCCGCATTGGTGGCATCTTGTCTGGAGTTCGTCAGGCAGCTGGTGATATTTGTTTCGAGGAGCTAAGCCGATGGAATTCGCCGTTGCTCATGGCGAAATGCGGTTCAAAAGGTTCCAACATCAACGTTTCCCAGATGGTTGCATCCGTCGGACAACAAATGATTGGTGGTGCACGTGTGGCGGATGGATTTCATCACCGCACTTTGCCCCATTTCCCCAAGGCGGCCCGCCAGCCAGCCTCGAAAGGTTTTGTCAGCAACAGTTTCTTTTCAGGTTTGACGCCTACTGAGTTCATTTTCCACGCCATGAGTGGTCGTGAAGGTCTAGTCGATACCGCCGTCAAAACTGCAGAAACTGGTTACATGAGTAGACGTCTTATGAAATCGCTGGAAGATTTATCCGCACAGTACGACGACACCGTGCGCAATTCCTCAGGCACGGTTGTCCAATTCGTATATGGAGATGACAATCTCGATCCCGTAGACATGGAAGCCAAGGGAAAGCCTGTCAACTTTGATCGCACATTCAGCCATTCCAGAACCTCAACATGGAACAACGATGAGCCAAGTCTGACTCCAGCACAGGCCCGGGAGTGGGCACAAGCCCGCTTGAACAGCGAGCGCAATAAATATCCCAGATACAAATTAGATGGCGTCACTTTGCTTGACTACCAAGACTGCACCGACGCCGGGCTCGATCAAAAGGAGCCAATACGAATCTTCCTAAACGACTTGCAGGCATACATTTTCAAGAAGGCGAAGCTTCTTGAGGATACGCTTATTCGCCTTGGCGTGACAGACCCTAATAGCACGGCTGAACTCTCCGAGGAAGACACACAGAAGTACAACCTTGCCAATGGAGTTGCTAAAATGTCGCAATCCGCGCTGGATACCTTCGTTGATCTCTGCTTGAGAAAGTATCATCGCTCACGAGTAGAACCCGGCCATGCAGTAGGTGCTATTGGCGCACAGTCGATTGGTGAGCCCGGTACCCAAATGACTCTCAAGACTTTCCATTTTGCTGGTGTCGCTGGTATGTCCATTACGCAGGGTGTCCCGCGTATCAAAGAAATCATCAACGCTTCCTCCACCATCTCTACGCCTATCATCACTTGTGAGCTCTCAAACAAGTACTCGGAACATTCCGCTCGTGTTGTCAAAGCGCGTGTAGAAAAGACCTACCTCCGAGATATTACCACTTATGTCGAAGACGTATGGCATCCTAATGGTGCATACGTTTCTATGCGCGTCGATTGGGACACTGTCAATAAACTTTGTGTTGACATCACACCGCATGATATCATACAAGCCATCAACAGACACAAGCCATTGAAATGGGGCAAAGCTGGGACAAACGTTCGGGTAATATCGAGCTTGATCAGAGTAGAGGTTCCCGATCCGGATATGGCAAAGTCGCGGCCTACCAAGACCCCGAAGAACCAGAAAGAGTATTTTGATCGCGTCCAACAAGTAAAGGCTCTCATACCTGATGTTGTCGTCAAAGGCCACCCTGATTGCACACGTGCGATCATCAAAAAGGATGACAGTCCCAACGCCAACGGCGACTATAAATGCACGCTGCTTGTCGAAGGTTATGGCTTGAGGGAATGCATGACAACCCCTGGAATTGAACCGTACGAGACCAAGAGCAATCACGTAATGGAAGTCCGCACTGTTCTTGGGATTGAAGCCGCTCGAAGAACTATTATGAGAGAAATCGACAGTGTCATGGGTACTATGGACATTGATCCCCGACACATGGCTTTGCTCGCCGATGTCATGACCTTCAAAGGCGATGTATACGGCATCACGCGTTTCGGTTTGCAAAAGACGCGCGACTCCGTGCTGCAGTTAGCCTCTTTCGAAAAGACACCCGACCATTTGTTCGAAGCCGCTGCTCGAGGCAAGACAGATACTATCGATGGAGTCAGCGAGTCGATTATCATGGGTCAAAGCATGAAGGTGGGCACGGGCGCATTGCAGGTCGTCAGGCCCTTGTATCTCACTGAGCGTGATTTCACGATGAATCCGACCATGTTTGATGATGGGTGGGACTCTTTGTGAAGAATTTAAGGGGATGATGAATATCATGGAGCATTCTAATGGCGTTTTCCGAGGCGGAAATTTTGTATTGCATAGCGATGTATGTGTTATGTGCGATTGTATAGCACGAGAAATGAAAAGCATTTTACTGTTACTTCGTCGCTGAGATTACGGATTGATTTCACAAATATGTGTCCACGATAGAGTGACTTATCAAACCGTTTGGGTCCGTTTGGCATCACAATTGCCTACACACCATCTCCAGAAGCAATCAGTTCTTCAAGATAAATCACAGTAGGTTTTGCTCTTTATGACATAAGCTCATGAAGGTCCATTCCATTAGATCATTATTTTTAAGACATCTTATCTAAACATTACATCCACCAATATGTCAAGTCACCATCTATTCTGGCTTCAACACACCGCGATACCTCATCTTGCCATCGTTAAGCGTTGACATGGCATCCTCAATACCAGACTCGTTGAGTGGGAACTCCATGATGACAGGTTTGATGCCATGCAACGCCGCAAACTCCAGCATATGACGATGTACCGCACGAGCAGCAACAATCGACCCCTGGATCCTAATGCCCTGAGACACAAACCCCATATGAGGAATCTCAAAGTTGCCCTCAGCAACCGTAAGCGGGAAAATGACAGAAGTAGGCGCCATAACCGGCAGCATAATCTTCCAATCCGGGCTCACACTCGTGGTGACAAGCAACGCATCCAACTTCCTCCCAATATCCAGCTCTTTCTTCCCCTTCATCGCCACAAACTCTCTTGCGCCCAACTTCATTGCCTCCTCTTTCTTCCCATCACTCCCCGAAAAAACAACGACATCACACCCCATCTTCGCCGCAAACTGAATCGCCAAATGCCCCAGTCCACCCACACCCATCACACCCACACGATCAGTCGGCTTGATCCCATACGTATGCAGCGCATTAAACACCGTCGCACCACCACACATCAAAGGCGCCGCTTCAGCCTCACTCAGCGCATCAGGAATCTTATACAAAAACGCCTCTTTCCACACCGCATGCGACGCAAAGCTTCCCTGGTCCTTATTCGCACTACCGTACATTTCGCGCTGCGGACAGTACGTTTCTCGGCCTGTTAGGCAGTACTCGCAGCTGCCGCAGCAGGCGTGTTGGTAGCCCCAGCCGACGCGGTCGCCTTTCTTCAGGGATTTGACAGCGGGCCCGGTTTCTTCGACGATGCCGGCGCCTTCGTGGCCGAGCACCATGTCGGTGGTTTTGTAGTGCGCGTCTGTGCCGCAGAGGCCGGAGGCGGTGACTTTGACGAGGACTTGGTCGGATGTGAGGTCGGGTTTTGAGGTTGTGGATTTTGTGATTTTGCCGGCTTGCGAGCCTTTGTAGACTGTGAAGGAGGGCATTGTGGGGGAGTTGGGGGGTTTTTGGATGAGGTTGTTGGGTTATGGATATAAGGTTGTAGGTGTTGTGTATCAAGAGAGTATTGTGATAAGAAGATGGGTTAGAATTATGTTAAGTATAGAGAAGATTACTAGTGACGATGATATATATACGAAAACTTGTTGCCTCTGCAGTATTTATTGCCTACCTAAGTATCGATCTCTAGGTATTTGAAATTTCAAAGTATGACGTCGCATGTTGTCAATACAAAGGGTCTCGAATCTAGCCACTATTTAGAGTAGTATAGTGTGGGTCAAACCTTCAATGTCCATTCACACCTTTTACATGTGATTTTGCAGTCAGGACAAGGAAGGATTAACATATACTACTTCTAGTTAAATGTGATTTACTCAGCCATAAACTCTACATATTCACTTTGCATACTGCGTCTTTGACGTCGCAGACATAAGTATTCATGCTTACAACGTTGTTCGATGTATGTCGGGCAGTATCGGCCAATCATCATCGCAGCTTTCATGGAAGCATTGGTTGACCATTGGACGCGGAGATATGTAGTAATGGTAGCAGGAATCTTACACCGATTAGCTCGAATCGTTTTGAAGCAAGATGATATGGCGCAGAAGCCGATTCGACATTCTGTTCGCCGCGAATGTATCTTTCGCGGGTTCGCTGGAACATAACGAAGTATGACGTAAGTATGTGAAGTGCACGGACTATAGTTGCATCGCTGGTGGCAATGTTCTATGTATTTTCGATGATCAGAATGTGGAGCTTCCTAGTGCTAGCCTTGCGTCGATGATTACGAAGTAGATGCGGCTCTGCGCTTGATCGCCGCGTGAACTTGGTCGTTCCTCCGCATCGTTGATAAGGACGCTATTCGTCGTGATGTTTACGCCAAGCAAATATGTTATATCAGCCTCTCTTGCATCCGCAAGGCCATTACAAAGCCATGCAATGGTCAGCATGTTCAAACATACTAAACCTCCTAGAGGTAACTAGACTTTGATCCATGTGCTTTGAAGGCGGTTCGTGAGGTAAATCGAGCCATATCGCCTGAAGCTTACGTTTGTACACTTCCCAAACAGCATTAGTAAGGGGCTTTTGCATGTAATTCAAACATCGAGACGGACCAATGAGCATACGGAAATATGTCGTGGAACTTTTACGTTGGTCAAAAGTAATGGATAGCCTGAAGTATGTAAAGCACAGTACGAAGTAAAGTGCTATTTGCTGCTGAACTTCGATCGGGCTTCGGGCCATTTTTAAAACCCGACCCGACGGGGTTCATCCACATGGGCCTTATATGCACGCGTTCACCATGCCCGTCGCATTTCGATACATTTCAGTTCCTACACGACCTATTGAATCTGTTGGGTACGTGGGGCTTTCGTTCTGGTCAGCTATCCATATGATCAATCAGTAAATTGCGCACATGTCATCTGATGGGATCAAGAAGCGTAAAGCATGCAACGAATGCACAAAAGCGAAAGCAAAGTGTATTGCCTTCAACGATGGGAAAACAATATGCCAGAGGTGCGAGCGGCTTAAGAAGTTCTGCGTATATGGTGATTCTTTGAGAAGGCGAGGGCCTAGATCACACTCGTAAGTAGAAAACAATCATATCTATCAAGTGCTTGCCTTGAAGTTGAGAGGCTTGAAATTGACTAATTCACGAAAAGGCGCATGAAGCAGCTAGAGCAACGGGTTGATAATCTGTTGGGTATGCTTGAACGACAGCCCGACGGTGTTCAGAGAGGAAGCCAACCCCCGGTTGCTATTGCACCAACGAATGAGACTCAGGCTCCCAGCGTAGATCAAGTCAATGATCCACCGCAACCTGATAAACCACCTGAAATACCGGCGTACCAATCATCAATCAGTTCACAAGAAATATTCGATCCTGTCGGCAGTGGGCTCTTAGAAGAGTCCGAGGCGGCCGAATTGTTGAATGATTTCCGCTGCAACCATCTCAAAAGTTTCCCATTTGTTATTGTCGACACAAACATGACTGCCGACACGTTTCGTCGCCAGCAGCCTTTCCTCTTCTTGTCCATAATGGCTGCAATGGCATACAAGACGCCAGAAAAGCAAACCATTCTGGGTCAGGAGTTTTTGAACCAGATTGGAAATCGTGTTGTGAACTGTGCACACAAAAGCCTGGAAATATTACAAGGGCTTCTGATACACACTGCATTTTATCACTTCTTCTATCAAGTAGGAAAACAGCAACTCGCTTTAATGGTTTCATTATGTGTTGCTGCAACGCAAGACTTTGGTCTACCAAATAGATGGAGATCCTGCGCTGGACTGGGTAAATCGCTTGCAGAACAGCGCGCAGTGCTCGGCACTTACTACCTCGCAGTTGCGTATGCACGCCAACTTATCAAAATACCGCTTCGAGCCTAGGCTGACAGACTTAATAGTTTTGCACATGCGTGGCGCAAACGAACTACGATGCGGTACACTCGCGCATTAGCCCGATCGTGTGACATGTTCTCCAATCATCCAGAAGAGCCTTCCGACATTCTGATAAAGCCATTGATCCACGCGAGTGAGCTGCTATGTCGTATTAATGAACATTTCTCGTATGATGAGGTCCACGATTCCGAAGTCCGGGGTGAGACTATGTTGGAGTTAACCGTAGACACTTTCAGGAGTGAGCTGCAACGGCTTCGCGAGACACTACCAGAATCTGCCCAAGAAGATGGTAGGTTCACACATGATATTACGATGTGTGAGAATCGATCTGATATGAACTCTAGTCTCGGTACGTCTGGCTTTAGGCATGGTAGACGTACTCATTCATGAATGCTCATTCCACAATATATTCTGGCAGACTTCAACATCTACCAATGCTCCCATGACAGCAATACGACTTCGAATGCTGCAAAGGTCCATAGAATCTTCGCGAAGTCTTGCTAAGATTATCCTGGACACTCCCTCTCCATGTTATCCTCACTTGGCTTTCCCAACATGGTCGAATTGGATCTACTCAATGTTGCTGGTGGTGAAAGTTGTTATTTTTCAGCGCACAGGAAGCAGTGGCAATTCATGCGTACATATGACGCCGCACGCTGTCAAAGGACTACTTCCACAAGAGTACGGCGAACACGCAACGCAAATCTTATGCAACATGAGTATGCATTCCTCCCACGCTACTCTGCGAAATAAACCACCTACCGACGCCGAAACCCAACTCATCTCCATCTTCGAGGCGTTCCAGGCAAAAGTTGACGATGCTCTCACTCAAGATGCTTATATGGAAAAATCCACAACTGCCAAGGCATTTCTGACCAGAGTTTCGAAATTGCATCGTGGCATGCTATCAGGCTTGAAAAGAATCACAGAAAACCAGGCTGCAATGCCTGAATTATCAAATATCTTTCCGTCAAGAGATGGGAATGACTGTCCACCAATGGATATACTCGAACAAATTATCCACCCCGATAATCCTGCCCAATACCAAGAAACTAACCCACAGCCATACAACGATCCGTTTAGTCTTTCTTACTTGGACGACCCTGCACTTACAGGCTTCTCGCCTTCACAGCCAAACCTTCCTGATGACTGGGTTTGGAAAATGATCATGAACGATAATAATAACATTTTTTCAATGTAAAACAATTGCATGTATACTTCATCTTCTCAGATACTGAGATTTCGATCACGGCAAGATGGCAAAGGAGGAAATAGGAATGTAAGATAAACAATATCATAATGCTAATAATTCTCGGATATATCGTACCACATGCATATTTTCATAAACCAAAACGCTCATCATCTACTCTACAAGCTCTGAAGACCAGAGTATGCGGTCTGATCAACTTGAATGACAGCTCCATGGCGCATACCGCCTGGTGTCAGGCTAGGATCGCAGGGCGTGTATGGAACCTGGAAAGTCTCAGTCCAGTAGCACTCGTAGCCCGCGCCGCTGTAGTTGTCCTCCCAGAGGTAGAATCGCTCTGGGCGGTTGATGTCCTGGTACGATGCGGGACCTTCGCGAGTTTGATCGACGGGGACACCGATTCTTTGCCAGTCGCCGAAGAGGCCGTTGTCGGAACGGTCGAGGACGACTCTTCCGACTTTCTCGGTGTCGCTGAGGTAGCGGACGTAGGACCTGCCGCCAATGTTCTGGATTTCCTGGTCGATGACGGTGTCGTCGGAGTTGATCCATCTGGCGGGCTCAGTGTATGTCTGGAAGTCGCTTGTGTGCGAGAAGTAAATGAAGGGGCCTTCAGCAGGGCCAGTGTGGTCGGTGTCGCTTTCAGCGTAGACACGCGAGCTCCAGAATACGGCGTACTGGTTGCGGTCTACATCCCAAATGGCTGATGGGGCCCATACCTGTGATTGTCAGTACTGGGAGTGTTTGAGTTTGGAGGATTTAACATACGTAGCCAGCAGTTGGCGGCATCAATTCAACGAGGTTGTCTGTTGACCAATTGATGCCATCGTCGGACTCCCATACAAAAATGCTCCTTGAGCCATGAGTCTGTGCGTCACCCCAGTTGGTCTTGCCAATGTCAAGATCTGTGGCCAGAACGTAATACTAACTGGCATTAGTGTTGCTGTCTTGTTTGAATTCTGTATGAAGTATCTCACTTTTGTCTGATCCACTGATCGGAAGATGTATGGGTCACGAGCTCCTTGAGTTCCTTTGGTGGGGACGAGAATAGCCTGTCCGCCTTTCACTGGCGAGAAGCTCGAGGGTGAAGATGCAGGAGCGATGTTGAAAAAGACTTGTGGGACATCGCCCTTGAATACAGCTGCAAGATAGCCGACATTTGCAGACTGTCTCGACTGAAGTTTAGCTGGAATAGCCGATGCTAGGGCGCCCGTTGCAAGAGCGGCCGAAAGAAGTTGGAATCGCATATTGGGTGATATTGGAGAATGAGCTTGAGTGACGATATTCAACATTCACCAGTGCTACCCTCTCTTTATATACTGACATCCTTTCGGCGGATTGTCCGATGTTCCTGGCCCAAGCATTCATTGAAAATGCACCATGGACGAGATATCGGCGGTCAGACTGCTGCTCTGATCCTAGCGGATCGTCACCAGGACCAGGAAACCACGTGCTCCCCGCGTTTTGACCCCATACCCCAGATCACTCAAGGACAGACCTTGGAGTCGGTCTGGATAGTGAACTCAAGCTCCGCCTGAAGTGCCTGGCCACTCCGGTGGAATGCTGCTTGCCAAGAGACTACATTTTTGACGTCGGTGGTTGAGGCAGTTCATGGTCGATGTATGTGGCAAAGTGTAGTATGAGAGCTTCCGCACCCATGGGGAAGTGTGATTCGCGGGGAAACTAGCCAAGTATGCGGCCCAGTTGCCATTAGGGCAGTAGATCTACCCATGGTTTCTATGAACGTAGTACTCCGTATGCTTCAATCATTTGTCACAAAAGCACATTGGACCTAAAGTAGAAGGTCAAACCCACTAATTAATACAAAGAAGTTGCGCTAGCCCGATTGATTCCGGTGGGAGCCAGTGGGAGCCTCGGCACTGCCAATGCTGATCCTTCAACCTATTGATGAAACCAGTTAATACTCTACAAAAAAGTTCAGAATCAGTTTGAAAGCGCCGGAGGAAAGTGATCTTGGTGGAGGCGGGTTCCTTGGCATTTCTACGTCATTCATTGGGGATCGGCGAACTGCCCGGTGTAGATGCTGTCACCCAGGCATTTATGTTTACATTTTGTAGTTTCTTTCCAATCAACGTACAAACTTGCCGGAGGTGCTATGCTGTAGTACGTGCGAAATTTCATAACCGTAAGTTGCAACCTTGGCGTGGGGCCTTGGCGCTGATGTAGGTGTATGTACTAGGCATCGTTCACATTGAATGAAGCCTCAAACTCTGCATCATCCCATCCCATTAATCTTGCTTTGCCATCTATCATTCTATTGAAATTGTTCCTCTATCGTAAGTCTTCGTATGACTTTACAAGTTTAGAGAACGCATTAATATCAATGTTCAATTAGCAGTCGCTTCGAATTTACAAATGATGAGTCTAACTAAGAACCAATTTTTTAGACAATAAATTCAAGACTACAGACTCCAGAAAGAATCCTTAACAATTCGTATGATAACAAAGATGCAATCTCATTTTCCGGCCTTTTCATATTTACAAAAAGCTTTCAGCAAGCGTCAAAGTATCGTTCATTCTCGAGTTGGTAAACACCACGAACCCTTTAACAACAGCAAAACAAACTTCCTTTTCAAGAGGAAATTTCAAGTCGAACCACGGCAATGCGCGAAAAATCTACATTATCGAATATGACATTGGCAATTGATTTATCTCATCACAAATACATGCACTCGCCATGCGTACATACGCACGTACTAACCTACGACATCAACATCACCCACCCTCTCCCAGCTCCCATATCAAATCTAAACCCCTCAACTCATCATCTCCTATCAACTCTTTCCCCCTCAAATCAGCCTCACCATCAACCTCGTAACCCCCCCGCCAAGCCCCTCCCAAAAATCCCGCCCTGACGCGCTACCCCATACATCAGCACTTACGCGTCGACACACCCATCCAATCTCCTTATCTTTCTCTCCATCACAAATCTAATCACAATCAAACTTCCGCGTCTTGCCTGCTTGGTGCGTGGTAAGTATCTTCTTGGTAAAATCATTGACCAAGAACCCGGCGCGTGGCTGTGCCAGCTCAATATGCGAGGTGTGCGAGTGTAGAAATGAGGATCTTCAGGGCATGGACTCTAGTAACGTCAGCATTGCAGAGTGGAGTGGTGGGGTGAGTAGGGTGGGAAGGGATCGACGACGCGGTGTTTGGGGGATGGGTGTTTCAGGTTTTGTGGGTAGAATTGTGGGGAAGAGGAATGCGATTGCGTTGCGCGTTGGGTGATCGACGTTGTTATGTGGGAAGGTGTAGGGTTTGGAGATGTTTGTTTGTTTGCTTATCTAATGGTATACGATATACGATGTGTACGGTATTAGAGAAGGATGTGGGGATCAATCAATCGTATTCTTCTTCCCAAGCGCCGGCTCTCCAGGCTTTCTTTTCGTCGTAGAGGATTTCTTTCATTGCGCGGTTCCCGTTGATGGGGTAGTAGAGGCGGACGGATGATTCGTTTAAGCCTGTTACGCCGATGGGGCCGTTTGGTATGCTTGCTTCGGGAATGGAAGATGCACCCTCGATTGTTGTCCAGCGGCCGCTTGAGAAGCGGATTTGTTGGATTTTTGTGCCGTCGAGAAAGAATAGTTGGAGGTCGAGTGATGAGGTGGTGGAAATCGCTAGACCAAGGGCACGAGGAAGTTGTGAGGGAATTGGAATTGTTATATTTTCGACTGTTTCGTTGTTAGTGCTGTGCATTCCGTATGTTTGAAGATGATTTACTTTGACTCCACGTTCCAGTTTTCCAATTAGATGAAGCTAGTTGAAGTTCTTTAACCTCGTTGAACCAGAACACCCAGATCTCGGTATTGACCAAACCAGCTGCAATTGGTG
Organism: Shiraia sp. slf14; assembly: GCA_000498155.1. Lineage (NCBI taxonomy): Eukaryota > Fungi > Ascomycota > Dothideomycetes > Pleosporales > Shiraiaceae > Shiraia > Shiraia sp. slf14. The sequence goes on from AXZN01000050.1 coordinate 89,417, forward strand.
ATGCTTCGTGTGCTTTTGCATTATTGCTGATTGGTTTTGGTTTACCCCATTCATTCGAGTCATATTTTGCTTCAGCAATAAGACCATCACTATTCACCGTATATTGGCGTAGTACATTTTCACTGGGTGATATCATGGTGAAGCCTGAGCTGGCCGACTGAATTTGAGATCCAGCGATATTTTGGCTCTCTGGATCTGTGCACGTGTTATTGCCATAGCATTGAAGAGCAAGAGCTGCAATGGTATCTCGGCCTTGTGCTGTGTAATGTACGCGTACTTCCTGAATACTTGTTAGTGCGTAGTTGGCCTAGAAACCTTGTCACAGCATACAAAAGCATCTTTCGATCTCCACGTTGCCACCGCGATCGGAGTATTGTTGATGGCTGCCAAATCCGTTCGCAGTTGGAAAGCATCCCCCCATTTCTGTGGTCCCCTGCCAGGCTGCTCACGATAGTAAACACGCATCCACAAATCATTGTTTGTTTTCTGCCAAGCATTTAATAAGATCCCAAAGGGCCCAGCATTTCGCGCAGTAACAATCTTACGTATCGGGTCAGGGGTTGGGACGGTGATATTTGTGTTGTTGCCTGGGTTTGGCGCATCGCTGGAAGTCGGAATCGGAGAAGAAGTGGTGGCGCCTGTGCCTGATGAACCATTAGGTGAACCGGACCGCTGCCATGCGTCAGCCTCAGTTAGTCTGAAGCATCAGTAAATTCCTTACAGAGCTGTGCTTCCTTGAAAGCAAGCCAGCTGTGATGCCTACCACCAGAACTGCAATCAGAATCACTACAATGGCTGCTATCCTTATCCAGAATAAACGACGACTTTTTCCATTATGGATTGGTGTGGCAGGCGTATATGACTCCTTTTCGTCTGTCCCAGCTAGGAATTTGGGAGGGGTATTTTGCTGGATGTCAACTTCGAGACTTGGATCGACCGGTGTACGTGGCGGCTGGAAGAGTTCTGGAAGCACGTTGGGGTCATGTTCCACAGGCTGTGTAGCGAAGAAATCTCAGCCTTGTTCAAGCGTCGACTATTCTCGTGCCAACTTACACGATCTCGCTGTCTTGTCATTGCAGTGGAAGTCTGACTTGATGAAGCATGTACTTTCTCGTTTGTGCCATGACCTGCGTCTCACAGTTATAACTAAAAGATTCGAAAGGATTTGAGATTCGTTGAAGGGTTGGCCTGAAGAAGTCCTTCCCATCCAGGATTCAAACACCAGGGTCAGGGAAAGGCTATGTAATACAGAGAAACCGCCTCGAGGCTGACATGGCCCCCAGCCAAGACAAGCATGCTGATTGTTGATGCAAAGTTCCTGATGAGGAAAATGCAGCCATGTGAAGATATACAAGAGATCTATGGTAGAGAGACAAGAAACATGTCCAGTAAGATGTGCAGCAGCAGCACGGTGAAGTTGGTTGATCACACGGTAGAAGGCGATGTAGATTGATGGAGATAAGCAGAGTTGATGTATGGTATTGGTAGCATTTTCTAGACTGGGAATATCTAGCTGGTGATGTTTGGCAACCATGCGTAGTTACTTGAGAGACTGTTGGAACTGGATGGTGCAGAGTATGCATCAAGTCAGCGAGTGGTGGTGAGAGTGTGTTGGGGTGATGAATTGGGAAGGAGGGCTGGGATGCCGTTTTGTGATTGGCTGGGCGATATGGAATGCAGAAGGTGCAACCAATGGCGACAGGCCACACAGAAACTCAAGTCAGTGGCATGCATTCCACGATGAGCCCCGTTATTAATGATGGAGATGACGATGGCAATCGATTCGTTATCGATTGTGGTGACTTGGCGCTGGTTGCATCGACGCACGGATGGGGAGGGAGTGTAATGTAGTGCAGTGCAGCGTTGTGTGTGTGTTGTGCTAGTGCCAGAGCCAGTGTCAGGTTGAGTGGTGTAGCAATGCTGTGATTGTGTGTATGTGCTATGTGGGTAGGTGATCAGGCATGGCAGGGCGACTGCAGTGTGACGGCAAACTCGAGATCTGGAAGCGGGTAGAGCGGGACCTGCAGCAACATGTGGGTAAGTAGAGTACGCGGTGTGCGGTGAGCGACAGAGAGTGGGCTTGGTGGCGCTGGGGGAGCTGGCACTGCGCTGGGTGAAGAGGCGGGCTGGCAGACAGACGGACTGCCACTGGCCTGCTGGGGCTGACGACCAGCCCAACGCGACTCCCGTATTATTGGCTCTGCGGCTTCGCGGGCTTTGCGGCATCATTGGTTCCAACCTGCCAGCCCGCAATTTGTCCCTGAACTCCGCCACACTCAACCCCTGCCCAAGCCCGATTCGGAGATGCCCTTGCCCGAATGCGGCCGTCGTCGAATGCGTCCTTGATGGGCGAAAATCTTGCTGGTGTGCTCCTGTTTTTAGAATCCGCGGTGCAGCACAAAGAATTCCGTGCGACAGCTTGCCTCATCCGGATGCAGCAGTGCTCGCAGCATTCTGCAGAGCCGTCCACCAGCCGTGCTGCACTGCTAAGGCGTGGCCTTTAAGCCAAATAACGCCGTGCTGAGCATCAGAGGGGACGCGCGTATACGAAGAAACCTAACTTGTCGCGCACCCTAGAGGCGTCCACAACGCATAGACATCTCATACAAACCGCCCGGGATCCGCTTTCACCGTCTGCCTCAACACTCGCTCTCCTCAGGCACTCTCAAAACCTGCCCCAGTCCTTGTGGCGACACTTTAATTCTCTTGCGTTGCGACAAAAGCGGTCCCCTTCGCTGATCGCGCCAAGTTTCCCTTCGTTAGCTATTCCCAACTGTCCAAGAGCCGCTCTTTCCCTCCCCAGCCGGTAGCGCCTGCGCCTTCCCCCCCGTTCCCAGCTGCCCTGTTTGCATGACCCGCCCGGCCTCCTCGACATCATCACTCACCACACCACACCCACCACCTTCTGTCGTTTCGACATCCACTCGCTCACCCCCACAACAGTAAACATACTCGTAATTCCTTTCGCACCCACCGCTCACCTTCACCTCGTCGCTCGCTGAGGAGCTTTCCGCCGCTACTGGACTGGCCGGCCCCCCTTCACTGTACTCGCCAGGAGTACACCCGCTCTCCGCCTGAGCATCCACTGCGACTGTCGCTCCTCCCACCACACACAACCACCCACCATGCAGCTCTCACTATCCAAATCGCTGCTATGGCTGGCCGCCGCTGCCATGCCGCTCGTGTCCGCTGAGCGCATCATCGAGTCTCGCTCCCTCAACCCGTGCATGGCCAACTCCAGCTTCTCGGCCACCCTCTTCAACGTCGCTTTTACTCCCAACAACCGCAGTTTGGGCTTCAAGATCGAGGGTATCTCCAACATTGCCGGCAAGATCGAGGCCGAAATGGAGTTGCTCGTCTACGGATACTCTGCCATGAACCAGAAGCTGGACCCTTGTGGCAACAAAGAACTCGAGGGCATGTGCCCCATGAACGCTGGACCGTTGACTATCAAATCCAACTTGGACATTAGCCAGGACCTCATGAGCCAAATTCCAGGTAGGTTTTGTCGCATGCAGGCGTTATAGCATTGCTAACCACGAACAGGAATCGCATACACCATTCCCGACTTGGACGCCATTGTACGAATCAAGATCAAGGACATTAACACCCACCAGCAGCTGGCTTGCGTTGAGGCAGAGTTGTCCAACGGCCATTCTGTTGACCAAAAAGCCGTGGCTTGGGTGACTGCCCTGATTGCTGGCTCTGGTCTCATTGCGTCTGCTATCACGTCTGGGTTGGGTCACTCCAACACGGCTGCCCATGTTGCAGCCAACGCAATGTCGCTCTTTGGCTACTTCCAGGCCCAGGCCTTTATCGGATTGTGCGCCGCTCAAATGCCCCCAATTGTCGCCGCCTGGACACAAAACTTCCAGTGGACCATGGGCATTATCCGCGTTGGCTTCCTCCAAAGAATGGCTACTTGGTATCAGCGCGCCACTGGCGGAACACCTACCACTTACCTGTCACAGCTTAATTACATTTCCGTCGAAGTCCAGAAGATGAGATACGTCAGACGTGCAGTTGATTACACCACTGGAACCGTAGGGCGCCTCTTGTCCCGTAGTAATGCTGCCGCGACCGAAGCCCAGGCTGGTGGAGAACGTGTTGTACTGCACGGCATCAAGCGTGTTGGTTTCAAGGCCCGTATCGAAACAACCAACATCTTCTTTACTGGCTACACCTTCTTCATGATCTTTGTCCTCCTCACCGTCCTTGGCGTGGTTATCTTCAAGTTCGTTTGCGAGGGACTTGTCAAGGCCAACAAGATGAAGAGTGACAAGTTTGTTGACTTCCGAAATGGTTGGCAAACCATTCTCAAGGGCATCCTGTTCCGTGTTGTTCTCATTGGCTTCCCCCAAATGATGGTTCTCAGTTTCTGGGAACTCACTCAGCGCGATTCAGCTGGTGAGGTCGTCCTTGCGATCCTCACCATGCTCACCATGATTGGCATTCTCGGCTGGGCTTCTTCCAAGGTCGTTCGTATCGCACAACGCTCAATCGCCATGCACAAGAACCCCGCTTATATCCTCTACTCGGATCCCGTCGCTCTCAACAAGTGGGGTTTCTTGTACGTTCAGTTCAAGGCTGCCGCCTACTGGTTCATCATTCCATGGCTCGTCTACCTTGTGATCAAGGCCATGTTCGTTGGTCTTTCCCAAGGCAGCGCAAAGGTTCAGGCCATCGCTCTCGTTTTGGTAGAGGCAGCACTTCTCGTTGGTGTCTCTGTCCTTCGTCCATGGATGGACAAGAAGACCAATGGATTCAACATTGCTATTGCCGCCGTCAATTTCTTGAGCTCCATCTTCCTCTTGGTCTTCACTGATATCTTCAACCAAGCTGTAAGTCACTCCGTCTTGAGACGCACATTCATATACTAATAGACCGCACAGCCAATTGTCAGCGGTGTTATGGGTGTTATTTTCTTCATCTACAATGCTGCGTTCTCCCTTGTTCTCCTCCTTATGCTCCTCGTATCTTCTGGTTTTGCTCTCTTCACCAAGAACCCCGATACACGCTACCAGCCCATGCGCGACGACCGCGGCTCGTTCATCAAGTCGCAAACTCAATTGACCACTGAGCTCGACGCACTTGGTGCCACTGCCCGCGGCGAGGGCAAGGGCGTCCACCCTTCCTCTCGATCCCGCATTGATGATGATGACGACATTTCATCAGTGGAACAGCAGCGCCAGCTTGCCGCCAAGGAGGGTAGCTTTGGTGAGCACTATCAGCCCGCACCACCGCGCAGCCCCGCAAGCGCAAACTTCCAGCCAAGCCAGCAATCGTACTATGATCGCTCGAGCCCAGCACCATCATACAACCAACAGTACAGCAACCCCACCCGGAACGATGTACAGTACAGGACAGGAAATAATGCCAGCCCATGGCAGCGAGGCGCAGGTTATGACCATTGACGCCAGGACGGGCACGAAGAGCAGGTGGAGAAGATTATTGCATCCTACGATCGCCGCTCTGCTGTGCCCAAGATGTAAATGGGAAGACAGCCTTGAGCGTGTGTATACAATACTGTAATTCCACGAGAAATATTTGGTCGCATGCAAAGCCGGGACATGGCATCATGAACGACGGCGTTATTTTATTCCTTTGACATACCGGGCGGATCAGCGGTCTCGATCTGCATTGTATGGGCAAGCGTGACAGTTGATGGATCGAGCAGCATTATACATATCTTAATCTCGACCATGGGTTCTTTGTTTTCATTTGTGTCATCAGCTGGCTTGGGATTTCGTTTGTTCACCAAAGGGCGCATTTTTTTGGATGGTTAGCATTGTGTGTTTGTCTCTTTTGTGGCCTTGGGCTTGCGCCATGCAGCCATATTCAGAAAGCCCTTGTCAGGAGGTGCGCAAAGTTGGAGGAGAGAGTGCCAGCAGTGGCAATGTATAGAAAGACGAAAATTTACACAATAAAGTACTCCAGTACCAAATGCCAATTGCAGATGTGTGTTGAGTATGTGATTGTGACTTATGTTAGATTCGAGAGTGGATTACTGGAGCAAGTGCAACAAATGCCTAGATTGGGAGACGAGGACAATTTCGGGCCTGGATCGTATGTGGCTAACGTTGCGCAGTCACGGCACGGCTGAATGTTCAATAGACCGTGCTCGTGAGCTATAATTACGAAGTAGTCTTCTCGGTCGACGGCCGAGGCTGGCTCAGCAGAAAAGTGAAGACAGAAAACGAATGGCCTGCATGAGTTGGCGTGGTATCTAGTTGTTAGTTGTATCGTAAGCCTGGTGCAGGATCCAAGGATTTGAGCAGTGTAGCTTGCTAAGCTTTTGGGTTTCTGATATCTACGTCAGGATGGAGGAGGCGTGGTGGTGCTATTGGCCGTTCGGCAGCCGTATCGGCCGAGTTGCTCCTCGACGAAATATGGGATGTAGTGCATTCGGACCGTGACAAGACATTGCACTTTGTTCGAAGAAGACGGCAAGTTTGCCCTTGGTCATGAGGCACAGATAAGCCCGCTTGGCAGTTGTTGGCAATGATGACTGCTCGCTGCGCGCAGTATGGAGTCATATCTCAGGCTATCGTAAGATTCAGTCATGCTTGGGGGTTGAAAACGGTGGTAAGCTACCCAGTAGTTTGCGAATAGCTTCTCAGCGCCAACGGCAATGAAGATGGGAAACCGTGGTGCCATTGCTGCACGACGTCAGTGTAGATGGGTAGCATCCAATTACCCCAGACTGGGCGGCCTCCGGCATCGTGGTAGGCAGAGTTTCCCGTTGCACGCATCACAGCAGGTGGCACAAGGTTTGTCAAAGACAGCGGACGGGGAAGTAGGACAGCGAATTGGCGCAGCCAATCAAGCGCGCACGAGTCGCCGGTAATTGGCCAGGCGGGCGCCAAGCGGACGGTGCGCACAGGCCATGTCCAGATTGATAATCGGGGCACGGCCAGCAGCCAGTGAATGCACGCGTTCCAGAACCGCTGCTCACTCTTCTTCTGCCATGCGAATCATTGCACTCGAACCCGTCGTCCGCCCTAGCTTTGCACGGGAAGCTATCGTCTCAAGCCATGTGCCACTCAAGCGCGTTCCCCGAAGTTAACCGGGTGTGCCGGTGCTGGGGTATCGACTTACTTTATGAACCTCAGCCTAGCCACGACATTTGAGGCTGGCTCATCTCTCCACTCCCTTTTCGCTGCGGGCTTTCCGCGCGCGCCGCGCTTGACAACCCAAGATGATTCTCGATTTATAGCCATCGCTTACGCGATAACCGTCCTGGCCCAATCCACGGTAGTGACGAAAAAATAAAGTATACATTTGTTGGGTCGCTTGCTCAAGTCCCGAATCTTCCCTTCGGCTAGGAGTCCCTGATAACCATCAGCCCTCAAACATCTTCTTTGCACGTTTCACCAAAATCGCCGCACTCCTTGACAATCTTTCCATACACCTGTCACCGTTTCGCCTCAGATCGCCTTAAAGCCGATTGCGCTTGGTGTTTCAGGATTCAAGAGCACTCATTCGACTATACACATCGTCACCTGTCAACCGTTGAAACCAACGCGTTTTCAGAAATCAAAATGCCCACACTCCCGCAATTAGAATTTCCAGCCCAAGAAGAATCTGGTTCCCCGGATTCGACAATCACTGCAGATAAAGAGAAGCCTCAAATTCGCTTGAGTACGAACCTTCAAGTAGAAAGCTACCTTCTCGCCAATTCAAAGAAGAGCAGCACCAGACAAAACAGTCTACAAACTACATCCACGCCTCCAGACTCGCCAACTCATCAGCAACCGTTGGCAGTGGGATTGCCCATCCCACCGAAGATGCATGACAGTAGTGCAGTAACACCTCCTGCTACACCAACACGTGCTTCACATCAAAAGACCGGCTCTGCCTCATCGGATTTCTTGAGCACCATCTCAAGTCTCCGTCGCGGTAATTCAGTCTCCTCACATGTAGGCCGCCGATCACTCGACGAACCATCATCACCCTCTCTCACTGAAGTGAGGGTCTTCCCACATCATCTGACGGACTACAAATACCGCACAGATGATGAAGGAAGAAAGAAGCTGCTTGGTGTGGGGGCCTGGAGCGATGTATATCTAGCAAAACCGATTGTCCTGGAGCCAGCCAACGAGTTCGCATTCCATGCCCCAGCTGGACCAGCCCTGTCCCCTCCACTCACGCCTGTTCAATCTAGCAGCTCGAGCACTCGCAACACTAGTGTGTCATTTGTGCCTTCATTGTACGCTATCAAGGTTCCAGGGTCAACCAGCGCGAAGAAAGTCCTGCACACAGAGGCCAGAAACCTCTCCTACCTATCTCAATTCCAATGTGCAGAGCAACACATTGTCCCCTTCTATGGCCAAGACTCTCGAAGCGGTGCGCTTGTCCTCAAGGCCATGGATGGCACATTGGAAGATTGGATCCAAGCTCAGCTCAGCACTCTCGATGAAGCCTCTCGTGCGCGGGCGTTGGCAGCATTATTTCCATCCGTGGCACTATCCCTGATCGACAGCTTGATCTGGATGCAAGAGAAGGGCTGCATCCATGCTGACATCAAGCCTTCCAACATCCTCGTCTCATCAAAAACTGCCCTCGATCCTCACCTAGTCTTCTCCGACTTTTCGTCAACTATCTTCACGAATGACGACACCAATCTGGACGTACCACAACCCATGGGCGCCGGTACATGGGAATATCTCGACCCTTCGCTCCTCAGCTTCTCCAACCCCGCCAAGCCATCCCACGCTACTGATCTCTGGTCCCTCGCAATTACATTGCTTTTCCTCATCCTCGGTTCTTCTCCCTTTGATGCATTCAAACACAACAAGTTCCAACAACGCGAGATGATCAAATCCGGCAGCCCCATCCAATGCCTCCAATACGACGACCAAGGAATCCAAAATATGAAGATTCTCCGGAAATTGTCGACAGATCTTGGCTTCGACGTTGCCAAGTGGCTCGGCAAAGTTCTCGTCAAGAACAAAGACAAACGCGTCGACATCGAACAGTGGCGTGATGAACTGATCTCTCATATTCGCGAGAGATTGACGAAAGCATAGACATTACCTTTCCCTTCTCGTCCTCATTCTTCTTTTCTCATCGACATCGTTGAAGCATTATTCGCTTGTATTACTATTTTACTACACTTCGTCGCTTCCTCTAAGATTCAGCCTTGCTTTTCTGTCTTTGTCTTCTTGTATACCCGGGAAATAAAGGACGGTCGTTGAGATACCCATATATTCTAGACTTGGTATATACATATTACCTTTGTAATAACAGCATGACTTGATTGGAGCATGTTTAGCTTAATGTTCTGTGCAGTGATTGGTGACTTTCCTTTAATGTGCTGTGATTGGTTGAATGATAGGCGACGGGCTTTCATTGGTCAACTCGGGTGGTAGAAGAGTCAGAGACATGAGAATGAGGACATAGCTTGGAATACCTGTGTTCTTACCTCATTCATGTATGCAAGCCTACCGCCTTGTTTATGAATAAGCTAGGTAGATCTGAAATTGGGATAGTGCCAAGGATGTTGCTGCCCCTGCCTTCGCTCTTTCCAACTCAACCCTCCTGTGTTGAACATCATCTTAGCATTATCGTACTTCTGCACTGCATCTTCGACGACTTTGCAACTTCAACGAAATTTGGGAAATGCCTTCGAGGCTCCGTTGTCAAGGCCACAGTGCCAATACTCATGATTTTGGCGGAACACAGTCCTGGCGTGTCCCAGTCAGTCTCAAAGCATATTGACTTGAACGAAATATCTCGACGTGGGTATACAATTCATTTGTAGCGCAAAGTAGATCTAAGGTCATACCAGGTTGCAGATCTTCGCTACTGCAAGTCCATCGGCTTTACTGTTTTGCCTGATCGATCCACCATCGCAACATCACGGCCCGCAATCTACCTCCGAGATGTAACCTTCCTAACACCACACCAACAAGGTAAGGCGGATCTCCATCTCCACCTTCTTTTGAGCGGGGTTTATAATTCCACAGTTTATTATTACGCTAGTATGCGGGGTCTCAACGCTAACTGCTAATATTAGCCTTAATACAGCAACATTCTCTTGTCCAAGTCGTGCAAAGAGATGCATACGGTACTTACGGAACTACATACTTGATTAACCGATGCGTTGATTAGCCAATAAACCCTGCAGAATGGAATTCCTTGCCTGACTGGAGGAACATCTTCAACGACATTACGCATAGTAATTGTATACTGACTTCGCAATCCATGTATTGTACCGGGAAGAGTAGATCATGGATAATATAAATCCGCACAATGTCCACCATCACACACTCGCGCCCCTCGCTGCTCCAATCTCGAACTCCCGATGCGTGCACATATATCTATCGTCACACTCCTCAGCGCCCCCTTGGCGTCTGCGCAATGGGACCCTTCGCGCTACTTGACATTCAACAACGCAGGGAACTCCCTATCCTCATCCCTTCCTATCGGTAATGGTCGCGTTGCAGCCGCCGTGTATGGAGGAGCTTCAGAGAAAATAACCTTGAACGAGAATTCGGTATGGAGCGGACAGTGGCAAGATCGCGGTAATGGGAATTCAAAGGGTGCACTGGCATCGATTCGCCAGAAGTTGACGAGTGGGGATTTGACTGGCGCAGGACAGCAGACTCTTGATGCTATGGCGGGCAATCCAACTAGCCCTAAACAATATCATCCTACGGTTGATATGGGGATTGATTTCGGACATAGCGGGAGTTTGGGAGGCTATACGAGGTTCTTGGATACGAAGACAGGGACTGCAGGTGTGACGTATACCCTCGGCGGTGTGAATTATACGTGAGTATTGAGAGGTTTGTGGAGTCTACGATACTGACTAGCTCAGGCGAGAGTATGTGGCGAGTCATCCTGCGGGTGTTTTGGCTTTTAGGATGTCGGCGAATCAATCTGGGAAGTTGAATGCTAAGATTTCACTGAGTCGAAGTAAGAATGTGGCTTCAAACTCGGCATCTACTTCTGGTGGGAGTAACGCGGTCACGTTGAAGTCGAATGCTGCAATAGGATTCACTGCTGAAGCTAGAGTTGTTAACAATGGAGGTATGTCGATACCTTTTTATCTTGTTCTTCATAGTACTCACGGTGAGTAGGAACTGTTTCCGTGGATGGACAGGCTATTTCCGTTAAAGGTGCCACAACCGTTGATATTTTCTTCGATGCTGAAACTGCGTATCGATATTCGAATTCCGGCGCCTGGGAAGCTGAACTCAAGAAAAAGCTCGACAATGCAGTCAAATCTGGTTACCCAGCGGTCAGAACTGCTGCTGTGGCAGATGCAGAGGGGATCTTATCGCGCGTGGATCTTGACTTAGGCTCTTCAGGGTCTGCAGGAAACCAGCCTACCACTACGCGTCTTTCAAACTACAAGAAGAGTCCAAATGCGGACCCCGAGCTTGTGACTCTTTATTTCAATTACGGGCGCCATCTCCTTCTTGCTTCTTCGCGCGACACTGGTGATCGATCACTTCCTGCTAATCTCCAGGGAATCTGGAACGATAATTATGATCCACCATGGCAAAGCAAGTATACGATCAACATCAACACTGAGATGAACTACTGGCACGCTCTTACCACCAACCTGGGTGAAACACACAAAGCCTTATTCGACCTCATCGATATTGCCCGGCCTCGTGGCAACGCTATGGCGAACAAGATGTATGGTTGCAGCAACGGATTCGTCCTTCACCACAACACTGACCTCTGGGGCGACGCAGCTCCAGTCGATAAAGGAACACCATATACAGTCTGGCCCATGGGAGGAGCTTGGCTATCACAACATCTCATGGAGCATTACAAATTCACACAAGACAAAACTTTCCTCCAAAACAAAGCATGGCCAGTCCTCAAAGAAGCAGCAGACTTCTACTACTGCTACCTCTTCATGTACAACGGAAACTACGTCACGGGCCCATCCCTCTCCCCCGAAAACACCTTCATCGTCCCCTCCAACATGCGCACCGCCGGCAAAACCGAAGGCGTCGACATCGCCCCAGCAATGGACTCCCAACTCCTCCACGAGCTCTTCACCAACCTCATCTCCGCCGCACAAATCCTCGGCATATCCGACGCAACCGTCTCCAACGCCACAACCTACCTCTCCAAACTCCCCGCCCCCAAAACCGGCTCCAAAGGCCAACTCCTCGAATGGCGCAACGAATACCAAGAAGCCGAACCCCCCCACCGTCACTTCAGCCACCTCTTCGGCCTCTTCCCCGGCTCGCAACTCACCCCCTTGAAATCCGCCTCTCTCTCCGCCGCCGCCAAAATCTCCCTCGACACCCGCATGCGCGCTGGCTCCGGCAGCACGGGCTGGTCGCGCGTGTGGGCGATGAATCTATACGCCCGCCTGCTCGACGGCGCATCAGTGTGGTCGAATGCGATTACCTTCTTGCAAACGTATCCGCTGGACAATCTTTGGAACTCGGGAGAAAATCGCTGGTTCCAAATCGACGGCAATTTCGGATTCACAAGTGGCATTGCGGAGATGTTGCTTCAGAGCCATGCGGATGGCGTACTGCATATTCTTCCTGCCCTACCTAAAAGCAGTGTGCCGAAGGGCAGTGTGAAGGGGCTTGTTGCACGGGGGAATTTCTTGGTGGATGTGGAGTGGGCTGCGGGGGCGTTGGTGCAGGCTGTTGTTACGGCGAGGAGTGGGGGGGAGTTGAAGATTCGGGTGGAGGGTGGGGTGGGGGTTAAGGTTAATGGGGAGGCTTATACGGGGGCGATTAAGAGTAGTGTTGGGGGGAGGTATGTTGTTACGAGGGCGTGAGGGAGTGTTGGATGGGGAGAGGAGGGAGGTGGGTTGAGATGAGAAGAGGATGTTTTTAGATATTAAGGTGAATAGTATGATACTAGGATTAAGTATATCGTTCCGATGATGATCTTCAGCCCTGAACTTTCATTGGTCAAAGAAATATTGTGTCGATTGGAGTTATGCATTGTTATTAAGCCGTAATACAGCATTTGCTCGTGGGGTGAGGCTACTGGTACGCCAAGTGCTGTATCAATCGTTGGATTGGAGGAGACTGGAGGCGACGGGTCGTGTCGCTGTGGTGGTTTGAAATTGATCATTGAGTATTCCGTTCATTTCTATGTTCTACTGACTAGCCGTGTCTTGAGCTTACCTAAGGTACATCAAGCACATGTTCTGCTGGCTCACTCGTATGCTCCGCTATTATTGCAAAAGTAGATTAACCAGCCGTTTAGGTGGATACGCGATCTATGCGAACGGACACTTATTATATTATGGTTCATGAAAGGTTCGATATGCACCAAGGCTCGACGTGCTGGGATGTCTGTTTCGGGGCTGTGCGTGTCAGACAATACGCCCCGACTACGCCGCATTTTGGAGGACTACCAACAATCTCCTAAAGACAAGTTGAAATTGCAGGGGTTATCTTGGCGGAATGGCCCTGGTTTGAGATATGTGATCTGTGCGGCTTGTAGCAGTATAGGTAGAAGTTTTCAATGTGCTGCGAAGGTTTCGGCCCCAAGCTCAGCATGTGACTTCAATGGAATATAGATGCTCAAGAATTGGAGATAGTGGCATGAAGAAACACGTCTGTCAAAGTCTTGATTTCGGATACCAATTATGATTGTGAAGTTTACGTAATCCATGCTTTGATACGTTCCAGCAGTATAAGTTGCTTCAAGGTCAGGTATGACTACAGCCTGGCCCAAGATTTTATGGTGGACCTCTCAAAGTTAGGTGGAGTGGCAGTTGGCGTGTGTAAGCCTGTAAACCACAATGCCTCGATTTCGTTGTGCGCGAAGGGTTTGCAATAACTCGGTGTGGAGACTGCGTCGAGGCTGGTGGACAAAGCAGGCGGACACCAGCTGTTGATTGCGATCGTCCAATTGAGCATGGCGAGGGAAATCATATACGATGGCGCCTGTCTAGAGTAGTATCTAAGTCATCGAAAAGGTATTGTACTCATTTTGTAACTGGAAGTTTGGCGCAAAGAGGTCGTACATGATCGTTAACACTGCGAAAGTACTGAGACCTAGTACATCGCTGTAGCTCGATATCCATTGCATCGTTTATAGCTACTTGCTGTCGCTTTTATCATAAAGTGACGGCCCGTGAGTCCATACATTGTAATAGTGAATCGCTCCTTCCGTTTGCACTCACCTCACGCGCCCACGTCCACAACAAACGACCACAACCCAACGCGGTGACGTAGCGACACGCGCGCTCTCACCCACTCACCTCCCCCAGAATCCCATTTCATATGCCTATATATATTTAACAACTTCAAACTCTCTCATCGACAACACAGGATTCAGCTGGAGGGCCTGCCTTGCTCCGAGTCGTATTATTCTCTCGGGTATTCGTTTACCCGGGGTGTTAACGCGACGTCTGACTTACCGCCTCCACCTGGTCGTTGGTTCGAGTACGGCTTCGACCGTGTACCGAAAATCGGTTCTGCCCGGTTTAGGTCGCCGCTTTCCTCCTCCCCGAACTACTCCAAAAGAGTTAGATTAGGAAGGACGGAGACGTGAGGTGCTTTTTTTGCTGTTTTTGCTGGATCTGCCTGCCGCTGATAGAAGGAGCTGGGATTTGCGTGGGTGGTTTGAGTTGGGATGATGGTGGTGGGTGGGAGTAGGAAGGGTATATATACGTTTTGTCTTCACTGCTTACTACAGCAAAATGTCATGGATGATACTGCAACTAGCATGCATGAAGACCAATAGCAATAGCCAGCAGGACACTAGCTTGACATAGAAGTCACTTGTTTTAGTTTAGTTAGATTGGATGGATCTACTTGGGCCGCATATAAGTAGTCCAGGACATATGCATATAAACTCAATCAAGCACAGACAACAAACAGTAAGGTTCATGATCATCGTTGAATTCTTTACTTGCTCTCTATCACATCTTGACATTATCTAAGTTGAGTGATCAATTACCCATCGCTATGCTCCCTAACCGTTATCCATGTTGAAGATTGACATCTACTAGCCTATTGAAAGGTAACGCCGAAACCCCATATCTTATATTTTGTGGCTGCTGTTGAATGCAACACATTAATCCCAATATCATTCATGATATACATCATCTAAAACATGCCGTCAATCTCGCCAGTCTCGGTGTCAACGTCAATGTTGAGGTATCCTGGCGCAGTGGGCAGACCGGGGATAGTCTGGATATCGGCGGCGAGGGCGTACAAGTAGCCTGCACCAGCGGCCATGCGGACGTCCCTGATGGGCACAGTGAAGCCTGTTGGTGCGCCCTTGAGTGCAGGGTCGTGTGATAGCGAATATTGAGTCTTGGCCACGCAGATGGGCAGGTTGCCCAGACCTTGCTTGACGTATGTATCGACCTTCTTCTGTGCAAGCTCAGAGAACTCGACCTTGTCGGCACCGTACATCTTCTGAGCGATGGCCTCCATGCGCTCCTGGATGCTGCCAGAGTTGACATCGTACAAGAGCTTGAAGTCCTTGGGCTTAGCGGAGGCAGCAATTATGCCCTTTGCAAGGTCAACAGCGCCCTTTCCACCTTCAGCAAAGTGGTTCGCTGGAATGGCATCTTCGGCACCAGCAGCAATGGCTTCCTCGCGGATGACATCAATCTCAGCTTGTGTATCGGTCGCGAAGCGGTTGATGGCGACAACGACGGGAACACCGTATTGCTTGGCGTTTTGAATTTGCTTCCTGAGGTTAACACAGCCCTTGCGAAGGATCTCAACATTCTCAGTGCGGTAAACTTCTTGCAGCTGAGCACCAGGGCTGATATCAGGACCACCGCCGTGTACCTTAAGGGCACGAACAGTAGCAACTAGAACGACGGTGTCAGGTACGAGCCCAGAGGCACGGCACTTGATGTTGAAGAAACGCTCGCCGCCCATAGTGAAGTCAAAGCCGGCTTCAGTGACAACGAAGCCAGTCTGCTCATCATGGTTTTCATCTGGCTCAGTACCAGCAAGCTTGAGCGCGATCCTGTCAGCCAGGACGGAAGAAGCGCCGATACTAATGTTGGCGAAAGGACCAGCGTGGACAAAGACAGGTGTGCCTTCAAGTGTTTGCATCATGTTGGGCTTGATAGCATCAACAAGAAGAGCAGTCAGCGCACCTCCTGCACCAATGTCGTCACAAGTCACTGGGTCACCAGCACGGGAGCTGGCCACGACCATACGACCGAGGCGTTCTCGGAGATCTGCAAGGTCGCTGCTAAGTGCCAGGATAGCCATGCACTCGCTAGCTACTGAAATGTCGAAGCCAGTCTCACGAGTCTGGCCCTTCTCTGTGGGCGCCTGGCCAACAGTGATCTGTCGCAGATGCCTGTCGTTGACATCGAGGACGCGTCTCCATGTGATTGTTTCAGGGTCAATGTCGAGTCTGGCGAACTTTCGGATCTCCTCCTCAGTCAAATCATCTGGGTTGGTCTTATCGATGCCGACCTTCTTGAGGCGACGGAACATGATTGGAGCAAACTCGCGTTTGCCCTTCTTTACGGGTACCAGGCGCTTATAAAGTGCTCCGTCTTTTTGGGTATTCTCGTGGAACATGCGGGTCTCGATGGCTGCTGCAAGCAAGTTGTTTGCGGCTGTGATTGCGTGGATGTCACCAGTGAGATGAAGGTTGAACTGGTCCATGGGGATGACCTGACTGTAACCTCCTCCAGCAGCACCGCCCTTGATACCAAAGGTTGGGCCCATGCTGGGTTGTCGAACGTTGGCGAAGCAGATTCTGCCGAGCTGGGCGCCCAATGCCTGAGCGAGACCAATTGTGGTTGTTGATTTGCCCTCGCCGAGGGGCGTAGGGGTGATACCAGCGACAAGAATGTATCGTCCATTACGGCGATGGTCAAGTCGCTTCAAGAGAGAAAGGTCGACCTTGGCCTTTGTTGCGCCATAGGGTTCCAATTCATGGGGCAGAATGCCTACCTCCCTTGCGACGGTGGTGATCTGCTTGGGGTGTTGCTTCCTCGAGATGGCAATGTCTGAGGGAACGGGGTCCTCGACCTTGAGTGGCAGGGGTGTGATCTTTCGCTTCTTTTCGCGGTCAAAGGTAGCATCTGCTGAGTCGACGAGGTTTTGTAGCAGCATGGCAATAGTCATTGGGCCAACACCACCTGGTACTGGTGTGATGTGCGAAGCGATCTCAACTGCTGAGTCGAAGTCGACGTCACCCACCAGCCGCTGTCCACTCTTCTTGGAGGCATCTGGGATGAAGTTGGTACCCACGTCAATGACGACGGCACCAGGCTTGAGCCATTCACCCTTGACGAACTGGGCCTTGCCAATGGCGGCCACGACGATGTCTGCCTGCTTGACAATCTCAGGCAAGTTTGCTGTTCGCGAGTGGCATACGGTGACTGTGGCATCGGCGTTCTTCAGAAGGTTGCTGACAGGGCTGCCAACGATGTCACTACGGCCTAGCACAACTGCGTTCTTGCCAGAGATCTGGACGCCTGCCTCTTCCAGTAGGACCATGACACCCTTGGGGGTGCAGGGCGTGAACAATGGCTTGCCACCCCGCTTGGCCAGCTCGCCAATGCTCTGGATGCCAAAGCCATCGACATCCTTCTCATCAGCGACAGCAGAGGTGATGGCGTGCTCAGAGATGTGCTTGGGGAGGGGCAGCTGGACGAGGATGCCATGGACTGCTGGGTTGTTGTTGTATTCGTAGACGCGGTACAGCAAGTCGGCCTCGCTGATGTCGTCGGGCAGGTGGACGAGCTCGCAGTCAATGTTGGACTCTTCAGCAGCCTTGAGCTTCATGCGCACATAGGTGCTCGAGTCTGACCGGTCGCCGACTAGAGAAAGACATTGTCAGCTTCTTGCTCCACTCTACTTCAGTTCGTGTCGTGTCCTCGACAGACTTCATGCTTCAATGGCCATGGGACGACTAGTACTCACCCTGGATAATCTTCAGGCTGGGCTTATAACGCGGGTTGACGCTCTGCTTCTCGCGGATCTTTGCGCCCAAGCGCTCGCGGATGCTTTTGGCAATCGCCGTGCCGTCAATCTTGGAGGCGGTCATTGCTGCAGCTGTAGCGGAGAAGTGTCTCCTCGTACTCGCAGTGACAGGCGATGTATATAGGCGCTGCAATGCTGACACGCGATAATATTTTCGTGGCGGGGTAGCTGTAGCTTGCGGAAAACAACGGGCGGGCACGAAAACGCGACCGCACACCGGATGCATTAATGTCATGCTCTTTGCGAGCTCGGTCAGCGAATCTTTTCCAAGTTTAGTGGGATGATTGCAACGCCTTTTCTCCAGGCCATTGTGAGTCAAACGCAAGTGTAAACTAGCAATCTACGCCGGCCCCAGAGACAATGCGCCGCCGCCAACAAAAGTCCGGTCCCGCACTGGGCATATTACGTATCGCCAGGGATGGGTTTGCCAAATACATCTCCACATAATCAACCTTATTCACCCCCTGATCCTCTGACCCCATTGGCCTCAATCTGCCTTCCTCCACCTTGTGCAGCTATTGCTCTCTGCTTAATCCCTCTCCATCAGGCACAGCACTCCATCAAGATGCCGTAGAGAACAAACATCTGCTCGGCCTTGATTTTCAAGTCGCCAGCGCGCTCTGGTACGCAGAAGCGAGCGAATCTATCCGGGTGCCACAAATTCCTTTCCTCTTTGAGCCACGCATAAGAGTACCTGCCTGACCCCTCGAGCAGCGCCTGCAGGTCGTGAAGGCAAATGCCAAGTGACTCAGGACCCTTGATCGCATTGCACTCCTCCAAGGTGCACATATCCATAAACTCATTCATCGCAGGGAACTCGTGTAGTTGCCTGACAAACATGTTTCTAATAGCCGTGTTGAATTCCTCAAAGGCCACCTTTGGATCCTTGTGAAGCTTGCGGTTGCCAAAGTCGAGCCAAGACCCATGTACCCATCCGTTCATGCTATTCGTTGCCACGCAGATGTACCAATCACGGCCCATGTCTGCTAGAACTTTGATTTTCTGTCCTTTTGTGAGTTCTAGTTCCCGTGCCTCTCCTGGATGAGGACGGCCAGACTTCTTGCTAATCGCCCATTGGAAGTGCTGGCATTCATCTGGGTCTGGAAGCAGCAAGCATTGCCCTGCGCTATGCTTAGGCGGAAGGTCCATGGTGACATTGTCGCCGAACCGAATGATGAAAGGAACCCTCAAGTCGGGCAACTGTTTCTTAAGGAACGTGAAAGTCGTGCTTGTGGGGGTATATGGATGTATAGCCACGTGCTTTCTACATGTCAGCATCTGGAACTAAAAAAGGCCATAGCCTTACTGCAAGCTGGTGGAGATCGTTCGATCCAAGCTGGCTAATGGGAGTCCCATTCCATAGCTGGCCCCATGCTTGACGCAGGACGCGGGTTCGGAAGGTCCAACAGTGGTTGGTTCCACTTGAGAAGTAATACGAACAATCGCTGTGCCACTGAATGTTCTTGAGGGGTCCTGTAGAGTTCGAGTATTAACTATCGCTGCTTGCTTGAGAAGCTAGGCAGTGACTTGCCGGTCTTGAGTAATCCATGCGTGATGTTGTTCTCATATTTGGTGTGGAAGCTAATTGCGCGAAGCAGGTATCGGAGCGACTCGGGAACACCATAGCAAGCCCATGCTGTCTCTGACCACAGAACAAATGATCCTTCCGGGCCAAACTGTAAGCGCAAAGAGCTCAGAGAGTTTGACTTGTCGAGATCAGTAATGTAACCACCCAAAGCCTTGGGCGCGCCAGGGCCAAGTAGGACGTTTGTGGCGCCATTTTGTAGTTCAAATGAAAAGAACCATGAATCCGGCTCTTCACCAAATGCCACCCACTTGATTGTTTTCCAGGTCGCAATTTCAGCAAGTACAGATGCTGGTAGGAAGTTTCTGATTTGGGGTTAGATCAAAGCGAGCGTTCTGCCATGTTTACTTACGCAGCGAAGCCGTTCGACGTTCCAATAAATTGCTTGTCGTTCGGACCAAATGCTATAATATAATTATCAACACTGAGTCTCTCCAACTTACTCAACGCGTTCGAGATAATAACAGCGTCCATAATAGCCGCCATGTTTGCGAGACGACTTGTTGATGGAAGCGCGTGGTGGAGAGGTTGACGCGAGGTCTTATTTTGGAGACAAAAGTAGAAAGGGAAGGAGCGCGTTTGCGCCAAGCTTTCTGTTTGTTGATGCGACAAGCGTATCCATAGCAGCATCTTCAATGATGAGGCCAAAGCGAGAGCCCAATACAATTGTCAAACAGTGGAGGGCCTAATTGATAGAGCTGCTGGTGTCGGTCTAAGACAGTGCGCCTCCATCGAGTGAGTAGCTCAGATATCGTTCCATAACCTCGCTTTTACAAAATTCGAAACTCTCTTTTGCTTAGACTTGGAGATAGCAGTGCCCAGATAAGCGAGCATTATTGCGAGAGCGTCCGCAATAAAGGAGCAATCGATACAAAGCTGGAAGCTAGGATGTGAAGTGAAGAGCAAAGTTGCATGAGGCCAGGCTTCCCATTATCTTAGAGAGGCCCTCCTATGAGCTTCTCTAATTGTCATCAAATATCTCTTCCAGTTATCTGCAAGCATCCAGAGCGCTGTAGATTCATTTGAGTGGTTGAGTCTCAGTAGACACTGTGACTCATCACTGGGGCCTAATTCCCTCGTCTTTCTAACCAACAGGAGCCAAGATTCATGGATGAGTATATTTTATATGACAATATTTTCCAGTCATCTCTATGTGAGTCAAGTTGCTATAGGAGAGACAAGGAGGTGAATAGCACGTCGTTCGGTTACGGTTGGCGGTTTATGCGACTACACCCCGCTTTGGCGCTAGGGCGAAAATCGACAGCCCACTTCCAACACCAAACCGACGATATCACCAGAATCACCGAAATTTATTAAAGCCGCCTCTCCCCCCTCCTCAACGACCCGCTCGCCCCTCCACCAGAAGCTGCGACATCATGAGGCCGATTCTGCTTTCCGGACACGAGCGTGCGCTCACGCAAGTCAAATACAACGGCGATGGCGATATCATCTTCTCAGTCTCCAAGGATCACGTTGTGTGCGCGTGGTGTTAGTGGCGTCCATTGCCGGCAAAATTCAAGGAAAATGCTGATCCGATATAGACTCACATAATGGCGAGCGATTAGGAACGTACCATGGCCACCAGGGCGCACTCTGGACTGTCGATGTCAACCCAGATTCCACACTTCTCGCAACGGGCGGCGCCGACAACACAATGCGTTTATGGGAGGTTCAGACAGGCAAACTGCTACACACATGGGAGTTCAACACATCGATCAAGCGCTGTGAATTTTCTCCCGACGGCAGGCAGTTGCTCGGTGTCACAGAGAAGCGATCTGGTCACCTCTCTACAATCGTCGTTTACGAAATCAACCCCGACCCAACCGCACAGCAGACAAACGAGCAGTTGCTGAGGATAGTCTGCGACGAAAGCAAGGCTACTGTAGCTGGCTTCAGCTACCTCGCAAAGTACATCATCTCCGGACACGAGGATGGATCCATCACACAGTGGGATGCCAAGACAGGAGAGCTACTGGACAGCAACTACGATGTGCATGAGCCAGATATGCAAAGTAAGCGAGCGGGCCAGTGTGTAAAGAGCAGTGACTAACTCAATCTAGTCACCGATATTCAGTGGGCACCTGATCGATCATACTTCATTACAGCATCGAAAGACAAGACTGCTAAGGTAGGATGAAGCGCCTGAAACGTTGCGAATTAGAAACTAATCGATAACGCAGCTCGTTGATGTTGAGGACCTCCGCGTCTTGAAGAGCTATGTTGCGGACACCCCCCTGAACAGCGCTGCGATCACACCTGTGAAAGATTACGTTATCCTCGGTGGCGGACAGGCAGCCATGGACGTCACCACCACCTCTGCCCGTCAAGGAAAATTCGAGGCACGTTTCTACCACAAGATCTTCATGGAGGAGATTGGCCGTGTTCGTGGCCATTTCGGTCCCCTGAACTATGTCGCAGTTCACCCACAAGGAACCGGCTACTGCAGTGGCGGAGAAGACGGTTATGTGCGTGTGCACCACTTCGATAAGCCCTACTTTGACTTCATGTATGAGGTTGAGCGGGAAGCGGCGAGGGAGCAGGCGAACTTGTAATGTACCGACATGGATCACGATGAATGTCTGGGGCATGCATGGGATGGCGTTCCGGTTGGTGGGCTTAGCTCTCAAAAGTTCAGAAGAGAGCATAGTTTAGATACATGTTCATCTGGGAGTTTGATACTCAGCGCTGAACAATTGAAATAAAGAAATAAGCACTTGAACTTGTGTACTTGCTTCGTGATCTTGTCCAGGTATATGATTGGCTACTGGTTTCGCTACTGATCTGAGATAATCAACTGCGCAACTTCAACGTGACCTCATTCCGCTCTCTAACTATGGATATGTTACCACAAGCATGATACCCTAGATCTTTCCCCGTTATGAACTCGCCGTTTCATTCCTATAAGATTAGAATCTGCAGCCTCGGCACTCCTGTGTAAATACCTCAACATTTCAGAGGATATGCATGTACTAACTATAATCAAGATCTATCTTCCTGTTATCAACATTCTTGATATTCTCATTTCATCTCGCCATGGGTGACGAGCATCAAGTCCCAGTTATGGCGGTGCCACCCTTGAAATTTCATTTCCAGTATACCGTACAAAAGGGCTACTTTCAACAATCTGAAGACTCCACAGACGACAAGAAATTCGACTTCGTCAGTATTCGCTAGTCGATGATATCAACCATTGAATCTCAGCTAAGAGTAACAATAGAAGAAAAGCAACTTCGGCCTTATAGATAAAACCTACGAAACAGACCCTCCAACCACCCAAGACCCCCTCTGGACCCGCTTCGACCGCTATGTCCGCCACCTGCAATCCACCACGCAACCCCACGAAAGCTTCAAAGTCCTCTTCCTCGGCCGCCACGGCCAAGGCTGGCACAACGTCGCGGAGTCCAAATACGGCACCAAAGCCTGGGACGTACGTCCTCCTCCCATCCTCTTCATCCCCTTTCCCTTCCAATGCTTTCCCCCCACCCATCTAACCCCCACAACAGTGCTATTACTCCGCCCTCCCCGGCGCCGACGGCATAACCTGGGCCGACGCAAACCTCACCTCTCTTGGGCAGCAACAAGCCCAAGACGTCAACACGCTCTGGACCCAACAAATCCCCAATCACATCCCCCTGCCAGAAACCTACTACGTCTCCCCACTAACACGCACCATCGAAACTGCAGATCTCTCCTTTGCTTCGTTGAATTTGCCAGATGAGAAACCCTACAAACCCCTCATCAAAGAACTCCTCCGCGAAGCTCTGGGCGTGCATACACGCGATCGCCGCAGCACGCGGGCGCATATTGCAAAGACGTTTCCGCACGTGCGGTTTGAGGCGGGGTTCAGTGAGGAGGATGAGTTGTGGGAGGCGGATTATAGGGAGCCTAGGTCTGCGAGGGGGTACAGACTTGCGCAGTTTCTGGATGATGTGTTTTCGACGGATGGGCATGTGTTCGTGAGTATGACGAGTCATTCGGGGGCTATCGCGAGTATTCTTGAGGTGCTTGGGCATAGGGAGTTTGCGTTGGAGACGGGAGGTGTGATTCCTGTGTTTGTTAAGGCGGAGAGGGTGGAGGGGGAGAGGGTGAAGCCGCCCAAGGAGCCGAGTGATGGGCCTCCTATGTGCAAAGAGCCCCCGGTAGATCTGTAGATGTGTAAGGTTGTTTTTGGGCCGTCACAAGTATCAAGAGGCCATAGAGCATGATATCGTGACCGAGTGAATTTTTATGGCGCTCTATGGATGCCTTATAGTCATGGTCCATGCCATGTCATTCTACCGTGATGTCCATCCCAACGCCCGTGAAAAAAGTCACGCCCGCTAATCATCCAGAAGACAAGGTTCATCGCAACCAATACCAATCCTTCCCTCAATGAGCAAGCGCTCTTGATGAGGACCAAAGTCGTGGTTTTATCCACGGCCACAAAGCCCCACAAATCAATTCGCCGCTCATTTCTTGTTAGGAAATTTTGGTTGCCCAATCTTATCACCTCGTAGGATAACATTGAGGGTACGCTCCATCTTGCCAAGTAGACCTTGGTCTGGTGTCGCGGTACCACGCTCAAAGTCTGCAACGATGGCAGGTGTGGTGTTGCACTTTTGTGCAAGGTCTTTCTGTGTCATGGTTGTGCCCTTGTCGTTCTTTGCCTCGGATCGTGCCTTGGAGATGGCCTGTCCTACTACTGTGCCAACTGTCTTGGGCTTGACGATGTCGTCAGATCGATCGACCTTGGTCAAACGCTGGCCCTCAGAGGAACCGCTACCTGTCTGAGACTAGATATTAGTACTAGAGGTAAGCAGTGGCCTTGTTTAGGCCAAACAAGGGTGGAAAGGCGGAGTCTCTACTTACGGCGTTGGCCGAAGCGTACTTCTTCTCTGTGGCGATGACAGCACCAGAGCGCTGTGCAGCGTTGAGTGCAGACTTGCCCTTGACGACAGTCTCGCGGGGCCCAGCGGCGCCGCCACGAGTGCGGCTACCAATCTTGGTGACAGCGTCCCAGTCGTTTCCAGACATCTTGATGGCGGTTGTAAGGTTTGGTAGATCCTAGAAGTATTTGTGGCGGTATGAAGATGTCTCAGGCTTCAAGCTGAGCGGTGTGGTGTGGTGTGGTGTGGTGTGGTGTGGAAAGGTGTCGTGTGTGTGAGAGAGAGAGAGAGGTGGGGTTGAGCCTCTTGTATCGGTTGCAACAGCGGTGGCGGGGATTGATTTGTCACTCGACGGGCGTGGAGTATTTTTGAGTTAGGAGTGGAAAGAAAATACAGATGTTGATCGGGCTTAGAATTTATTGAGGCCTTTGGGTAAACCACTCACAGTAGCGATGAGTCGGAGCGACAAGGTGTGAGGTCACCGCCCCCACTAGTCTAGTTTGGGCGGCCAGGTCTCGAGAAGATTCCATCCCAAACATCAGCCCTTCCGCCCTTCTCTCTCTCCCAACACCATCATGTATTGGATGGCAGTGCATAACAGTCACATCTTGTCATCGCTCGTATCATCATGGTATGCCTCATTGAGTAAGATCAGCAACCATATTGTCAGGCTGACTTGAGCTGGATAAGAATGTTTTGTCGCCCAGTTGAATATTTCATTTCGTCGCGTTTGGCATCAAATGTGTTGTATGAACGATTGGCTTGTAGGAATAGCTGGATCTGATTCGCATGTTGCAATGTCGACATAATCCAACCCCCTCTTCAGTATACGTCGCATCTCCTTCTCGATGAGATGCTCGTTTGTCAATAGAGGTAGATTGAAATACGTTTCAAGCCCACACTTGTACTATTGACCTAATGCTTGGGTGTTTGCACTCTTTCCATAGGCTGGCACTGGTGCTTGGAACGTGACATTTGGGCTTACTACACGATCATTTACAGCCTGTTCACGAATTTCAGCAACGTGCAACTACTGAGTTCTGGAGAACATGATAGGGTAGGGGGCTTGCAAAATTCGAAGAATAGTATGCATTGCTCGAAAAATCTCGAAGGATGAACTCAAGCCTGGAACCATCAATACAGACTTCAGACAGTACGCAGGATCAAGCAAATATTTCCCCTGCAAAGATACCTTGCAGTATTGCATAACGAGCTCTAAGCACCAGAGACCCCATGCTCCAGCGCCATTGGGTACAAAATTCAGCCAGGAACATGTCAAGCGAAACAGGCATCAAGAATGGTAACCAAACATATGTATGCCAAGTCGATTAGCGAGTGATCGGTGCTTAGACAAATCCAAGATCTTTGATCGCTCTCTCGTAACCGTCCCAATCGGTCAGAGCACCCAAGGCACGACGCTGGTGAGCACTTAGGAGTGTGAGACCATATATGTAGCTAGCGTTGACCCATCCGAAACTGTGTAACGTTAGTGCCATGTCCTGGATACTCAAGGTTTGGCGATTGACTTACCCTTCACGTGGGACACCCTTGAAATCGCTACCTTGATTTCCATATTCTGCCTCCACTTTGTGCGGATCGATCTTCCTTGTGACATCGTACTTCTCAACCACTACGCCATTGAAGTCGACAAATGCTTTTGTGACCATGAATAACCACCGGTAGGCCAGACGTTGGGCCTCAGCGTCGTATCCATATCGCTGCATGCCAACCCAAGCGAGAATCTGCTGAGGTGCCCACCCAAAAGGATAGTCCCATTGACGATTGGGGCGGTCAATTCCAACATTACCGCGAGACTCTTCAGAACCGGAGACCAGACCACCAAAGACTTCGAGTCTCGGCAAGGCCTTTTCAACAAGTAGCCTAGCTTGTTTTGGGCTGGCCAGACCAGACCACATGGGCCAGAATGTTGTTGCGCTTTCGTAGCCAGTGCGTTCCTGTTTGACTACATTGTAATCAAAGTACATTCCAGCTTCCTCATCCCAGAGATACCTGTCAACCTGAGCACGTCGTTTCCTAGCACGACGTTCCCATGCGGCCGAAGTTTCAATCTGCCCTGGTTTCATGTCGCCAGTGCAATATTCTTCTGGCATTTCCAACTTATCGCCAAAATGATTTCGAATGCAGCGGCCAATGTCGACTTCGTACTTGTAGAGGAGAGCATTGACATCGACAACAGCGAGGTCTGCTGCAACACCCTCGAGGCGATACGATGTGTCATGGCCAGACTCACGCACAGCACGATCGTGCCTGAAGTATTCGTCTAGATCGGGTTCAGAGACGCGGCGATGGTTGTACGCGTCGACAAACTCCTCAAACGACATGCCATGCTTCTTTGCGTATGGGGTCAGAATGTGCTCAAAATGAGTGGCCTCCGTTTCTGGAGGCACGCCCAGACCAGTTGGATGATAACGCGAAAGACCTGTGACCGGGTCTAGACGCGGGGCACTCATCCATACTGAGTGATACTCCTTGATGGCAGCCAGAATGGCGTCGCGAAGGAATTCCTTAGCACCAGGCTCATGTTTGATTCGGTCGTATACGCGCAGCGCCATGTCAGTAAGGAACGGGGGCTGTGATCTGCAAAGATAGTAAGTCCTGTTGGCATTGAGGATCTTGTTGTAGTGCTTGATGCAGAAGCAGAAATGCTGGACCATGGGCTTGACCAAGTCTATACGGTTGTTGATGAGCAGACCTAGTGATTCCATGTAACTATCCCATCCATAGAGCTCGTTGAATCGGCCTCCAGGAACGACAAAAGGTAGACCACGAAGGTCCTTCTTCTTTGTGACGGGATCAATCCACTCTTCCATGGCAATTGCGAGCAACCCGGGGGCCTTGTTCAGGTCCCGTACATAGGCTTCGTCATCCACAGGCTGCTGTAGCCATTGCACATCGAGGCGCATGTCCGGATGCTCTCTAGCAATCCTAGTGTAGTATTCGTACTGCTCGGGGGCGCCTCGAGGGATGTATATACGGGGACGTGGATCGTCAGTCCAGTCCTTAGGGTCACGGCCAACCTTTGCGATGTTGGAGCCATCAATGCGGCGGGTAAGACCATCCCAAAACGAGTGCTCAATCAGGCGAGACAGGCGATTCACTGGGTTCTCATTCAGGCGGGCTTCATCGAGGACAATGGTCTTGCGGCCATAGTCTTGAGCGAGGGTCAGCTCCTGCAACAAGTTGGAAAGCATATAAGTGCCGCGAACATCGAATTTGTTATGGGCATTGGAGGCAAGGGTACCGAGGGAAAGCACCTGGATCATGTCAGCCATGTGTCAAGCCAATGCCCGATTCAATTGGTACCTTTGGGCCTTTGTCGTCAATAGTGATTTGGTAGTTTTCGTCCGAGTCTTCGCGGGACAGCAGTGTCTTCAGCGTTTGGTCGACCTGGATAAGGAAGCGGCGCGGTTGCAAGGAGACCTCATCTGTTGTGCGTCAGCAACCAGAAGCGATATTATGAGGCTTGAAGCTGCAGGCGTACCGTGGCTGATGCGTCGGCCTTGGGACACGCCCTCAGAAATTGGAGCATTGCGACCAGAACGCTCTACGCTCTGCGCACCGTCAGCAAGAGCAAGACAAAAATAGCAGGCAATTGGCACACACAGCAGAGTAAGTCCGGGCGCGAGCGTGCTTGCGCGTGTGGCTCTCGCCGTAATAGACTTGCGGGTGCGCGTATGGATCGAGAACAGTCGAGGTTCGGCGGGGTTTCGGATATTGCGAGCTCATGCTACGGGGGATGGCAGGCCGGGGTAGCAGCAGGCAGGTCACAAGTGGCGCGTGCAAGGAGAGGACACAAGGCGTATATGAGGGCCAGAAAGGATACGGGCTGCTATGATGTCGAGGGTTTGTACTGCGGTACTGTGTCAGAGTGAACTGTTGAGGTACCGCCCACTATAAAGGGTGGGGGTTGACGGACCCACGCTTTGGGAAGCTCTCTGGTGAAGGACGTGGAGGTCACACGACGACTATGTTGAGGAAAATAGGGGATTGTGGCGTAGAAATTCGACTCTAGAGGCTGCAGTTCAGGTATGGTGTCGAGGGGAAGAGAAGGGCTTTGACACCAAGAGAATGGCGTAGTAGGCCCACCGACAGCAGCTTCCTCGTCAAGCGTCAAGCAGAGTTGGCAGTTGGCAGTGCAGTCGAATGGCTATGGCAGGTCCCTTCATACACCAGTCACGTGTGGGCAGAGCGGTGAGGGATGCAGCAGCTTGTTCAAGGGATGAAGGCTCTGAGTGACGAGACACTTCAGCTCGAGCATGTCGTTTCGTCTCGTGCATCTGCTGCCATCTTTGTTGCTTTTCGCCTTGTCACTCGTTTTGTTCGAGGGTCTCGTAGTGACCCACCAGCACTACGTCACTCGCCTCTTCACTCTTCACTTCTTTTCACTGACCTGCGCTTGAGCCTCCGTACTGCCTCCTGCAACCGCCAGATTCTGCAATTTTTCATCTATGCATCACCCCTGGTGCTGACGAGAAGCGAATGCACACTGCACAACCCGCTCGCCGTGACTGGTCCGTCATGCAGGTCAGGCGCATGCTTCTCGTCAGCTCGCAGCTGTCCCCCACACGCCAACAAGCTTCGTGACTACACAGTACAGGAGACGTGCGTCTAATGGAATGCTGGAATATCCGAAATTTCCAGTGGGTATCATTACAAACTATCTTATATACTACCTAGGTAGGACAAAGGAAATGATTCGTAGACGGCGTTGCAACAAAAGAGACGGCTGTCGCCATAGACCATGGCCATACAAGACCAGAATAACCCCAACGCCTGCGCTAAAATAAAACCACATTACACAAAAATGTTTCGTCCTGTTACTCGCTATCATAGCAAGCGCTGTTGACTCTGCAGCTTGCCCGCAGTATTCTTCTTCCGCCCCAGGCTTCTCCAGCTCCACTTTCTCTTTACACCCAACTCTGCCACGTCGACATGGCTCAACGTGTCAGAGTCTGGTCGCGGGCTTCCACTGCTTGCAAATGAGTTGGTCGAGGCGGTAGCGATGCTGCCCGTTTCGATGCATTCCAGGGTCAACGCTAGCCTCCAAGCTTCAGGTTCCTCGATGGTCTCGTACAACGCTTCGCGACGACCACCCGTCCTTCTCGAAGCCCAGGGCAAGGGGTTCTGCATGGCGAGGAACCCCGAAGCGAAACATCCGCCGTAGGCTTGAAGAGCTTCCAGCGAAGCTGCCCTGCGTAACGCAACATCGTCGATTCCATTTTCCGACTCATCATCGCCATCTGCTAATTGCATCGTTGGCATTGATGTATTCCTGACTGGGCTGCTTTGCGCTGGAGTATGCAGCATGTGATGGACCTATTATTGATTGTTAACCTTCTGGAATTGCCAATTTGACGACAAGTGCTTACTTGGAACTGTGTAGCACTGTGTAAACGGAGATTCTCCTCAGTCAAACGCTTTGGCATGCTTGGATCGAAGCTGGTGCTGGCTGGTTGGCACATTGTTGTAGTGAGTCCTTTGGTATCGACAGTGTATTGGATTGATGAGTGCTGGTTGTTGATATATATGTTCGAGGTCTTGACGTTGTTGTACTCGTAGGCAGGTGAGCTGTAGAGTGTGGGGTTGAGGTACTTCTCAGCTTATATACAGACATGTACAACTCAGCCCGCAGACAAGTCACCTACCCAACTCCACTGCGGTAAGCCCGGCGTCGCCTGCATCCACCACCATCTTAGAGCCCTGTTCGCAAAAGCCACCAAGAATGTGGTAGATGCTTGTCATCCTCCATTCCCGGTGCCTTGCACTTGGGGCTGGATCAACAGGGCTTGCCCAAATGGTCTCCACTGCTGCAGGGGACCCATGGCAGATCCTTGGATCTGAGGCTTGAGGCTGGCTGCCCTAACCCCGCTCAAACTCTACACCAGGCGTAAAATTAACGGTTGGCACGACGATTGACCTATCGCAGGGGTTGGTTTCAGCTGTGGACAAGACTAGCGAAACACTCCCTACGATACGTGGTCGCGCTCACCGAGCACACAACTTCTCTGCTGCGCTGGCAGACCACGTCAGTGTTGACGTAAGAACGTGGTATGACTGCACAAGATATCACCTCGACACTGCCTCTAAGATAATCTTGTTGCTTCTTCCTACATCAATATAAAGGACCATTACTATCAACTTCTCATCTTTGCAATGATTAGCAAAAGCACTTTACCCGAAACAGCAGACGGCGAGCAGTTCCGAATATCACAAGCCTTGCATACACCAGTCATTTGACAGCGGGATGGATTAGCACTGGCCATGATGCAGCATACTACGCCGACCAAATGAACTACCAAGCTGGTTCCTGACCCTACGCATGGACGAATTTCTTCTTCAGCCACCAGACGGTGTATCCGGGCCGTGCGGAACCGTACCAATCTTCATAGTACCGTCCAGCACCTGACATCAGCACGGTTGAACTGACTGGCCATAGCAGTGAAACAATTAGTAACCTATGTTTATCGTCGAATTGAATGAATCTTCGTTTATACACGCTCGATAACATAAGCTGATAAGCAGAATATGCCTGAAGAGGGCCGTGAGGGCCTCGTCATTCAGCTCGTTCCCCCCTGTTCACGCGACAGCTGTTCCTTGATCGCTCAACGCTAAGAAAGCTTATCGCCCTTCACTAGCACCCCGTAGTCCGGTCCCAGACCGATCGATGGGACAGGCGCCCATTCTCATGTACATCACACGCTCCAGAAATGCAGCATTGAGGGGTGCAACTCCCCTCGATTGGCTGGACTCTACAGAACTGCTTCCCGTTCTCACACACTTGACCAATAGATGGTATCTGAATGGCAGCTTGTTATCTCTTCACCGATGAGCAAGTGTTCATGATCAGTTGCCAGCCCGATTTCATGGCTGTAAGCGAGAGCTGCTTCATTTGTCATGATGAACTCGATACCGAACACAAGTTCATACTATGCACGAACATGCTGCTGCTGCTACAACTGCTACTGCTGTGACCAAGAAATGACGGGTAGCCCCGTGTCGTAGTCACACAAACAAAGGATGTGACAATGTATCTGATCCAAGGTCGGCGTTTAGTAACCAATACTCGCATATTGTCGCTAGGCACTGGTGCAAGATCATACCAAGGAATCACGTCTCCACCCAGCGATCATGTCAATCTCCCGGACAAGATCGCATTGTTAATCCTGCATGATCACTGCTATTGCGGGGGCGTTGGAAACACGCAATCCATGGTTGATAGCAGTAATGCACTACACAAATAAATCGATGCTAAGGCAGGGGTACGCCACTAACTTGACCAGCCGCGCCAGCCTGCTTGATCCGGCGATCTGGTCGCAGTGCAAGGAAAATAAAAACCCCGAAGTCTGTGCAAAGGCAGAATCAAGTTGGTGTAATGCGCCCGTAGATCCTCACTGGGGATGCTTGTGCTTTGTGGTGGAGATGAAATCGATCCTTCAGTACGACATGATGGGTGAGATTGACCCACCTTTGTGCTACAGAAGAACGCAATATCTAGCCACACGATTACTTTCTCTTTGCCTGCTCGGCGACCAGGCGTCCTGGCATCAGTGCTGATCAATGACGCATCGAACATATACGGCCAAAAGAAAGCAACAAGGCGCGGTAAGCAATATCACTGGTGTGTGGACTAGTGCGTTCAGTCCAATCATGCTCCAGCTGTACCTGCGCCACCATTACACACTTCCCCACCTTACAACCATCAACCTCGACGACCAAAGATTCTGCACTCGATCGTCTCTAGATACCCACACATATTCACATTCGTTCCAAATCACAACCTCCCTTCAACTAGCGATCTTTTCATCGCTCGATGTGCAGCATGTGCAGTTGCAATCACATGCGCTGGCGCTGAACCAAAGGACGCACATATTCTACACGGCTGAAATTGGGCCAAGCAATAAGAATTGCATGCATCGGACATTTTGCCATCACATCTCTGACAACCCCTTGGAAATCTTGCGACAATGTAGTGGCCTTACTCCCTGGCATACTGCACAGTACAGCTCTGCCTTGTCCCGCGCCCTTCCATGGTACCAGTGGTTTTGAATTGCTCTGAAAATAGATGGATTATTTCAGCCTTCCAAATGTTTATGTGAGATCCAATCAAGGCATCAGCTAGGGAAGAGATAGCTGTGAAAATCCTGAAGCATCAGGAATCATCCAAGGCACTGAAGTCAATAGTGAAATAACGTATTATTCGTTGTACAGGTCGAGACCGAAATGGTGGCCTTCTTCAGAAATCGGCCGCCTGGCCTCTTTACTTCACACTGATACATATAACGCTTCAGAATCACCTCCCAAGGAACTCCAATTGGATGAACGCCTCGCTGAAACACGATACTACAGCGCCGTACGAGGAACAGGAAACCAAATGTGATCGGAATGTCCATCCTAAGTGTGGCACATAATAGGTGCCTATGAGGCAACAGAATAAAGAGACGCATAATGAACCGCAAAATACGGGCCTCCGGACTCCAGATCACTTCTGACAAATGACAGCGCATCGAGCGCAGTGGGGAAAAGAATTCATCTTGACGATCAAGATTGGCTATGTGCTTCGTCGTATCCGTTGGTTGATTGGGATCGGTGCATTGACGAAGACGTAGGATTCGTTGGCTATGCGCGATTGCTTTTCTTCGTATTCACGCGAAGACTCCTTGAGGTCGTCGATTTGAGCCTACATGGTCAGCTTTCCTTTTGTAATGCAAATTGTATTGGTGCTTACCTTGGTCAAAGGTGGCCCCACGGTGGTGATGAGAAAGCCATCGCGGCCCTGAAGATAAAGTCAGCCCTGTTTTGTATAACCCACACTGCAACGTGTATGCGGTGGTTTGGTGTACCTGGAAAGTATATGGCCTCACTATTGCGTCTGGGCCGCAGTGGTAACGAATCTCATTTTGAATGACAGCCCTGGAGATGCCATAGCCGGGCACGAAGTATGAGTTTGGGCAAGCCATTGTCAGAGTGGTGTTTCTATTGAGAAGGCTGCAAGAGATGATGATCTAGTCTATCTGTGGGATGAATGCCTGCGCTGATGGATCGAAGATGAGCTTGGGCACCACGGGCCTTATACGTGCGACGACTGTCACAGGTATAGGCTGATGGACACATTTCCGAAACATGCAAGCACACGCGCGGTGCAAAGATGCCAAAAGCATCAGGGCTGGCGCTTGCGGTGAGGAAGGTCAAGGTTGGGCTTGGATGCACTGATGCCGTTCGCCTCATTACGTTCGCCCTATCGGCCCAACCACGATCATTGGGCAGCGAGCAAGACCGGCGCTGCACCACGCCTCACCTGCTTGATGATGAGCATCGAACGCCCTTGCTAAGCATGTCGACTTGGATTTGCCGGCACTAAACGCTGCCCTGCCTGAGGCTTGGTCTTGCTGTTCGTGCTGCAACAATGAACAGCGCACCAGACACGTCAAGCAACATAGCGACTTTCTGGGGAACCGTAGATGTTAAAAGACGATCTCTTTGCCACCGCAAGCCCGACACAGGCGTCCGGCTCGACACCCTCTGTTCTCCATTGTCTGTGGAAGGAATATTCTGGATATGGCCCTGCAATTGAACCTAGTACGAGTATAGCCTTGGCAGCCTCTGCCTGTCGATCATCACCAGAAACACCCAGCTGCTATCATTCCACCATGAATTAGTTTACCTACCCACGATACCCGGACATGTGGGGTGACAGGACACCGGTGTTGTATCTGATCCGCCGGTTACACCGCCCTCCTGAACTCAGAACCTGGCCAGAGGATGCGCAGCGCAGGGAAGGCCCTTGGAAGCGATCGAAAATCTATCTTCTGGGCTTGGAGATGTGCTTTTCTTAACCACCACCTACTTAAGAGATAATTGAATCCAAGGCCTCAATTCGGCTCGACACATGCTGGATTAGAGTGGAGGCTTTTCTCCGCCGACATCCTGAGTAACGTTGTCACTCGGAGGCGCTTGTAGCAATCCGTGATAGGTGCCGTCCAACTGAGGCTTACATCAACCATACCAGCAGGGAAACGCGTTACTTTCTGCAATGAGTTGCCGAGGCCACGGATGATGAGTTGGTCCACCGAGATCGAGGTGACGACACATCAACCTGAAGGGGTAAACTTAGTCTGGCGGCGCAACGGCAACACAATTACCCCTTTTTAGGTTACGAAATGGCTCTACGAGATCGCAGTCACGATCTTCTAAAACTATGTTCTGCATACCCCCGCTGAAATAATGTCTTCCATTATCCAAAAACAATCAATTCAATCAATGAGAAGACAAAGTATTGACCGGTGACGTCGACACATGCTGTAGGCAAAGTTTGAAAGCGCCTGCCAACCCTCAGTATACGTGTGCTTGGGAACGTCTGCCCAATGCCCAACATCCCTAGTCTCGATTCGCGATACACTTGGCGGATACACATACAGTCGGAGATGCATGACACAGTGGAGGCAACCCCGCACATTCATGGCCAGTTGTCTTTACATTGCCGATCGATGCAACTCCCCTGTGCTATGTGCATTCGAACAGTCGGTGTAATCACAAAGTCGCAATCCCCGAAATCTAATTATACCAAAGGACAAACACTTCATTATTGCCTGCTACGGCCCACATCATCATGGTCCTGGAGGCTGCGGCAGCCACTCGGCGCATTGGCGGGAAGAGAAAACGCTATTCCTTTCGAGAGATTACGAAGCCAGTTGGCGTGGTTACGAGACCTCATTTGCTGTTACTGGGTCGGGCCTCTTAATTGAGGGATTGAATCCAACAAACACACAGCCACCAGTTCAGCCCTGGCGGCAGTACTGATGCCCGAAATGCGCCTCTCTGTCCGAATATAGTGGATACTCAGGCTTTGTAATTGAATATGTACAGCCAACGATACACCGCTGGTTGAAGATGTACTGCCTGATGGCCGCATATGAAAAAGGGATTCCCACTAAGCGTTACTATCTGCGACGTGTATGGTTGCTACTTTGCAGCTTAGGACCACATATGTTATTCTTTGGCATTCATTCGCTGGCCACCACCCACCATCTCATTGTTATTCGTTTTTGTGATATCTCTTCCCGACAATGGCATTGCACTTGATCATCTCAAAATGCCTCTAAACGGGAACTCAGGAGTATATGACAAGCTATCATCCATTGATTACGCCAAATCTGACCAGGTCAGACACAAAATAACTTTGGGTCTGCGCATTACAGTTTTCACAGAGGTTTCGTAACATGTCCGTTCCCGTTGTTGAAAGTATGTGACAGTGAGAAAACAATGCGGCTCATGCTGCTTTTTCGAGTTCCAACATTTGGCTTGCTTCTCCAGTATTCCAATCAAACTATCCATTGAGATATTCCACAACAGCTAACTGTGTCACGGACGTTTACGGAACTGGGGAAGTTTCACTCATCACTCACTGCTCAACAAGAGATCTTCAGCAGGGCAACACGGAAGACTATCGCCCGAAATCTCAGAGTGCTCAGTCATCTCTATCCAAACTAACAGGGCAGACTTCTCATCCAAGTGCAATGACTTTAGCTCGTGCCCTCGTATCTCGTCACTTGCTCCCACCCTCCATGCACCACACGATCCTCAACCCCTGCCATCTCACACCGGATCACAACAACTCCCTGCCTCACTGTACACCACCCTGATACCGTACCACCATCTCCAACACCCAGCCACCATATCCACACCTCATCGGCCCCAACCATCCGAAACGACAACCCTCCAATATACGGCAAAGCCCGCATCACCAAATCAAAACAAAAAGTAAGGCAACCACTCACATCCCCACTTTCTCCTCTCAAAACAAGCAAACGGCAAAATCCAACCCATTTGCCTGAAAAAGCCGCAAATGAGTTCCAGCCCCCCCTCCATTTGTCTTCGTCGTCGTGCGGTCCGAGAAAAAAAAGAGGGCAACCAAATCTTATCGCTTTCGCGTTATAGTAAGCTAAGCTAAGCACACATACGTCTGACTTGGACTTACCGACCACTCGGCTAGCCACCCGAGCGATCGCAAGTGCTTGACCCGAACGCCGGCACGTGCAGTGGCGAAAAAAGAAACCGTTTAACTGTGCGTGTTCGTGTCGTGTTTGAGCTATTATCTGCTGCGAAATGTGAGGCGGATTGGTGAGTGGATACGTGCGTCTCGATGGGGAAGGTTGATGGGCGATCCGGGTGGTGGTGCCAGCCTGTTGTATGAGGAGGATGGGGGGATGGAAGAGGTTAATGGGGAGGGGAGTGATGGAGGGACATTAGGGGGTGTGGGCGGAGTGAAGCTTGGGATCGACGCTGGGATGGGTGACTTGGGTGCTTGGGTGGAGGACTGAGTGGTTGCTAACATGGTGGATATTGGATGCTCGAAACTAAGCGAGGTTATAGAGAAGATGAGTCTCAAGCAGAATGGCGACGGATGAGATGGTTTTCAGGTATGTTGCGCTCGTAAAAGGACACTGATGAGATATAGTTTATTGCTTAACATGCATCGACCACGATCCTTCGATTATCTAATTTACCATTTCGATCAAGAACAAAAATTATCCTATACGATTTACCATATTGCTAGCTCTTCGAATACGGTCTTCATACCACCCTCCGCCCACTTCGAGATCCTTCGATCCGTCCCGTCACCTTCCACTGTTCAGATCGAAGACAGCAGCTATTATCGGATAGCGACGAGAACACGAAATTCAATCGAATCTTCGACAATTCAAAAAGCGACACTCGTTGATTCGATCGAGACTTTTAGCAGTACAGAAAACATATGCTACGTCGAAACACCGATAGCGTTTACAACATGCCAGTTTTATGAAGACTTCCTCGTCACACGATATCAAAAACTGATGTTGAAGCTACACAGCTAGGAATAATGGCCGTTTAACTGGTGTAATCATGGCTAGTTACATATACAAAACACGGAAGAGTGTTCAAGTTGTAGTCAAGAATCAACGCTTGTTCATCTAAACGCCACAATCAAGATATCATTCATATACACATGTCAACTACACAAGATTAAACTCCCCACTCGTGCCATCGAAGCTCGTAATCTTGCCTCCAACCGCCTTCGAATCTCCATAGTACTTGATCCGGTACTTGCCTGCGGCAGGAGATGTCAGACCCGTATCCCATGTAATCGTTACATCGCTGGTGCCAATAAGGCCATTCACGCGCTTCCACTGATAGACTAGTTCCCAGTCCTCGTCATTTTTGACTTGCGTCCATGTGCCGTCTGCATTCTGCTTCTCGACGGCAGCGAATGTGCCTTCTAGACGAAGATTGTTGCGGGGATTGGCTCCTACAAATGTTGCACTGACGATGGCACCGCGTGCATAGGTACCCGAAACGTCTTTTGTGACTTGGCCGTAAGAACGGCCGATGCCTGCACCGTCGTATACAACGCCTGTGATGAGAGAAATACTTCTGTCACGGTTATCGGGTGGTGACGGGCCAGCCGGAAGGGAAGCTGATACGGTGTCTGCAATAAATGGAAGATATTGCAATGTAGCGTTGATGTAAGCGTTGAGAGTGTGTTGGCCGTGGAGAGTCGAGGCACCTTCGTAGCGCTGAACACTGTACTCTTCTTCGGTCGTGATGTAGTGCACATAGCTGTTGGCTGGACCGCCAAGCACAACGACTGGTTCCTTGGCGATGCCCGAGGACTCGACCTGCTTGCTGACTGCTTCGCGCCAGCGGCGGCCAGACATAGTTGTTGCTTCACCAGGAGAGACAATGATCACAAGCTGTCCCACACGGAGAACTTGGATATCTACAATGTTTGGTGACCATTGATATGGCGTTGTGGCTTGTCCAACATTCAGAAGGACTGGTTTTGGATATTGGCACTCTCTTTGTTGTTTGCTTGGTGGTGCGATGGCGCTTCCGACGACGTTCCAAAATGGATTCTTTGGTTTGCCTGGGTCGTTTTGCACAAAATCAAAGGCGCCAGGGCCGTCAGAGGTACCAGCTGCGAATGAATTGCCCAGGGCTGCAGGGCATGTCTGCGCTTGAGTGCCATTGGGAAGTGTGAATGTGAAGTTCGAGAAGTCAACGAATGTATGGAAAGAGCGGACATTGCCAGAGATAGCCTTGAAGCCACTTGCATCGCTGTAAATGCTCTTTGCCCCTTGGAATTGGCGTTTTCCAATCTCGTAGCATGATTTAGCGCCTCCGTCATTCAGAGCGTAGAATGGGCCACGACCATGGCAATCCTGGCTCTTACCTCCACAAGTGCTGTCGTTGAGTCTGCACTGACTGCCAGAGCCATCTTCACAGTAAGCTCCACCAACATTTGGCGTTGTATCACCAACATTAGCTTGGGAGAAGCCAGCCACAAATCCTGGCGCAGCATTTGAGATCGAGGCAGCATCCTTCTCGAATAAGTATGCGGCAACCCCCTTGTTGTCACCAGCAACGAGGGTCTGGTTTCCAAGTAGGCTGGTTCCGTGAACAGCAAACCAATTCAAGATACCAAGGCTCTTGCCATCACTAGTTCGTGTGAATTTCATGAGTGTCATGGTCTTGTCAACGTCGTCTGCGTAGCGAT
This sequence comes from Shiraia sp. slf14, assembly GCA_000498155.1. NCBI lineage: Eukaryota > Fungi > Ascomycota > Dothideomycetes > Pleosporales > Shiraiaceae > Shiraia > Shiraia sp. slf14. The sequence continues at coordinate 128,333 of AXZN01000050.1, forward strand.
CTCTCTCCTCTTTCGGATTTGCCAGATAGGCCCATAGGCTACGGTTGATGTTGGCATCAGCAATACGGCCTTGACCTACACTGATGGTTCCTAGAGATAAACCTTCGTGAGCCCTCTTCACTGATAGCACTGCTCCGTCCACGATGGCACGGTAACTCTGCTTATCGAATCCCAAGCTTGTGATTTGAGGTAGGAGGTAATTGAGCCAAGCTGCTGGCCCAGCATGACTGTGAGTGCCTGTCACAGCCACATTGTCTTTGGTATAGACAGAATATTCGGGCCCTAGCGCTTTGATACCCTCGAGAATGCCATTGCGGATAGCAGTGTCTCCTGATTGGGTATCCAAGACCATATACACAATGCGCTCACTAGGAGCATCGGGTTTTCCCACAATGAAAGCGCGAGAGTAGAGACGCTGGAGGAGGCCAGTTCCTATTTGGGACGAGTTGGCATAACCCATGAGGTTTAGCTCAACGACTGGCCTATCACTCGTCTTAGCACGAGTCGCGTGCAGTGTAAAGACATGTGCACTCTACTCACCCCGTGATATCTGCCTTTCCAACACCAAGCAAGTATGAGCTGGAGTCGTCTGCCCGCCCTTGGTTTTGTTTTCCAAGATACTCATGCTTTTGACGTGTACCATGGTAGTTTTGGTCTAGTTTCGAGTGCCAAGCATCAGTATGGGAATATCCCAAACTGGCAACTAGCTGTCCTATGAGGATAGAAGCAAAGAGGGCAGCGCCCAAGAGGATAGCAATGTGTGAGCGCGCCATCCTGAGGGCGACTCAAGGTCAGAGGCGGAAGCGTGCGGAAACAGGGTGCGGCGCATCGGTAGAGGCAGCACAGTGAGCTCGTTATGTAGACTGAGGGCGACAAAAGACCAGGAGAGGGGAAGCAGAGTTGTCACAAACAGGTAAAGTCAGGAACTCGGAGGTACAAGGCGGATGTGGAAGGCGATGGCGAGGTGCAGCAATAGAGAGTCGTCTGGTTGGTTGCGAGATGATGGATGACAGGGCCGTGGATAAGGCGCATGACGTTTACGAGGGATGTGGGTCGTGTGGTTGGCGGGGAAGGCGCAAGGGTCTGCCGGGGTTAATTTTTCCAAGCGATGTATTGGAAAGCTAGTTGCGACCTCACCACTGCATCTGCAACCACCCAATCTCCCCTTTCAGCACACCATGCCGCTCATCCACGAGTCCTATGACAGCCTTCCTTGTATGTCCCCTCTAGTTTGTCCACCCGACTCGCCGATCCGCGTGTCCCAGTTGTATACGCGCAATACGCGTGCACATGTGAACTGCTTCTCGGCGCAACACACTAACCGAGCCGTAGACATCGACACGCACATAGACGAGCATAGTTTGGCTGCTGCTAGATCAGTCATAGATGCGGACATCAAAAGCGCCGGCGTAGATACCTCGGAACTGCACCCCGCCCTCATACCAGCCGCCAAATACCAGCCACGCTTTTCAGACTACATCCAGCGCGAACATGCCCGCCTGGACGACGACCCAACCTCGAAGCTCTCGGGAATCGACCTGAAGCGCTATGAAGATCTCGATGCGCCTGAGAACACAAACCCCACTAGCGATGAGGATAAACCAGAGCTGCTCGAGCGCTGGAACAAGGCCTTGAAGCAAGCTTATATCAGCTCAGAATATGTGGACAGCCGACTGACACAGTTGGGATTGTTGGAGAAATTTGGCAAAAACGCGTGGCTGGTTGGCAACTCTCAACTGGAGGACATATTGAAGGGCATCGAGGCTGAGTTAGCTGAAGTACGGAAACAGCATGAGGAGGTCGAAACCTTGAGGCGATCACAACAAGAGAGCGTGCGTGGAGAGATCACGACACTAGAAGAGACATGGAAGAAGGGCGTGGGACGAGTACTCGAGACTGAAGTTGCTGCAGAAAGCTTGAAACAGCAGATCCTGGAGCGTCGAAGGGCTGAAGCTGCTTAAAGAAGTCTTTTCATTTGGAGCACCACGAGGCGAGTTGTACATGATACCCCATAACTGTAATATATCTTTGCAGCCAGAAATCCTGGCTGGGAATGAACACATTGATCCATATATGATGGAATTTGGCCTTGACACGAGCAAACCCTGCCCGTACTCCTCCTGCAACTAGCCTCCCAAGCCCACACGTTTCGTGGTTCAACAAACGGATCCCATTATCTTTCAAACCATGCAAAGCATAAGGCTCACATCACCTTGAGCCCAAATTGAAACCATGCATGCGCTAGCGGGACAACGTCGTGCCCTAGAAGATTCGGGTAGACACAGTAATTGTGGCTGAGATATTGTGCCCTCTTCCACCCATCAGAATTCTGTCAATCTGGAATCTTCGGTTGATTGAACTTACTACGCCCCAAGAGTACACGACGCCTCCAACGAAGTGCAAACGTGAGTAAGGCGATGGATATTGGAACACAGGTTGCAACGAGAGTTATAAAGGCGATGATACTTTCTGTGTTCCATGTCATGGCTGTTGGGAATTCGGAGTGTTTGTTGTAGCCTTGCGGGCAAGTGTGGCCTTGGGTGCGATGTCAGAAATGCTGGTGGTATTGCACATAATGGATTTTATGTCTTCTGGAAAGCGGATTTGGGGTGAGCCAGAACCTGCGATTTGGGTTGTGTGTCTTGTTGAAAACTCGGATTTGGGGGTGTATGTTTCGAAATCTCGGATATGGGACAGCCGCATGAGATAGCTTTAAGTATTAGATGACGTGGGTGTACCCCAGAACTATGGTTCGCTACAAGGATTCAATCTGCATGCCATGCTGGAGTGCCACTCACAATCTTTTTGGTCCTTCAGTCAGCCTAGGCTGATAACGAGCAGTTAGGTCAGCCACCAATCTTAACCGTTCTGAAAAAAGCACTGTCCCAGCCTTGCCAACGTGGTTGGCCATGGCTTTTCAGATTTCGGCATGCAGCTTCCCGTTTCTCAGATTTCGGTCAGCTCGAATGTCACGTGCGAGTTTCTTCATATACCCCTCTCCCCAGCCTGATGTCTCATGAATTTATCTTTTCTTTCCAGCAGTTTTCCAAACATCGCTTGAAGGACTATTGTTCCATCATGAAAACGCAAAGTAAACGCATTCCGCTTACGGAGTGGGCCAAATATAAAGATGAAATTCGACGATTATATCTTACAGAAGGCAAATCTCTAGCTGAAGCCTTAGTTATCATGCGAGATGAGCATGATTTCCGACCAAGGCAAGTGTGACTAGCATCGTCGGTTTGACCGTTAGCTTCACCATCCGCTGACGGGAATTTAGCAAGTCACAGCTAGAGACCAAACTCAAGGATTGGGGAGTGCGCAAATACTCCAACAAGGACGAGTGGCAGGCCGTCAGCAACGCTCTCCAGCAGCGGGGTAGCAAAGATTCAGATGTACATATGAATGGCAGGCGCGTGCCTCCAGATCGCATAAGGAAAGAAATACGACGTCACAAAATAACAGCGGCTAGCCCGATTTCGGCGCAAGGTATGTTGTATAAATTCTCATATTCACGTACCATAGCAAAGCATCATTACCTAGCTGTTTGAATACCACTAGCCAGTAACCACTTACTCTGAGCCAGTGGAAAAGACTCGGCTCTTTCTTACAAAACAGTATTCCCCACCAATTTTTTTTTATTCCGCAATACAATGTAGCCAACAAAAGACTCAGCACAAATACTTCCAGGAAACATTACTGTCCAATCTCCATCATGCGGCAATACCATTCCAGACCTCTTGACAGTCTCAGAAAAATCTCCTGGCGTGACATATCGCGATCTTGAGATGGCGAGAACCTCCCAGACAGATTCAATCGGCGGAGAAACACCTCACGTGATTTCTCTACTTGATCATAACTGTTCCTCGGTGTCCAGTGGGGACCTGTTAGCTATCTTTCCCCCACTTGCGTACGTAAGTGGAGACCTCCATGATCCGATCACGGCACCTGATAGTTTCACCCCGGCCATAATAGGACATGATCAATTTTGGTCACTACCGAGCATTCATGCATCTTCAGATCTCGGTCTCGTCCATACCATGCCAAATACCACTTCTGTTATTACACATATGGTGGTCACTCTCCCTACGCTCATTGACCCTGTGATGGATCTCATCGACAGACTACAACCTACGATCGACGCATACATGCAGTCCCAATACTCGCCAATACATGCTTTGGCGCCTCGAATAAAGAACCTATATCGCCCTTATCTATCCCAACTGGTTCCAATACAAAACACTACCACACAAGCTATGTATTTTATCCTTTCAGCATTTTGCAACAACCACTTTAATATCTTGAGACTCTCAGAACCGAAAACGGATGACGAATTCATCTTCAAGGCCATTCTGCAGCATGTGTTCCCTATTGTACCTCAATTTCTGGCTGCGTCCTTTGATATACTTCCAGTTCCTTACCAAAAAGCCTTAGAAAACGGTCTGCTCGATGCCGCGGTACTACTTGGAAATGTGGAGGTAACTAGGATAATTTTTCGTCGAAATTGTGACTTAGATCATCTCTTCGTCGACAAATATGCCGAGACACCATTCACCTATGCCTGCCGAAAAGGTTCTGCTCTGATGGTACAAATGGTCCTTGAATATTTGGTCTCAAGGGATGTTTCCCTCGAAGAGATCTTCAGCGCATTGTTATCCAATACTACGAAAGAAAAGTTTCTGGAAGTTGTTCAGTCGCTGTTTGATAATGGATTGGTGGCAACCCCTGATGACTTGCCTGACCTACTGAGAGAAGGCGACTATGAACTACTCACATTTTTGTTTCGCCACTTTCAACACAACAGCTACACAACGTTCGTGGAAAGTGGTAATATAATGTACGTTTTTCAAAACCAGAATTTTGATGGCAAAATGCTTGCGGCGGTTATAAACATACTCAAACACAGTTCTGTTGAGTGCGACCCCCAAGATTTTCAGATGCAGCGAGCGCTTACGATGGCTCTGACGAACGCAGCCTATTACCAACGACTGGATGCGATTTCTCTCCTTCAATCCCTTGGAGCACAGGCTAATTCCGACTGCCTAAGCAGTGCGGTACTCAGTGGAGACCTTGTTATTGTCGTACGTTTCCTCAAACTCGGGTTGAACCCTAATACAGAACACACCATGGACGGCTGGCCACCACTGAGAGGTTATAGAAAATCCGTTTGCGACATCCAATCCGCTGGGCAGCCACGCTCAGCTATGTGCATCTCCATCGAAAATGGATTCAAACGGGCGTTTGAAGAGTTTGAAAAGAAAGGCTTCGTCAAGGAACTAGGACAGAAAGAGCACTGTTTTCAGTCAGCGTTTATTTCTGCCTGTAAAGCAGCTGATATTACTCTCATCCAATATCTCTTATCGCTGCGGAAACAACACTGGATTCGTGGACTGTCAGAAACAATAGGCATTGCTGTGATGCTGGACCGCGAAGACCTTGTCAAGCAGCTCATACGCGCTGGGATACGACCAGACACAAAAGCACTTCTACTTGCTGTAGAAAGACGGCAGTCAAGCATTTGTGATCTATTGATTGAATTGTGTGATCTCAGTTGGACCAATTCCTATGATCTTTTATTGAGCACGATCCAGTGGGGAAACATAAGCATCTTGAAAAAAATGCTGCTTTCTGGTTGTTCCGTTAGACCTGCAATGGATCGGCACGTTCGCCCCAATCATATCAAATTTAGGGAACTCGACGTGTTAAGAATTGAAGATGAAGTCCTTAAATGGGAGATGACTCTCATGAGCGCTGCGATTATTAGAGGCGGTCGAGAAATAATAGACTTGGTACAAAGTGGTGGTCCAAGGTTTGATCAAAGGATGAACTATGGTAATGGGCACCGGAGCATCTTGTTAACAGCGCTGACAGCGTGTGTTATCAAAAGTGATATGAGTCTTCTTGAAGAGCTTGTCAGTAAGGGCGCAGATCCTTTCGACAATAACGCTATATTCGTAGCGGTCTTGCTTGGCCGCAAGGATATTGCCAAGGTCCTACTTGATAAATTTGCGAAACGATACCCAAGTGGGACACAGTCATTTGGCTCGGATGCTCTACTTTATGTCGTTGAAACGAGAGACTTACAACTGGTGACTCTGCTCGTTGGAATTGCGGATTTGTACGGCGACACATGGTTGCTCAATCAATCGTGCAGAAACATAGATCCACTTCGGATCTTAAGTCCATTTGCCGGAGCTATTCGGATGTCAGCACAACAAGGTGGCCAATCCGAGGTTCTTTCCATAATGTTGAACTGTGGCAAAGACCTCGATATGAGTTTCAATCGTCCCAGTGCGGGCAAACTAACAGCACTATTATATGCCATAGAGCTGAAATCATATGAGACAGTAGAGTTACTGGTTGACGCTGGAGCGAATATCTCGCTGCCCGCTCAATATGGAATCAAGAGAACGCCATTACAAGCTGCTGCAGAGGTCGGAGACGAGAGGATAGTACATTATCTGCTTGGAAAGGGGGTTGATGTAAATGAACCCCCAGGTGCTAATGCTGGTGCCACTGCGCTTCAGCTGGCAGCGATCCAAGGACATATTGGCATAGCAACAATATTGTTAGAACGAGGTGCTAGAGTCAACGCAGAACTAGCCATGATCGATGGACGAAGGGCTTTCGAAGGCGCCACTGAGCATGGTCGACTCGACATGATGGGTTTGCTAGCTCAAAATGGTGCAGACCTGCTTGGAAATAATCGGGAACAGTACGAACGAGCCGTCCATTTTGCAGAGGAGAACCGCCAGTCCGCAGCCAAACTTCTTGCAGATGAATTGTTGGAGCAAGCATTGAGGGAAGAGAGTTCGCGAGCATTCACAGTGGGACAAGATGAGGGGACGTATGAAACCTCCACTGATTTCTTGAATTTTGAGGAGCATCGCCAGCCCGCAGCCAAGCTTCTTGCAGATGAATTGTTGGAGCAACCAGTCAGTCTAGAGAGTTCACTAGCATTCACAGCTGGACAAGATGATGGGACGACGTATGAACTCTTCTCTGATTTCTTGAACCTCGAGGAGCCAAGTTTATTTTGAGACAGAGTAATGTTGGACGAGCCTCACAACATCTACCTTTGCATGCTCGACTTTCTTTAATTGAAACCTCTACAGTTTGCCATGACACGTATTCGCCCCATCAGCCGCCGCAGTAGACTGGAAAAGCTAAAGCGCACTTACGACACCATCTCGTCTGCTAAGGGTTCAAATTTGCCAATACATCCCGCCACATAAGATCACTGCAGTACCTTCCAAGAACAACGAAATTCGACATGAATTGACGCTGGGTTCTCATCTACAATTTCGCAGCAACCACGCTTCCGCCATCAAGTGCAATAGTTGCACCATTGACCCAAGCTCCAGCCCTACTTGACAACCAAATACATGTTCCCGCAACATCTTCTGGGCTACCAATTCTTCCAAGAGGCACACCTCCTTCAATAACATCCTTGAACTTCTCCAATGTGGCCTTCATCATCTTGCTCTGAAATGGCCCGCAGGCAATGGTGTTACTTGTAATCCCCCTCCTTCCAAGATGGCTTGCTAACACCCTGCTCATATGATGAAGGCCAGCCTTCGACGCTGAGTAAGCAAAGGTCTCGAGAGCAGGAACACGCAAGCCATCCACACTTCCAATGTTGATGACACGAGCTGGGGATTCAGGCGACGATGCGGCTTCGAGGAGCGGTGTGACGGCCTGAGTAAGCTGGAAGACACGCTTCAAGTTGAGATTCAACACGCGATCCCATGCTGCTGAGGGATATGTATCGTACGACTCGCCCCAGTTGCTACCGCTGTTATTGACGAGAACATCAAGCTCTATTCATTGTTAATTTCCTTTCTTTCTTCATGTATTCCAAATTGCCATGTAACGTACTTCCAGCTCGCTCCTTCAGCTCATCTGCAACCTTCTTCAACTCCTCCTCTTTGTAGAAATCGGCAGCAATATAATCCGCCTTTCCTTTGCCCAACGCATTCAGTTCCTTGCAAGCTTGTTCGCAGGCTTTGGCGTCTCGCGACGAGATATATACTGTGGCGCCGTTTTGTACAAAGCCCTCGCTGATCATGCGTCCGATGCCTTTGGCTCCGCCAGTGACGAGCACGACTTTGCCCTGGAACAAGTTAGATCTCGTGCTTCTAATACTGATTGCATGTGAATGTGATGATGAAATGATCGAGCAAACGAACCTTGACATCGAAGAGAGTTGAGTTATCCATTTTGCGAATGTATTAAATGCAAAATTTGAGTATGGAAAAGGAGAGAGAGATTATTCCGGAGCATATTGTCTAAAATTGGTTCGTCATCAACATACATCCGACGGAAGCTCTGGAGATGGGGTTGGACCGAGGCTCGGTGTAGAGTTTCTCCGTTCCATCAGTTCTCATTGCACTAGCTCAGTTTGGAACATCGAGTCGAGGTACAACTCAGGAATTGTTGAATTCTCATTATTTGTGAAAGGGAAAAACTTAATCACACAGATTCAATTGCCGTGATCATGGATCAGCTGCAAACGTTGTGTTCTTCTGCATCAAGACACGGATAGTTCTACTCCCACGCTACGTGCGATCAACAGCATCACTCAATGCAAATAAATAACCAATCTTCGAAGTAGCTGTTTTGCAAAACCAAGATTTGCATCAGTCGTCCCATGTTTTGACGAGATCCACACATATTTCTGATGATAAACAAAGAAGCTCGTACGAGTGTATCTACCAAGTCAGGCACGAAACCACGGAGAATACCTTGGAACAGTAAACTTGATGGAATTGCGGAATTTCCCGTTTCAGACTAGGCATCGCAAGGGACAGTAATGCGAAGTTCTAGATGGCAATGTGTTATCTAGGGCATTAAGTGACATCTCGATTTCCAGGAAATACAAATCAAAGCACATGGCGGTTAAAATATTCTATGGTAGGAACGGAGTTGGATTCCGGCCAATCAAAAATCGACCGTGAGACGGGAACATGCGTGCCTAGTGTATGTTCGCATGCGAATCGAGGGTGTAGATCGACGCTATCTTGCATCTAGGATTGCGATGTGATGTGTTTCCTGTGGGGGATGGGGAAGAGGTTAGATGGAGGCTGAAGTTAGAGGCTGAGCGTTGCACGCGAATGGCACTAAGTTGGGCCAGAACGTCAGTATTGTGTGTACCTGCGTGGGAGACAGCCAGCGGCAACCACAATGTAGTTATGTTGACTGCTTGGAAATTTGCTCATACTCCCCCCTTGCCGCCGAGATGGAAGATCGAGCGATGTGGTGGGTAAGCATGGGCTAGAATGACGCCTGAAGATGCATCACGATTCACGAAGCGGCAAGCCCTAGAAAAGGAACGTGCAGGATGGGAAATGTCAAGAATCCGAATGCATCCCAGGGCGGGATAGCGTCATGGCTATTCGGAAGCCGGGCAGCCGTTTGGGTAGCATGGCCTTCGCCAAAAAAGGCCCGTTGCAGCCAATAAACAGGTCTAAGCAGAACCAGGTGAACACATCTCGATTGCTGCGAGTCTGGACCGTCGACCGTGAACGCGATCCTCGAGCAACCTCACGATTCAGAACTCTTGTTGCACAGATCGGGATGAGGTGCAGCCCAACGGCGACTCTTCCTCCAGGTGGTTGTGAGCTGTACCGTGAAGACACCAGCGTTGCTGATTTGAGGCCTGCCTTTGTCCATCACGGCGATCACTGTCGACAAAGAGCATGGTGTCGTCGCGCGTGACACCCGCAGCGAGTGAGAGAGGGCAGCGCATGGGAGTACAGTTCGTACAGGTCCCACGATACTGGAACTCGAGCAACCCCATGCATGGTGTTTCTGACTGATGCTGCCCGCATAGTGCTTGCGCGGTCTGGACTCAGCCTGGCCGTGGTGCGTAGATTGCGGCGGAGCACTGTGGCCCAGATGGCTGTGGCTGAGGAGGCTGGCAAGGCACATGGGCTTTCAGCAAGATGCTGCATGGGCGATGAGTAAACAGCAGCAAGGCAGATGGGCGAATTTTCTCAGTGCAGCGTAGCCCAAACCGTGCATTGTGGCTTCAAAGTCGAGTTACCAAACATCCATGTCCGGGGCACGGTAGCCGGCTGTGACCTAGCGTAGATCAAGCTTCACAAAGCACGAGCCCGTGGCCGACGACGGTCTGGAATCATCAATCGCCGCCATGCATCAGACCACTACCGTATCCATGTCGAATGCCATTCAGCTTTCGCTGCCTGCAGGGACCACCTGCGGGAATTGCCATACTACCGTCGCAGGTGTTACCTTCAAATAATCGTATTGTCCCATTGCCCATTTCTCCTACCAAAACGTCATCTCAAGCCATGACGATCCCTTCCCCTTCAAGTCCAAACATGAGCATGCCTGAGTTGACTGAGGTGCTGGAGCGTTTAGGTTTGACTGAATATTTGCATGTATTGTCAGAAAATGGTTTTCACAGCTGGGAAACTGTAGTCGATATCACCGAAGAAGACCTAACCGCCTTGAGCTTCAAACTTGGCCACCGACGAGCGTTGCAGCGAGAGATCGCCACGTTTCGAGGAGTGCCATCCTCTTTGTCTTTGGAACCCGACTGTGTCTCAGGGGAGCCGACTTCTCTTTCATCGTCAGCTTTGGAGACGTTGGCAAGGCAAACTTCTACCCCACCACCAAGAGAAAAGAGGAGGTATCGAAGGCATCCACGCCCAGACCCAAACGCGCCCAAGAAGCCGAAAACAGCTTGTACAGATACCAATAGTTCATTCATTATTCGAAATTTTGCTGATCATATATACTAGATGTCAACTTTGCTGACGAGCTCCGCACGAATCCTGAGGTCAGCCAGCTGTCATTTGTGAACATTGCTCGCGAAGTTGGCCGAAGATGGCAGGACCTCCCAGCAGAGCAAAAGCGCGTTTGGGAGAGCAACGCAGCACGAGCTATGCAAGAATTTGAAGCGCAAATGGATGAGTACAAAAAGACTGAGAATTGGCGAAAATATCAAAGTTATCTCAACGACTTCAAAACACAGCAAGCTCAGCCAAGTGCAACCAAACGACCAAATGCTAGCCGTTCGACAACAGATAGCTCCAACCAGACCAGAGTCTTCTCACGTGCTAGCCCTAGCTCATCTGGCAGTCCTACCTCTACCGCACCATCACATGTGTTCTACGGTGCTGAGGCTGAAGTATGCCACAATGCCCTGACCCTCGCTTTCAGTGAACTCGTTACGCTTCGCGGTGAAATCCTCAACCAGGGCACTCGCCCGTATGATGGCCAACACCTCCCAGGGGAGGAGCTTCTCAGACGATCCATGTACGCCTTTGTTCGTGGAACTGGATCCCTCCTCTACATGTGGACTTATGAGCAAATCGATGAAATTCTCGACCGCATCTACAGGCCGCAAAAGCCAGTCGATGCCATGACACTTGCTGAATGCTTCACAGTTGCAGCAATGGGCGCCCATTACGATATGGAATGCTTTCCTGACCGAATTCGAAAAGTGCTTTATGCTTCTGGAACACTACACTTTCACGAGCAAACTGCTCGGCAAGATTACCTTCGTACGATGCGTTTACTTCTATCTATGTCTTTTTATGCTTTATTGGAGAAGCACATGAGTGCTCGTTATCTTATTGGTATGTTTGAACCTGATGTTTCATGAGAGAGAACATCTGCTGACTTTTCACCACAGCGGCAGGACTGCAGATTGCACGGTGGAAGTGCCCGGCGCTACACACCAACTCTATAATCATTGACAACAACTGGAGGAAGATTTTCCGAAGCTTAATCTTCATGGATAGCTGGCTTTCCTACACATTAGGTTATAGCTCAGAAGTCACGGCAAACGATGTACAAGTAAGTTTTTGGTTGCGAGTCAGTTATCTCAACCATTCTGACTTGACTAGATTGCTTGCAGCTGGGGCCATATGGAACAGTTCACGATGGATGAAATCATTCACCAACAGACCAGCAAGGTTGGGCTTATCGCTGCAGAGATTGCAAAGACTCTTGCGGCGCCAGAGCTTGCTACCCGCGAGAATGTTGCCATGCTTCACACTAAGCTTGAGAATTGGCGTTTGGAAGTGCCAACCATGCTGCAAATTCCAACCTTGACATCAGCCAATCCACCAGAGCTAACATTGTACCAACGACGGGCAATTCTCATGGTTCATGTATGTACACTCCCCTGTCTGTTCAGATATCTCGCAAATGCTGACAATGAGCACAGATTATGTACCTTGGCGCATTGGTATTGCTGTACCGTCAACTTTTGGTCGCAACAGCAGAGACACAGTTGACTGATGGCACGTCGTGGAACTCCAATATTCCAGTGCAGGAAGCTCGCAGGTATCGAGATGAATGTGCAGTAGCCGCTCAACAGATTGCAAGGATCCTAGGTCTCATATCTTTCGATGGCACGCTGACGAAGCGCTGTTGGTTGATCATGTAAGCGGACAATCCATGATATCAGACCTTCGGACAAAGCTGACCCTGTTTACAGTTATTGGGCATTCACTGCGTCGATAGTGCTTCTGTTCAGCGCCACTACCAAGATGCTCGATGGAGAGTCTGGTGATGTGGATGCTGACCTTAACTATGCCAAAAGCTGCATGGATATGCTAGAGCCTTGTCGTGGATTCGAGCCGATTGCAACTCGCTATCTAGACATTCTTTGGCCATTGTACGATTCTCTTCGTGACAAGTACCAGCGAATGGTAGGACGGTCCAAGACGAGCATTTTTGCACTGCTGCAGTCTGACCCAGCGTTGCTGAGCCCTCAGATTGCGGTGTCCAAGGAAGAGATGGGTTCCATTTCAGAGAAGTTGTCGGTTCTGTTGACTGATCCCTTTGGAAGAAAGCAAGGCATGTCAGACGATGGAAGCATGAGGCGACTACTCAATGCGGATGGGTCCTGTTCTGTGTTCTGGTGGAGGTGAAACGTGTGCTTACAATCACGTGACAAACTATACTTAGATTCATCGTCTACGAGTGCATGATGCATCAAGATAAGATGATGACTACCACGAACTTTGGGTCCTTGACAGCCATACTGGGCTATCCATGATTGGACAGATTGAGGTCTTGATGCATGACGAGATATTATTCGAAGAGATGGTGGCCAAACCGAGAATGGGCCTTGTTTGCAGAAACGACGACGGTATGGAGACACGAACATGGCATGAAGAAAATAGATGAGTCGGCATTCGAGACGGGCAAACCCCAAAGGGAGGGTTGGGATGAGTCAAGTTGACGAGAGTTGACAACAGGCGACTCGAGGTATTTAGAGCTGAAGATGAAGCAGTAGTTTTTGTGGCTGCCAATAGCTGAAGACCGTGTCTTCCTCATTGGTCGGTAGCCTGGAGTACTGTGGTACCAAGTAGTCGTGAATGCAATAGTAGAGAGACCAAAAACTTGTTGAGCTGTATGCGCAATCAGTTGATCAAATGGAGGCGCGTGAACGAGTGGCATCGGCATCGTGGATACAGTGATGTCGTGATAGCTTATCACGCAAGCACGCAGATAAACTCACAGCTCATACAGGGTACAGCAACCACACGCCAATGGGCCAGCCACATGGCATGTGGACAGTCGTGCTATCAGCCGCAGCCTGGCCAGCGCATTCGCACAGAGTTTGTCGACGCCATGTATCGCAAAGGCATCTGGCGGTGGATACTGTGGAGGACGGGGTGTGAATAAGTGTGAATTAACAGGGGTTGTGCTCACAGGGGCTGGCTGGGTACGCGGCAGTGTGGACGGATTTGGGGAGCCGCGGGTTTGCTACCAGGGTTCCAGAGCGCTTGGGGCAGCGCGTCATTTCGTTGAAATAAGGAAAGGGAACCCACTTCACCCAGCAATGTGTGGTACCTGTTTCCCCCTCATGCTGCCTCCACGTAGACCTTTTCCTTTTCTTGCTTCTGCACTGCTTCCACCTTACTCTTGAGTCGCCTTTCGTCTGGACTGGTCCCAAATTAGAATTACCAAATCCGTCTCGTCCCAGCTGAACAAGGATCAATGCGAACATCGCCCTGCTACACTGTCGCGCGACCAATCACTTGCGACTCGACAAGCATCTATCGACATGGAACACCACACCCTCGATACGGCTCAGAGCCCTTTCGCGATCCCACATGAAGATGTCGCCGCCTTGAATGCCAGCGAGGGGTTCCAGCTGCTGCGGGACTATTTGGCCAGAAGCGCCGAGTATGCCATTCACCCCCTCTGTCTGCCTATGTCGCAGCGACCCACGATGACTGGACTAATGCGCTCCCAGTTTTTGCTCTCACCACGATGCGCAATGTGATACGCAAGCCAAAGAAACATGGCTCCTCCACCGCGACATCCTTCATGCTCTCATCATGCCTGTCGTGGCCCTCTTCCGACGAGCCTCGGCACTGGCCGAAGCGGCGCTGTGCACGCAGAGGAGTGAGGATTTGGAGCTGGCATTTACGGGAGAAGCAAGAGGTGCTTTCTTGTGCCTACAGTGCTTTCTGACAGAAGAGGAAGAATGGTGCAGAGGCATTGGTTGTCCAGGTATGCTCCTACACCGCCCTACCCACCCGACCAGACGTTGAGCAGAAACATATTTCTGTGCATGATTGGGATGATACTAACCACCGTAATTCTGCAGCATGCGTGGTTATTTCCACTCTGAGTACCGAATCTCATATTCGTCTTACGATTGCTGCTTCACTCCTCTCTACCGCCCCTGTTTCCTCCCCTGCGAACACCCCACTTGGTGAGGAAGCCAACGGCAACAACCCCCGCGTTCTTCCTCCACTGCCTCATATCCTCCCAGCCTTGCGCTCGGCCCTTGCATCTGATCCATTTTGGAACGATAATGCCGACATGTGGTCGTACTTGCTCTCTCGCGCAACCCAGCTATCAGCAGGTATTCAGGCCCTGATTACAGAGTGTATCGACCTGGAAAGTCTCGTCTCGTCGCCATTACGTGGTGATTCAGGGCAAAACCGAGGTCTGACATACCCTGGTGTCCCTGTCGCCTCGTCGACTCAAGTCGAAAACAAGGGCGTCAAGCTCAGGAAGAGCAAACTTGCAAAGAGGCAACTTAGGCTCAAGGATGAGGAAGTCGAGCTCATGAGACGGGTAGCCTTGCAGTGTTGGGCAAAGGCTCGTGTTCCCAAGCAAATTCGCAACCATATTTTGGGCGAAGGAAAGGTACACAGACAGAGGAGTTTGACCTGTCCATAAATCGGCCAAAGGGGCCACAGCAAGAGACGGAGTTTTGGGCCCGGTTGGGAATAGCATATATGATACCACAGCATCACTTTCCTTGAGTTGGAAGTGCCTTTTTCTTTTGTGTTGAAACAGACGGTGCAGAGGCCCACTGCAACCATTTCCTTTTAGTAACAAGCATTAATATTTTCCTATAACAAGATTCATATACACTTCATCTTGGCATTCACTTTTCATTTTGAGCATTTTCAGACATGTAACGCTGTTCTTGCATACTCCAAGCTATATACTATATCTGATATCTAAATTCCGGTTCCCGATCCGTATACATCTTTTCCTCAGGCATAACATACCCGTTCCCCAACTTAACATCCTTCCTCTTCTCCCTCCTCCGATACAGCGCCCTAACCACCCACCACCCACACCACGCAAACCCAAGACACCCCAAACTCCACGCATGCCCCAGCGTATACTTAGGCGCCGCATTACTCTGATAAATCTGCCCCGACACCACACCCCCAATATTCGTCAGCGTCAACAATATCCCCAACGAAGCAGCGCGCTTCCCATCCGGTGCGCAATTCACCGACAGCCACGTGATATTTCCTCCCGTACACAGGAAACACGCCGTGGAAATGAGATACGTCGCGAAATACTGCACACGAGCATCCACAGGCGAAAGTAAAATCGCATAGCCAGTGATTCCAACCGGCGCCATGAGAACCAAAGGCAAGAACCGCGACTGATATCGATCGGAAAGGTAAGCTCCTATCGCATACACAATCGCGCCCCAGATATTCACTGGTATGACCAAGTACTGCGCTTCTTTAACAGAATATTTAAACCCATTCCGTATAATAATCGGCAGGAACGTTCCAAAGCCATACAAAATCGTTACCACGGCGATTTGAATGCAGCCGTGGAGCCAGGACTTTATGTCGTGAGCGGCTGCTTTGATGTCGGCTTTGGAGTAGTGGCCTGAGCCTGAGGAGTCGGAGTATGTCTGTGTGCGGGCTGCTCTTTGGCGCATGAGGTGTTTTTCTGGGGCGGTGAGGAAGTAGGCGGTTTCGAAGTTCTTGGGAATCAGCCAGATGCAGCATAGGGCCCAGAGGATGGTGATTATGCCTTCGAGGACGTAGAGCCTGGGGGTTGGGGTTAGTTTAGTTTAGTGTGAAGAAGAAGGGGGAGAAGGGAAGGAGAGGGAGAGGTTAGAGGTTAGAAGGACTTACCAGCGCCATCCGGGCCATCCAGCTACGCCGTCCATGTATAAGATGCCAAAAGCGATGAGGCCTCCGAAAGCACCTGATAAAGCGCTCGCAATGAATAGATATGCAACTCTGATTCCTAGCTCTTCGCGTGTGTACCAGTTACATAGGAACAGAGTCATGGAGGGAAAGAGGCATCCTTCGAAAAATCCTAGGAAGATTCGGGTGGTGACTAGTCCTCCAAAATTGTTTACAAAGCCAGTGCAGAGACAGACTAGCCCCCAGCAGAATGTGATAGTGGGTATGACACGGTTGAACTGTAATCGTTTGACGAGAAGGGAAGTTGGAAACTACATTGTGTTAACGAATTCTTTCTTATAAAGCAGTAAATGAAAGAGTGTAAAACGTACCTCAGCCAGAATATAAAAGATATAAAACACAGACACCGCAGTCTACCTCTCTTTAGCCCTACACTTCACTCCAGATCGTCAAGTGTATATATGAGGACTTACATTCAACTGACTCCCCTCCAACCCAATATCCACCGTCATGCCCTGCGTCGCCGCAAACCCGATATTCCCTCGATCCAAATAACTAATCAACATCAACATCATCATCACCGGCGCCACATAGCGATCGAGTTTCCTGCGCAGCGCATCTTCTTTCCTCTTCGCGATGATCGCATCCTGACTATCGTCCTGCGAAACATCTTCACTTTGGATCTGCTCTGTCTTCTCGATGTTCGACATATCGTTCGTGTGGACTTTCCTCGCTCGTCAGCGTTCGTCAGCGTCAGCGTCACGAATCGTAGATCGCACAGATCGAATATAAATAAACAAAAGTATCACTGAATCATCTTCGCCGTTGGAGAGACGCAAAGGGATGTCACGAATTCGGTAAGTCTCGCGTTTCGCGAGAGTAATGTGTCAAAGGGCATGTCAGAGTATGCAAGTCATTTGCTCCAACGAAGGAGTGTCAGATTCCCCCTCTATACCAAGCATCATGATCTGATGTTCTTGGCTTGTAAGTATAATATGCATTTTGGGAAGGTTTGGGTGTCGATCGTGTGCTGCATGCTTATTGTTGCACCGGGTGAGATGGTGCAGAGGCGTCGGTGGCGTTTAGGCGCCCTGGTGAAACGTTATCCGAAGTTGGGGATTGATGGGGATGGATTGGGTGGTTTTCTGCTTGGGGAGTTGGGGAAGGAGAGCGGGGAGGAGGGGCTGGTGAGGCGATGGGGTAGACGAGGTGTTATACCCACCAACCGGTCGGTATGCGGGCTTAGCATAGCGGAGGGGCTGCGGAGCTAGTAAATTGTAGCACTTGATGTTTTGTGGCTTGGAAACATTTGATCGAGAAGGATTCATGGTTGAGATAATCGTTGTGTCATAGATTAATTCACTTAACTACCGTACAGCACGACCGGTGCAGGAGATAGGACATTCCGAGACGCCCAAAATCAGAATCCAAAATGGCGTCGCCGGATAAGGCAGTAGCTTTCATAGGTATTTTGCCCATTGCACGTTTCGAAATCTTGAACTGATATGTGTAGGTCTTGGTGTAATGGGTTACCCAATGGCCCTTAACTTACGAAAAGGCCTGGGCTCAGATATTACTCTCCTCGTTTGCGATGTATCTACCTCTGCTATCACAAACTTCCAGCGTGACGCTGAAGGCCATGGGCCCGTGGAAACCATCAACAGTGGAGCTGAAGCAGTACGAAAAGCGGATACAGTAATCACTATGCTCCCAGACTCCAATGCCGTGAAGAAAGTATACCTAGACCCATCCACTGGAGTCCTCTCTGGTGTAGAGAAGTCACAAAGTGCACAAGGCAACAGAAAGCTCATCATGGAATGCGGCACTATCGAAACATCAACTATACTCGGCGTAGCAGAAGCAGTAAAGAACTCCACTGCATCGTCAAGCCTTACTTTTGTCGACGCACCGGTTTCTGGTGGACCTATGGGAGCGCAAGATGGCACATTGGCCTTTATGGCAGGCATGAATGATAAAGAGGCATTCCCTAGAGTAAAAGGATACTTATCGCATATGGGCAAGCCAGATGCTATCTTCTTATGTGGCGATATCGGCGCAGGAACTGCTTTCAAGGTTATCAACAATTATCTCAGCGCCATCACTTCACTTGCAGCATCAGAAGCTTTGAATATCGGTACTAAGATGGGCCTCGATGTCAAGTTGCTGACGGATGTGATTAATGTCAGTGGTGGTCAGTGTTGGGTAACAAGTAAGAGCAACCCTGTTCCAGGAATCCAAGCGAATGTACCGAGCTCGAGAGATTACGAAGGTGGATTCAGGATTGAACTTTGTCGGAAAGTACTTGGTATGGGAAGTGATCTCGCTGAGATGGTGGGGGCGAGGACGATACTTGACAAACCTACGCTAAAGGCATTTGATGAGGCTATGGCGGATGAGAGATATAAGGGCAAGGATGCAAGGGTAGTGTACAAGTGGCTCAATGAGAGTGAGACAAAATAGTTGATCATGAATTGCATTAATTTATTCAACTTTGCGCAATCTCCTTTTCGAGAACCTCCAATCCAACGTCCATGGTGCTAATGCTAAGGAGTGTTGCAAGTTCCATCACTTCCATGATTTCCTCTGCTGTACCACCATAATTCAGTACATTACGCATATGCAGTTTCAGGCCTGGCTGATACATATGTGTCGCAGCAGTATCAAAGGCGCAGTAAATCAGTTCCTTCACCTACCATAATATTAGCATCAATTGCTCTTGAATGTATTCTCGTTATGGCAGACCTTGGGTTCCAAAACCCCCTTTCCACCCTCATTGACCCACGGTACAGAACTAAATTCCGTGTATGCATCGAAGAACTCGGGACTGAGCCTTAGAAACTCCTCCCATAATGTGTTCCAATATCCTCTCTTCGTCTCGAAATCCTGTTTCATCGCCCATTGCTCCTTGCTCATTCCCTCCATACCTTTAGGCATGGGCTTGCCTTGCTCTTCCAGAACTTCAAACAGAATGGGTACACCCACTGTGCAAGCATGAATACCCAACGTGGATGATAAGGCGAGAACTTCTATGATATCTGCTTTGCTGGCGCCATTGGCCAGAGCTGTCTTTGTATGACGCTGAACAGATGGAGCGTGCAAGTGCGTAGATGCTGCACTAACAGCTATTGATACCAGACTCTGAATTTTCGGTGAAAGATGTCCTTTCTTTTTCGGTACACTTGCGAGTCGCACACTCGCTGCGAACATGTCGGGTGCATGTCTGAGCATTCGAGCCCATGATTCATCAAAAGCTGCTGGCCCCAGTTCGGCATCGAAACGCTCCTTGAGCTTCTGTTGCTGTGCAGTTAAAGACATAGTGAGCAATTAGACCTGATCAATTGTTGCAGTAGTAACACCAAGTTGTCGTGAGCGAGCCATGGTGTCTTGTCCATAATGGCTCACTGCTACTTTAGGAATAGCTCGGCCAACAACGGTGGATGAGTCTCCGCATGTAATTCAACGTAGCCATCACTGATGAGTGGATCTTGGGGAACCACCAGCTTCGTTGATGATCTTGGAGGCATACATCGCGTGCAGCTAGTTGCATTTGGTGCCCCACTTCCCCAACACACTTGGTGCGGGGAAGGCGGGGTGTCAGCACAGCGAATGAAGGGCATGCTCGAATTTCGTTACTCGCACCCAATTCTCTCGAGGTTCAAGTCATGATCGATTGAACTACCAATGCGTTCTATCTTAAAAATCTGCTGCACAAACAGAGAATGAAATTTCTAAAGCTTCGTCATAGGAGTAACACCAAAGAACCTTGCTTTGTTCTCAGGGTTGCTTTCCCACTCGACATCATGCGCGAAAATAATCTCTACACCATCTCTTTCCAATGCTCTAATTCTTTCTATAGTTTCTTCTGCTTGCTTTCGATCGGCGTGTATGCAGCAGACATGTCCGTGTGCATCATTCCATTCTCCAATGGACTTTTCTCCTGTGAGAAGCCGCCTATCGTGGCATGCATCGCCTGCCATGTATACCTGGTGGTTACCTGATGTGCGTGCGAACAGATTGATGTGTCCTGGGAGGTGACCTGGAGCATTCACTATAAGTAGTGATTGGTCACCAAAGACATCTAAAGTTTGCGGGAGAACTCCATATGGTTTCCAAGTTCGATCGAAAATGCTGTTTCCTGCTTTTTGTGACCAGATACCCTCTCCTAAGATTGTATGTGTTGGATCCAATAACTCTATAGTGCGGCCTTCAGGAAGGAGATCATGCTCAAAGAAGGAATGGCCTCCACGAAGTGACGAAGATGTTCCATTCAGTAAAGCCAGTGCGCCATGCCCGACGACGAATGTCGATTCAGGAAAATCTCTCGGCTCACCGATGTGATCCCAATGTACCTGCGTGATATCAGATAAATGTCTATGCGAAGGGTGATGATAACGTACATGAGAGTAAATCACATAATCGATGTCATTCGGCTTCAAGCCACCCCTCGCCAGAGACTTAGTGACGTCTGGATCCGTGGACATTGGTTGTCTTGTCTTAATATGCTTTCTGATAGGATCCGAATATCTCGTCACATCTTTTCTGAGACCCAGGTCGAACACAATTCGCGTTAATTGCGACGTGTGCGGATTTTTATGCTCTATCAAGAATGCCAATGATGGCACGCTTTTCCGGGCTTCCTTGGAGACTGGGTGAACGAATTGATACTCAGGCAGAGTAAAGTGGCCCGCTGCCAAAGCGTGTACAGTGACATGGCCTTGGATTGTGGTGCTAGTACCGTCGTTTGAGCAGACGCTGGGTGTCACGTCGCCCATTCTCTAAGAGTCGATGGGAGTATTTAGATAACACTCATTTGCCACGGTAACGTAAAGCTCCTTTGCAATTGTATATATCTTTCTAGAGCACAATCTACAGTAGCAGATCAGCAATACCTAAATGGCCACTGGTGTTCGCCTGAGTTAGTCGACTAAGCTGGGGTGGCATTTCTCGGAGATGATCGCTGTTGGAGGTTGTCTTACCCCACACGCAGCCACCACGCTTGGTGTGTGGAGTTGTCACGCACTTTGATTCTAACAACAAGTCTTTTCTGAGTAAACATCAAAACCTACCTTCTGTCTCTTCTTCAAACGGCGGCATGGCGGATTTATTAGACTTCCAGAAATTAGGGTTTGTTGGGCTCGGGGCCATGGGGAAACCAATGGCAACACATTTGGCCAACAAGCTCCCACCTGAGTCCCGAATCTGGGTCTACGATGTCGTCGAAAAAGTGGTTGATGACATGTGCGCCGAATTTCCTGGGCGAATTGTAAAGGGTCATAGTGCAAAAGATGTAGCACAACACGCGGTAAATTGTGTACGCGTAGCTGATTGAGCAGCGGCTGATGAGAACTAGGACACGATAATCACCATGGTACCCGAAGGCTCGCACGTCCGTTCCGTATATCTCGACCCCGAAAATGGCATATGTAGCACGGATATCGCGAATAAACTCGTCATCGACTGCTCCACAATTGACACTGCAACAAGCCTTGCAGTCAAGGACCACATCGCCAGAAATTTCCCTTCTGCCTCTTTTTACGACTCTCCGGTATCTGGAGGAGTTGTTGGCGCGATAAAAGGCACAATAGCATTCTTCCTGGGATGTGCAGAATCAGATCCCAATATCGACCGCCTCACACAATTGATGGGTCTAATGGGCAAACAAGTCATACCTTGCGGGGCACCATCTCTTGGCCTTGCCGCGAAGCTGTCGAATAATTATTTGTCGGGAGTTATTGCAATAGCCTGTGCAGAAGCTTTCGATATGGGCATGCGGTCTGGCTTAGATCCCCGTACACTTGCCAAAGTCTACGCAGCTGGAACCGCACAGAATGCTATCTGTGATAAATTCTGTCCAGTCCCTCACGTCTACGCTGACGCTCCGTCGTCTGGCGGTTGGAAGCAAGGATTCAAAGTACAATTAATGCGTAAAGATTTTGGACTGGCTGTAGATATGGCGAAGAGGGTTGGTTCACAAAACGTATTAGGCGCCGTGGGATTGGCCACATATGACGGGGCAGCCAACGATCCTCGTTGCAGAGATCTAGATTCCCGCGTAGTGTATCGCTATCTTGGAGGCAAAGAAGACTGGCAATCAGAGTTTAGTAACCCTTGATTTTCCCAAATCTTGTGGGTAGACTCCACTTCTCACGAATGCAACTGGTGAGAATAATTGAATGCAATTTTGGTGAGATGTATTCTGTGGGCCCTTCTTGTGGCTAGTTTCGTTACAGTGCGTGCCAAAAGTGGTGAATTATTGGGGAAATTGGGGAAGTTGGGGTAGCGCCAGAGATCGGCCACCCACCCACTCTGGAAGAAACATCTCAACAGACCTGCAAAATATTAGAATCTTCTTGCCGCACATTCCACAGCTCTTCAGCCACTTTTCATCTTCATTGTTCATAACATCTCCTACAAGCAAGAGATAACCACCCAAGATGTCGAGCGATCCCAAATACGATGAACTACACAAACAATTATTCGAAGAGGGGCTAAAGATGAGACGGAGTGTCGTGGGTGATGAATATGTAAACAGAGCTCTGGAAAATGGATCGACAGATTTCTCTCGAGCAGGACAAGAGCTCGTGACTGAGTTCTGCTGGGGATATGCGTGGACACGGCCGGGTCTCACGAAACAACAACGCAGCCTCCTCAACATTGGCATGCTGATGGCCTTAAATCGCGCACCTGAGCTTGCTGTTCACATTCGTGGCGCGAGAAACAATGGATTGACCGAATTGGAGATACGCGAAGCCATCATTCACGCAACGACTTACTGCGGAGTTCCGGCTGGAGTGGATGCGATGAAAGTAGCAGAGAGGGTACTCAATGAGATGGCAGAGAAGGGCGAGAAGCCACGAGAGTTGGGCAATAAGAGCGATAGGGCATAGTATGATGAGCCACATGTAGTTATTTGGGAAAAGAAGACATGCCATGTCGTACTTGGTCGCGTTCGTGCTGAAATAGGTCAGGGGCAAGCGCAAGACTGTACCTGCCACCTTCACAAATGAGTTAACCTGGAAAAGATTGAAGTCTAAAAGACACTCTTATCAGAATTAAAGCTTGTTGCATGACATGATTATTATCTTCCTCTCGATGAATTGCGTCGATGTCCTGGCGCGACGCGTGACGGCAGTGTTTCCTACAACCGAATTGCCCCGATTGGTCTGTCGATTTGGTCGCTTGTTAACTAAACCCCGCATGTGATGTTGTCTGGAACCTGCAGCTTTACCCGTATCCCCACACATTCTTAGTGATTACCCCGGATTGCCAAACTGCACACTATCAGAGGTGCACCATTTTCCTCCATGGTACTCCAAATTTACCAATCTCCAAAGCCGGCCAATTGTCGTCTCCATTCTCGCTGAAGACGCTAGGTCTTGCAGGGCTGTCATGGAAGCGGCTACAGTGGTCGAAGAAGTGCCCAAGCCCCAGGCGGGGAAGAAGGAGAAAAGATTCCAATGTCCGCATTGCCAAAGACTCTTTGCTCGGCTCGAGCACTTGCAAAGGCATGAGCGCATTCGTAAGTGTTTTCTTGTCATTGACCTCGGCTACTGACAGATGCAAAGACAGCGGCGTGAAGCCTTTTAGTTGCACGCAGTGTAACTACTCCTTCACACGCAGGTACGGGCATGCATCCTAAAACTCAGGGCAGCTTCGGCCATACTTACTACTCAAGTGATCTACTTGTTCGCCACGAGCGATTGACGCATCGTAAAGAGCAAAATAATCAGCAAAGTAAACTGCAAGCCCCTGTCGAAAGCAACCATGCCCCAGAGGATGACCCGCCGCGCAAGCGAATGCGTGCGAGCTTTGATTCTGTACGACCTGTACCGCAGCTACGCAGCATGATGGCACCATCGCCTGCAATCCTAGACTCAGACTCATCTCAATATGCTCCTGCCACGCCATTCAACCCCTTGCCTACTCCAGAGAACCATAGCTACTCTCTGACAGCATTATCAATGGCTGCTGAGTATCAAGCTCTTCATCGCGACATGGCTAGCAATAATGAATTGGCTACGCATCACGATATAACAAGACCAGTAACAATATCGTCAGCTCCCGCCTCTGCTGCATTGGATGATTCTCAGGTGGTCATGACCACCGATCAAATATTTAACATTCCCAATGCGACATTCGATGAATCACTGGACAACTTGGCATCTTTTCTGGACAACGAGCCACTGAGCACCTACCATTTCGCGTCGATGATAAGCGCTGAACAACCGATGTAAGTTTTTTGTGCAGTAAGCCTTGAGAACATCTCACTGACTTCACTTTCAAGGCCCTTCTTCTCACCAGACTCACTCGGTTATGCTCAGGATATGTTGGCTCCCAACGACATGAGATCAGCGCCAACGCCAGGCCCAGTGCATCATAATGCTGATGAAGCTTACTCTCTGTCGAGATTTGGCTCTCGTTTTCCTTCGCTACAGCCAGAAGATATGACAGAGAATGGAACTCGCAGGCGGCCATTTGCGGATGTATCACATACCGACCGCCAAAAACTCATCGAAATGCTCGAGGAATTTTCCGATGTCATACCAAGCGACTTCAAGTTACCGACAAGATTAGCTTTGTGCCGCTATATCACTGCATATATCAATGGCTTCCATGAACATATGCCGTTTTTACATATCCCGACTATGTCTGTTCAAGACTGTTCGATAGAGTTGACTCTCGCGCTAGCTGCTGTCGGCGCTCAATACACTTTCGAGGGAGAGAAAGGCGTCGAACTTTTCAACGTCAGCAGGTCAATCGCTACACAACGTATC
Source organism: Shiraia sp. slf14 (assembly GCA_000498155.1). NCBI lineage: Eukaryota > Fungi > Ascomycota > Dothideomycetes > Pleosporales > Shiraiaceae > Shiraia > Shiraia sp. slf14. The sequence goes on from AXZN01000050.1 coordinate 153,516, forward strand.
AGACGTAGGGATTCACGTCTTGTTGAACGACATAGAAATGCAGAGTCAGATCGTTCTCAGTCGCACGATTTCGAGACTGCTTCACGCAATGGCTCAATAACAGGACCGCTTGGTTTGCCTTCAGAACCAGATACTACAGTAGCTCGAGAAGAGCTCATACAAACCGCCCAAGCTTTACTACTGCTGATGGCCCTATGCACGTGGGCAAAGCACAAGGAAATTCTTCGAGAAGCGCTTGCCATCCAGAGCGTCTTAGCCACCTTAATCAGAGACGATGGTTTACAGCTAGAGCCTCTTTCGGAAGACTTGTCATGGATAGACTGGATTCAGCGCGAATCGATCAAGCGTACCAAATTTATCGTATATGGCTTCTCGAACCTTCACTGCATAGTCTACAACATTCCGCCATTCATGTTGACATCAGAAGTCAAATTAACGCTTCCTTGTAGTACAGCAGAATTCAAAGCGCCGACGGAAGCTTTGTGGAGAGAAGCACGTAAGAAGAGTGCACCAGAGGTTCGATTTCAAGATGCTTTAAAACAACTATTTTCAAAGAATGGCCGCGAGGTCACGCAAATGAATTCGTCATCGGGGAATTACGCCTTGGTTCATGCACTTATACAACACATATTCTTCCTTCGACAAATCGCTCGTTGTCGATTCGATGGGCCCGGCGATCTCAGCACAGATGATATTGCATCACTTGAAACTGCCCTGCGCAACTGGCAAGTTGGATGGCGGCATAACTCCGAATCGTCACTGGATCCCTCAAGTCCAGACGGTCCTGTAGCTTTTAATTCAACCGCGCTACTTCGGCTAGCATATATCAGGCTTTATGTTGATACTGCAGGGCGTGATCTGGAAACGCGAGATCCAGAGCTGATTGCGAACGCTTTTCGAGCTGGGCCCGCCATCAAACGTTCCCCGAAGATCACGAGGGCAGTGCTGCACTCGGCACAGGCACTTTCAATACCCATCAAGGTGGGCTATCGTCTGGTTGCAAAGACTCAATCTTTCATTTGGTCGATCCAACATTCACTATGCACCCTGGAATGCGCATACTTAATGAGCAAATGGTTGGAAGCGCTGGCCATGTCTGCGCCAGAACCTCCTCTCACCGAAGATGAAGGAAGACTTCTCGCAATCATAAAAAATATGCTAGATGAAACCGAATTTGCAGTACCACCCTATGTCTTGTCAGGCTCACCGAGTTACATCAAGCATCTCAATGCAGGTGTCCTCAGAGTATGGGCTATGATATTCCGAGGATCGCAAACTTGGGCAATTGTAGATGTGATAGGCAGTGCTCTTAACATGTATGCAGACATGCTGGAGACTGGGTGACCGATATGCCACGTACGCACGATACTAGAGATATAGAACGATAATTCGACAGATCGAAACCATAACTGACCACAATCTAAGAAACTAAAGACATATCCACCACAAGCTTGCCCCCACCACCCTTAAGGTACTCTGCGACCAAATCATTCAGCTTTGCCAAGGGATATGATTTTGCCAAAGCCCGAATATTATGCTTTGCCGAAAATTCAAGCATCTCACACAACATTTTGTTGCTTCCTACAAGGCTACCAACGATTTTGATATCCCGGAATACGACATCTCTTGCGGATATGTGGAAACCCTTCTCTGGAAAAGATACCACAACGCAGGTACCGTGGGTTTTGAGCAGGCTCATACCATAGTCGAATGCAGCCTGACTCTCTGGCAGTACAATGATTGCATCCAGCCCCATTTCGCCCACGTAGGTCTTGCCATCTTGCTTACCAAGATCTTGCAAGACGTCGGACGCTGCGTTGCTTCTTGCGTCAATGATGCAGGGGCCTGCTTCCAAATTCGATGCTATCTCTTGAGCGAATTTCAGCGGAGCATCTGCAGCCTCTATGCCCAAGACTCGATACCCCATTTTGGCAGCGTACTGTATACCAAGATGTCCGAGTCCCCCACCAGCTCCCAAGATACCGACTCGACCACCCTTCGGCAATTGGCACCTCTTTAGCGCAGCGTATATGGTAATTCCAGCGCACATGAGTGGCGCCGTCTCCAATGCTGTCAGTTGGTCGGGAATGGGCGCTACTTGTCGAGCGTCTACTACTGCGTACTCTGAGAAACCTCCGTTCCTACTCAAGCCGTTGTTTTCAGCTTCTATACAAGAAATAGAGTAGCACCCTTCATCTTCTGCGATTGGGTCATGCGGCTTGTCGTTTCTACACTCGAAGCATTTTCCACAAGCATGAAAAGCCCGCCCTGGAACACCAACTCGGATGCCTGGTCCAAATGCTTTTGCTTCTTTGCTTGGAGATGCATAGTGTGAAATGACTGTTCCTGCAAACTCGTGACAGCCGATATGTGGGAAGGTCTTGGGCAGGCCGGGCATTTGGCCTTCGGCAAGTACGAAATCCGTATGGCAGTACGACGCTGCGTCTACCTTGATAAGTATATCATGCGGGCCTGATGGTAGAGGAAGGGGTATTGAACGTAATTCGTAAGGTGTTTTGTACGCGCCCAGAAACTGAGCCTGCATAGTTTGTGGGTGTGAAGAGGCCATTTTCGTAGATGAATAAAAGCGAATCGCAACATGAAACGCGATTTTCAATTATATGGAAATGTATGACAACTCCTTTCCCAGCGGCAAAACACTGAAGTTACTCCAAGATCTACCAACATATCCCCGCAGCGGGGTAGATGCTGGGGTGGGGCTGGAGTATGGTATCCGTTCAGGGACCTTAGCTGCAAGATCAGAGTACCAATATTCGATTCAATACCCTTCTTTCTGTTTGACTTTAACCCTCTACATATGTTAATTTATATCTCGATATCACTTTTACTACTGTTTATTTTTGAACATGGCATTAAACGAAGAAACTGTCGTACTTCCAGCACCTTCATCTAATCAAACCTATGTCACAATCTCAGCACTTCAAGCTGGTCATCTCACATTACCAGAGAAACTTTTCGTCACAAATGCAGACCCTGAGAAACGCGCTACTGTTCCATCACTATCATTCCTCATAAGACATCCGTCAAATAACAATTCTGAAAAGATTGACACACTCGTCTTCGATCTCGGCCTCAAGCGTGATATAACTGGATACAGAGAAGCCCAACAACACCACATAGCACAACGGCAACCCACAATTCTCAGCCCAGATGCCGCAGAAAGTCTACAAAAAGGAGACCTGTACCCCAAAAACATCGACACAATCATCATCAGCCACGTCCACTGGGACCACGTCGGTACACCAACCGATTTCCCAAACTCCCAATTCATCGTCGGAAGCGGAACGATGCATCTCCTCGCCAACGGCGGCGGCCCTCTCTATCCCGCAGAGTTATTCAATCACGATGAACTGCCTTCAGACAGAACACTTGAGCTCCCGCCTACCCGTGCAGAAGACACGGATAAAGCTTTTTCACAACAAACGAGCCATTCTTGGATCCCGTTATCAGGCTTCCCCGCTGCGATAGATTTCTACAACGATGGATCATTGTACATTATCGATGCGCCGGGCCATTTACCAGGACACATCAACTTGCTTGCGCGTATTGCGCCGAAGAAATGGGTTTATCTTGGAGGCGATTGTTGTCATGATCCGAGGATTTTGAGTGGTGAGAAGGGGATTGCGATGTATGATGATGGGAAGGGCGGGCTGAGGAGTGTGCATGCTGATACTGAGGAGGCGGCGCTGACGGTGAAGAGGATAGCGAGGTTGTTGAAGAGTGGGAATGTGAAGGAGGAGGGTGGGGGCGAGGTCAGTGTGGAGGTTGTGGTTGCGCATGATAAGGCGTGGGCGGAGGGGAATGAGGGGAGGTTTTGGCCTGGGTGTATTTAGGAAAGTCATGTTGAAAGAGTAATGAATTGTGTAGGTGAGAAGGAAATTCGTGAAATATAGACATGGCTTCTGTACATGTCTCTCAAGCCATCTTACGATATACCAACGAATCAACCCATTCTCCTTTAGACTCCCAAGCTCTTTCAGTCAAACTATGCTTTTGAAATCCCAGCCTTTCAGCCAACTTCCAGCTCCCAGTATTCCTCGGATCACACTCAATCTCCAACTCAACCTTCCGCCCCTCCTGCCTTCCCACCAGATACTGAATCAACTTTGCCGTAGCTTCAGTCGCATATCCCTGCCCCTTCACAGCGGGCAAGAAAGAAAACCACAAATCAAAATGCACGACTTCCTCCCCTTCCTGCCCTTCTTTCTCCGAAACCCTCCCACCAACCCTTCCAACCACCCTCCCCTCCCTCTCCACCACAAACTCCCAAACCTTCCTCGGAACCTCGCACGCAGTCCTAACATTCTCCAACACCAACCTCCTCGCCTCCTCCTTCGTCCTCGGCGCCCAATCCTGATACCTCGCATTCTCCTCACTTCCCTCCAACTCGTAATACGCATCAATGTCCCTCGTCAGAAGCTCTCTTAGCACCAAACGCTCTGTTTCCAACGTGCCGATCCTCTCGCCTTTGACGTTTAATTTCTGGACATCTTCCAATTCTTGTTCAGTAAGCAAACCACTCTCTCGCAAAATCTTCTGAATCACTGCGCTTTTTTCAATAGTGTAGTCGATGATATTCGTGCCCTTTGCTGCGAGATTCATTTTGACCTGTGCGTATTCATCGCGGAGTGCAGGGTTGGCGCGCAGGGTATTGCGCACGCCGATGTGGTTGCGAGCTTGGGGGCCGTCTTCTAATTCAATGTAAATGTTGCGAGGGGGGGATTGATTGGGGTCTTTGAAAACGTGGCGGTCTGGGATGCCGAGTTCGCCTAGGTAGTCGAAGTGGCCTTTGGTGGTGAGCGCGTCGATGGCGAGTTGGAGGTTTGGGTGCGAGACGAATATGTCGATGTCGATTATGGGTTTGGCGGCTAGGTTGGGGACGGAGGTGGAGCCTACATGTTCGATGGAGGTGTAGGGGATGCCTTGGAGGTATTCTTCAAGCTGGGTTTTGATTTGTTGGAAGTGGATTGGCCAATTGGGATTGTATTGTTCTACTGTGACAGACATGCTGAAATATTTGTTCAGTAGAAATAAGGAGTGAAGGAATGATTGTGAAGTTCTCGTGAAGCTAGATGTAGTAAATTATCGGCTCCAGTTGCCATTTTAGCTCGCTTCGTGTTTCGCTTTTCATCAGCACGACTTGCAGAAAAGGGCGCAAGAACTAAAATCGAACGTGGAAACGCCTTTTTGTTGTTGACTCTATAAAGCTATGGTAGCACGACTAGACAAATGCTGAAAATTATTTCGCCCTTACTGATACTTGACAGCCCTTCAATAAACTAATCATACTCTTCAATCTTGATCATGGGAATGTTGGCATATGCTGGCGGGCTATCCTCGTAATCGGAATCCAACAATGCAACCTCCGATTCGTCATCATAAACATAGTTCTTCTCTTGACGATTTTGCTGACACCAACGGCGTGCGATGATGATACCGAATGCAAGCATCAGTGCCAATGGAAGTACAATCGGGTTGCGGTTCACATCGAAGAAAGCACTAGTCACGTGGAACGTCCTTGACCATGATCCGAACTTGCCATACTCATCCCATTGGCTGGGATCATATCGAGTCTTGACAGCTGCTAGGTTGCCGCATTTCATCCTGTATGGCTGAGCACGATCTTGCCTCGTCACAGCCTGAATATCTTGAATTGACAGTTCCTTGGTTTCCTTGTCCTCGTGCAAAAGTATTTGGACAAGCTTCTGGGCTTCCTTATCTTGATCGGATACTACGTTTTGCACCGGCAAGCCAAGAACGTCGAACTGAATCCACAACTGGCCTCCTTTTTCAGTATATAAAGCCGTGTGCTCAAATGCCATCGGTAATGTAACGGCTTCCACAGGGGGCTCGAGCAAAAAGGTATCCAGGGCATCCGTAGTCAAGTTCGCGGGCACTTGCCAGGTTTGGATATTCAAGGGCATAGAGTCGAGGGGAAGGATACGGCGTCCATTGAGGGCCAATGCATAGTCAGAGTCGGTTGATTTCTCAATCGTGAACTTCAGACGCTGAGAAACTGGTAAGTACAATTGTCCTACTATCAAAGAGTTGTAGATCAAGGAAACGTACTAGGGCATTGGGTATATCTGATTGCCACACAACTCCAACATCTGCTTGGCGAGTGGCAAAGGGACATCCAAGGCAATCCAACTTCACGACATAGCTCTTGTTGGTTTCAACGGTTGATATTTCGGGAACATATCGGGGTATCTCGAGGTGGGCTACTCTTTCAGGGGTAGGGACTATTTCCCAGTCGGCATGGACAGCAGTAAGAGCAAATGGAAGGAAAGCAAGGAAAGAATGCATTTTACAAATAACAACACAGCTAAAGAGTGACTTGATTAAGGTAACGAATGACGGTAGTCGTGCGACTCGAGGTTGAACAAGGAGTGATCGACGATACTGCTGCTCAGGTTCGCAGCTCCGGTACCTTCGGCCACGCTAATGCAGGGATGGCCTGCACTGTCGCAGACTGCCAAGACAAAAGCCAATCTGGGAACACGAGCGGCGCTAATGCGCCTCAAGCTGATCTGGAAGACAACATGTACTGCTTACATGTACTGTTGCTATATCGAGGCTATGTCTCACTCCTTGTTTGGAGAGAAAATGAAGGGATTTCTTACGTTGGCTGGTGGTATCTACACAATACTTGCCAAGCCACATATTTTCAAGACCCATTATACTAAAATGAGTAGCATGTCACCCGTTCAAATACCATGGTACACACTCGTATCATCGCAGGATCTGCAATACCGGTCAGACAGAACGATCAACTTTGAAGTGGGCTATCCGCTACGTAGTTACGTTAGCCCCCAAACCCAAACTCTACTGGACTTCACGATCACTGTTTCAGGAGTTGTATCGCGACCACGATTATCAGATCGCCCACCCACTAACAACACCGCAATCCCTAGGAAAAGCAGTTGATCAAACCTCCTTAGGCATTCAGCAACCCATGAAGATGTGCAACGTGTAATAATAATCATCCGCCTTACTACATCACCAACCGCCGTTCCTGAATTCCGGACCCCACGCAACAGCTCACAGGCTACAGCCACCACGCCGTCTCAATCAGCCCCAGTGACTCAACGCACAGTCCCCTTCGATGTCGCTACCCGTGGCACAGTATAAACATAAAAGGATAAGACCATGTCTACTAGACATACCTATCCCCATCTCAAACTTTTTTTTCTCCGACTTGCCTCGTGGTTCCGGTATTTTTTTAGTTTTAACCTTCCAACGAACAAGCAAGCCCCCTTCCGTTTTCGGCGCATTTCATAAAATAATCAGTTCGCCTACAGAAACCCAGTTGCGAACCCACTCGCTTCCTTCCCCTCCCCCCTTTGTGTGCCCTTGTTTTAAACTTTGCCGGGGGTTTCCGCGCTGGTCTGATTCTTTCTTCCTTTTTGATATACTGCGTATACCCTCGATTCTCTCGATACTCTTCTTTTCAACTATCGGCTTTGATTCATCATGACGACCATTGAGAAGACGGAATGGCATCACAGTGGGGCTTCGTGCTGCACGCCAATTGGGACATGTAAGTAGAAGTTTTGATAGTAGTGATTTGCATAAATGCTAATTATTGTGTAAGGTTGTCTCTCATGGTGGTGTCCTTGCATAGTGTACGGACGGACACACCATCGTCTTAAGAACAATGGCAACATGGATGACTATAGCTGCTGCAACTTGGGCGTATGTGATATTCTGGTATTCCCTATGCTACTAGAAACTAACAACTTTGTAGTGTGCAGGATTCTGTGGTCTTGCGTGCATAGGCATCGCGTTCATAATGCCTATGCTTAACCGTGGTGATATGCGAGCCAAGTATCATCTCAAGGGCAATGCTTGTACTGATTGTCTATGTGCTTGCTGCTGCGGACCTTGCGATGTGACGCAGCAGGACAAGGAGTCTGAGTATAGGGAGGAGCAACAGAAGCTTTTATCGGTACAACCAGTGAAGGGAGAGATGATGAACTATGCTCCACAGCAACAGCAGTACCAACATTAGAGCGTCGGAGGGTTGCTGAAGCTTTTGCTGCTGCCAAGCATTTATCATAAGGCTTGGGAAACTCGCAAGATGAACCCATCCCGACATTCCGAAGATGTGGTTGACAACAGGATGGGCCGGTGCGCGTTAACACGCATTTCTCTTTGTTCAAAGTCGTAGTCGTCAGATTTCCTATGTTTCCTTCCACTACAAATACCTTGGATGGCGTTCGGTTTGGTAGTTGATACTCTAGTCCTCAAATCGGTTTTGATCATCAGAGCATGACCAATATTGTGGTCAAAGATGTCTGTGTGCTAGTGAACAATTTTGTTATTGTCCAGCGTATAATTGTTCTTCTACTCTTCTTCACTTTCTGAACTACTACCATCAATCAAACCCTTCATCATTTCCTCGTACAATGGATCGACCTCGTCTTCTTCACCAGCAAAGCCACTGGCACCCATACTTGCTTTGCGATCGTGACCAGTGCTTTGCCGTGCTGGAGGCCCAATATCGAAATCGTCAACATCTGGGTTGCCATCGTCTGCGTCAACTTCCACCTCTTCCTCTTCCTCCTCATCCTCTTCACCTTCAGCGTCATCGTCACCTCCCAAATCGCCAAAGTCGATAACGCTATTGTCCTGCGCACGATTCTTACGAGGCGTAAAAGTATGTGGATTAGGCGAGCCTTGTACACTACTTGTGGCGCTGGCGAGCGATATGGGGCCAGTGGAAGGAGACTTGAAACCGCCCCCAGCACCAAGACTCTGTCCCAGCCCCAGAGATGCCAACGCACCAGTATTCCGTGGCCGTGAAGGGCGAGCATCTGGGACCTCTATTTCCAAGCCCCCATCTCCATCCGAATCGGCTTCTGCATCATCATCTTCTTCTTCAACATCAAGATTCTGTACGCGTTGTGGGGATGGGGATCGGCGAGCGTGGCGGGGTGGGGAAGCTACATGCTCGGGCTCAGCTTCAGCATCTGCGTCCATATCTGAATCGTCGGATGAATGAACAAGTTCTGACGATTTGATCTTTGATGCTGGTGGGCCAGCGGGCTTGCCTCTTGGTTTGGGTGCAGTCTCGGGTGGAGGTCGCTCGGACGCGCGACGTTCGAGCTGAATCGAGGGTGGTGGCGGTTGTGCTTTCTTCGGACCAGGTTTCTTCTTCATGAAAGGATCTGCTTCAACAGTCCTTCGTTTCTTCGCCGCTGGCTCTGCGGCCTTTGGTTTGGGTACGGCTGCCGCCGCAGGTTTCCGTGCGCCGAATTGTGGAGTATTGGCTGCGCTGCCAGCACCTGCTCGACAGTCTGGTGACGATGCGCCAGGGTAATCTGAATCGTCGCCACGCTTCTCCTTATCCTTGGCGAGGAAATGTCTGAAGTCGTAAGGGTTGTCTGGGTCTGGGTCTCCCGACTCGTCATCCCCGGCCTCCTCTCCAAATAAGTCGTCATGGCCATCTTGGTCGGGTACATCGTCTTTGGTCTTCTTGGGGTATATTTTGGCGTGTTGTGACGAGATATCTTTGTTGTTTTTGGTTGTGAGATTGAACGTGTATGAAGAGGAGAGCGGTTCCAGCGTGGCTTGTTGTGTGGATTGATCGAACAATAAAACGTACGACTTTTTCGGCGCGGTTCGATTGCCCTTGAAGGTGAAGACATCCTTGTCGCCTGATCGAGTCGAATCCTCGAGTTTGAGGCTGAACGCGTTGGCGGAGGTGCAGGTGATTGTAGTGCGGCGCGAGTCGGAGGTTTGCGCGGGCTTGTGATTGACTGGTGCGACCTTTAGTTATCTGAGCGAGGACAGGACGAAAGGGGCCATTATAATACATTTGACGCTACTGAACGAGGCTGTAGAATTACCGCTGCCTGTGATCCGATCGCTCAGCTGCAGGCTAAAGTGAGCCTTCTTGTGAGGCTCCACGCGGTTGCTCTCAACCATCGGGGAGCCCATAGCCGCTTTCTTGTGGAGCTAAAGTTAGGAGACGAAAGAGAAGAGGAGTGCGGACGAGATGGCGTGAGTAGAGCTGTGAGGAAGTAGCGTATATTACGAGGTCTTGTTTGTCATGGTGGGTGGGAGAAGAAGTGGAGTTTGTATCAGAGCTGGGCTGACTTGGATTGCGAGTCGCCATTGAATGGGGCTAATAAGGGTCTGGTTTGGCGGTCCTTCCCGCCTATGCCGCCGCACTATGGACATCCAGAGATCCACCTGCCCCCACCGAATCCATCGTTTCTCGACTTCCTCAACTACCCGTCATTCTACCAATACAATGCGCTATGATCTTCAAAATTCTTACATCCTGGGATAGTAATATGTCCCACTCTCCAACGCTGTCGCTATGGCCCTCACTGGTTTGACATACTTCCTGACCCTTTCAACCTCTGCGTCTATCAAAAGTGCTACCAGATTGCCAAACACCACGCTTCCCGCGCTGTTCAGATGCGTGAAGTCGGCAGGGGCAAGGTTATAAGTTGCCGCCTTCTCCGCGCCAATAGCGTTCAAGTATTCCGTACTGGCTGCGTTGAGATCAATGACCTTGGCACCACTTTGACGTGCAGCTTCTTTGGTCGCAGCTGTGACATCGGCTAGGTTCTCATTGACCTTTCCAGTCGAGTTGGAGAAACGTCGCCTGCTTAGACTGGTCACCAGAATAGGAGTTGCGTTGAGGCCACGCACTTCGTCTACAAAGCGGACGAGGTTGGCCGTGAATTGGGCCATGCTTATATTCTTGTCGGGTTTCTGGTCATTGTGTCCGAATTGTATGGTCACATATGGCTCGTACTTTGCTGCAGATGACTTGGCTGCAGCGAGGATATTGTCCCAGTATCCCCCAGCCCGAAAAGAGACTGTTGTTGCACCATTGCGACCAAGATTCTTTCCAATTGCGTGGTACTTCAACGTAGTGTTCAGAAAGCCATCCCCCCAGCCTATAGTCTTGTAAGTTGGAGAATGTTTGACCGTGATATGTAGTCAATTACCTCCACCATCGGTGGATTGAACAGCGGTAGTCGAGTCCCCAGCCAGGAAGAAAGCAGGTGGCTTTGTGCGGTCGTTATGTATTGCTGGTGATGCCAGAGATGGAACAGACAACGAGAGTGAGATGAGAACGAATAGAGAAGAATGAAGCTGCATCTTGAATTCTGATTGTATGTATCTCACTCCAAACATTCAAAGTTCGACGACCACGTCTCGTAGCGAAGTACTCTGATATATATTCATCGTTTGAAGGACCGCTTAGTCGATGCAACGGAGGACCACATTGTCTCTCATATCGCAGCGCTTTTTCCACCAATCGCGGTGAGTTCGATCAACATGTGATGGGGCAAAGTCATCGGCAACAACATTCGAAACACATGTCCGTGTTCCCAGAAATATGCTCTCATACTGGACTCGACGAGTATTGTGTATTCGCACTTTTGTTTCGTGAGGCTTGGTCTGGCTGCTGGCCTGGAGTGAGCTCAACAAGATGCATATACACACTAAGACGAATCAAGCAAGGCTCCCGCTCTGGCGCTAATCAGAAGAGATGGGTAAATTGAGCAAATTGAGCAAATGCCATGAGATTGTTGAGGGCGACGCTTGGTTTCAAGCAAAAGTCCACACCTTGCTTGACAACGCTTGTCATGCACGCTGCCCATGCTTGGCCAATGACAAGCTCACATGGGTGCGTCTTATCAAATGCACCATCATGCCCTTGCCAGCTCTTGTTTCCCATTGAATGGGCCCGGTGCCGGATCTGCCGCTGTACAAAAACCATGGCGTTGGTCGCACCTTCGTAGCGCGTTGATGGTCACTGCCATGAGCCGTTTTCCCTGTGCCTTGTTTGTTAGCTTGTTGGCTTTTCCTTCTTTCCTCCTCATCTCTCTCCTCCTTCACTCCTCTGAGTAGATACGCGCGCTCTTCTTGCGCATTCACTCGCTTTCTTGCTTAATTGTTGGCGTTGATTGCTATCCAAGTACAGTTCTTTGCCACTCTCTTTGGTGCCCACTCGACAGTCAATCATGGTTCAATTCTCGTTGGCTCTGGCAGCCTTAGCCGGCGCTGCTGCTGTCAATGCGATTCCCACCATCTCAGTCAAAGGCAGCAAGTTCTTCACCAGCGAAGGAAACCAGTTCTATGTCAAGGGTATCGCATACCAGCTTGTGCCTGACGACCCGCTCATCGATTCAAAACAGTGCTCCCTCGATGCTTCATTGATGAAGACGATTGGCACCAACAGTATTCGTGTCTACCATGTTGAACCATCCGCCAACCACGACGATTGCATGAAAGCTTTTGCCGATGCGGGCATTTATATCTGGTTGGATCTGGATACATTCGACACACAAATTGAGCAGACTGAGCCTAAGTGGAACAGTACTCAGCGCGATGCTTTCGCCAAGGTCATGGATGCCTTCCACCAGTATGACAATTTGGCAGGATTCTTCGTAGGAAACGAAGTATTGACTACTGGTGCGTACTACTCGAACAGGACTTCTACTGTGCTGTTTCAGCTTGACCTTGAAATGTCTTACTAACTATGACCACAGGTAATGGCTCTGTAGCAGCACCATATGTCAAAGCAGCAGCACGCGACCTCAAGGCTTATCGCAACTCTAAGAACTACCGCAACATCCCTATCGGCTACTCTGCCGCAGATATTGCAACGACCCGCCCAATGCTGCAGAACTACTTGGCCTGTGGATCCAACACCTCTGAATCACTCGACTTCTTCTCCCTCAACGCTTACTCCTGGTGTGGCTCATCCTCCTACCAGCAATCTGGCTACGACATTCTTGAGAAGAACTCTTCTGCGCTCAACATCCCCATTTTCATGTCTGAAACCGGTTGCAACACTGTCCGACCTCGCGACTTTGCAGACCAAAAAGCCATCTTTGGAGACATGGCTGACACCTGGTCTGGCAGCATCGTATACGAATGGATCGAGGAAGCCAACAACTACGGCCTCGTCAGCTACGGCGGCAAAGTCGATCCTGCTTCTCCCAGCGCTCCACCAGATGGCTTCCCTCGCTCCGGCACACCCATCCCCGTCTCGCCCGATTTCCCAAACCTTAGCAGTGTCTGGAAAAACCTGAACCCTACTGGCATCAAGGCGAGCGCATACAATCCCTCACTTACACCCGTCGCATGCCCAGATTTCACATCTGGCGTTTGGGAAGTTCAACCTACCGCCACACTGCCTAGCTTAGGCCAGACGTACAAGTTTGCAAACGCAAATCCAACTGGCACCTCCAAGCCCAACGCGAGTGGAAGTCAGGCTGCTGCTAGTCCTTCAAAGTCTCAGGGCGCGGCTCCAGATCGCGCATCAATGGGCTTCGGCGCAGCGCTTACCGCTGTGTTGGCCTTGTTTGTTTCCTTGTAAGATGCATTGGATCATTGGGTCTAGAATGAGCATTAGTGTAGCATAAAAGTAGGCTAACAATTCTAATGATCATGGGCTTAAGGGGGTAATGCTGTCAGAGTAGGGCATTATGGAGCGTATGGGCGTGTTTGGTTGGTAGATATACCCCTTTGGCACTTTCTTCGAATATGACAATACAATCTTCATGTCAGTTCATGGCCTAAGTTGCTGCATGTGATGATTAGTACTTGGCAACGGCGAACACATGAGCATAGATAATTCAAGAGTCATGGCAAAGTTTGCATTGAAGAGATGGGCGCCACTCAAGTACAACCCGACCGCCAGCACAGGGCTTTCCCCCATGCCTCAAGAGACATGGATATCTTTCCCTCATAAGCGCTGGCTTTGATCTTTCCCTTCAAACGTGCCTCGCCGCAAATGCATCTTGTGTGAAATCTTTGATATATTTTTGTTTCCCAATCCTTGCTCCTACTCCGACATGCCTCGTAACGTCTTGTCAATGACAGGGTATGAAAGGGATAATTTTGCGAAGATCATCAATGCAAGATCTACCACTGGGTAGCGGGCTGGGCGGCGGCCTCAGCACCCCAGCTCTCGGTGGCCTGCTGCTCGCCAGATGCGGCCCAGTCAGCAGCATCAGCATCCCAGCTGGCGCCAGGGGCAGCAGCCTGGGAAGTGAAAGCACCGGCAGATGCGCCAGAAACCTCCCACTCGCTGGTGAAGCCATCGGCAACAGCAGCGGTACCGACCTCGTCGGCGCCGGGAACCTTGGCCTCCTCGACACCAGCGCTGTCCTTGTTCTCCTCGGCCTCGGGGTCGCGGTAGAAGTACAGATCGGTCATGACGTCCCACTCAGCCTCACGGGAAGCGAGAGTGCCACGGAGGCGGAGGACCTCACGGGCAAGCATCCACCAGACGAGACCAATGGCGTGGCGACCCTTGTTGTTGGTGGGGATGGCAACATCGACGTACTCGGTTGGGGAATCGCCGTCGCAGAGAGCCTGATACTTGTTAGTTTATCCCTTCATGTCGCATACCCAAGAATTCTCCTTACAATGACGGGGATGTTGACGTAGGAGGCCTCCTTGATGGCCTGGGCGTCGGTACGAGGGTCGGTGACAATGATCAAGCGAGGCTCCTTGAACGAACGAGTGATGTAGTTGGTGAAGTTACCGGGGGTGAAACGACCGGCAATGGCAACGGCGCCAGTGTGAGCGGCGAACTTGAGGACAGCACGCTGACCGTAGGGACGAGCGGAGATAACGCAAACTGCATGTTGTCTTAGCTATTGCTCGCGCATTCGAGTTTTGTGCCAAAGTTCAAGTTTCGCAGACTTGAACTTTGGTCAAAACTTACTGTCAGCTGGGTTGTCAATGGCGACAATGATGCGGGCAGCGAGGACAATCTTCTCCCAGGTCTTGCCAACGTTGATAACGTTGACACCATCGGGCCTGGTCTTCCACAGGTAAGGCTCCATGTGGACCTGGAGGTTCTTGCTGCCGAGGTGGCACTGAGCAGCGAGGAGCATCTCAATGTCCTGCTGGGTGGGGTTGAAGATCGCGGGGAGGTTGCTGGGAGCCATTTTGACGGTTTGGCGCTGCAAAAGCTGGTCGGATGGGAGATGTGGTATTGACGTTCGCGATGCAACTTTTTGGTGGAGGGGTGCGATATTCGTGGTGGGCAACCGTGCGCGGTCTTGGCGTTATGCGGGGCGGCTGAACGTGTCGCCGTGATGCTGGCTTGGCGAAAGTTTTGGACCATCTCCGCGGTCGCATGAGCCTCATCGACATCAATGCCGCCACGAATACCCATTTTACCGTGCCTACGGGCTGCGGCATGTATGTTGAGACGTTTCCCATTACCTAGTTATAGCTAATAGCGCTTCAGCACCCTCAAAACCCATCCAATGCCTCCTTCCCTTCCGACCTTTTTCATCGAGCTCCGCACTCCAGGCCAAACTCACCGAGAAGGAGCAGGCAAGGAAACGGGCATCCCATGATCCCTACCTAGTCGCGCAGAGCAAACGGAAGAAGGCAGCAAATCTCTCTCGCCGTGCCGAACTCGAAGAAGGCAGAGTAACAAGTCTTGGAGATCCAGTGCGCGGTGTCCCTACTCCATTCATCGAGTCTTTGGACAGTGCAAGGCCTGCCAGGAAGGAAGATGGCCAGAAAGTTTACAGCGATCGCATACACCTCAATTACGCCCTTGATCCTAAAATTGTCGAGAGCCAGCTGGAAAAGAGCAAAACTCTAGCTGTACCTCTAAGCGAAATCAGCCAGGAAAAAGCAGCTGGCCCATACCAATGGAGCGGCTTGATGCAACACAACAACAAATCGAGCGAGATCCAGAAGTCTGCGGACGAAATCGAGAACCAGAACAGACAAGATCATGCACGTGCCGCTGAAGCCATTGCCCGTATCACAGCTCTCGAGAATGGCTCCAGTAAAGACCGAATGCGCGTTAACATTAACCGCTGTATCGAAACCTTTGGTCGACACAATACAGATAAGGTTTTCCCGCCCCGAGCACCACCACTGCGTGTGGTAAATGGTCAAGAAACTCATGCCATTCGACCGGAAACAAATGAGGCAGCGGCAAAGAAGCGCATTGGGCCAGATACCGGGTCATCGGAGGTACAGATTGCCATCTTGACTGCAAAGATCAAGACTCTAGCCGACTTCCTGGCTACTCGAGGCAAAGGTGACAAACACAACAAGCGCAATCTCCGGCTATTGGTACATAGGAGACAAAAGTTGTTGCAGTATTTGAGGAGGAAAGAACGAGGTGGACCAAGATGGCAGCATTGCATTGAAACTTTGGGCTTGACTGAAGGTACTTGGAGGGGCGAGATCTCATTGTGAGCGGGGCATGTTGAAACGAGGACATGAGCATTTTTGCGGTAGGGTAAAACCAATTCTGTACATTGCGTCTGTACAACAGTTCATCAAGAATCGCCAGCATATTGAGCGCCAACTTTTTCTGTTCTGACTGCAAACAAGTTGTTGTCGGGTGATTGTTTAGTTATTGTGACTTGCATCGACTTGGGATGTCGTGCATACTGACTGACCTATCAGCTATGATGGACTATTTCAGTATATCGTCATGTTTGAGTCAGACAAACGAACTACTCCAAGCAAGGTAAAGAATTTGATCATTGCCACTCCTTTCGACAATCATAAAGCTATATGAAACGAAAGTTTGGAATTCAAGCTAAGGAAAGGTAGCCTGCAGGCAACGCGCAAGCTTGAGTCATCTCCTATGATGGACTGTACTTCACACATGAGATGTCGTACTACGAGTTAGTTCAAGCTGACGTATATGTTCGATTACCTGCTTGTTCTAGCCTAGTGGACTGCCTTACAAGAGCCTTATAGGACCAGCGTCAAAGGAACATACTAATGAGTCAAAAAGTGTATAAACTGCAAGTTCCATCAACTTTGAGAGTTCACGACTATAAGACGAAAGGGCGGAAGGGCGCACTCTCAAAAAATTGATCAAACATTCAAACACCTTAAACTTCAAAACGTCAAGACTTCAAACTTCCAAAATCCTCCTCCCAGAAACCTTGAATCCCAATTCCAACCAACTCAACCACCTCCCATCACCCAAAATGCGACCCCCCAACCCCTGGTCCTCCCCACGCCTCACCTACCGCGCCATCCGCCCCCAAGACATCGCAATCTTCACCGCCATAAACGCCGACCCCCACGGCTTCGCCAACAGCAACCTGGAAACCATCAAACTCGCCAACTCGCAAGACGCTTCAGCATTCATGAAAGACTGTCTTGAAAAACAGCTCCTCGGCGCTGTAATCTGGCTCTCCCACCCGCCTAACACAGCCCCGGAAACTATCGCCAGTTTAAAAGAAAATGCACCTCACGGTGCAGATACAGTAGAATCCTGGGGCACAGCGATCGGCGAAATCCATCTTCGCGCGCTGCCAGAGGGCGCGGCGCATCATCGGCATACGGAGCTGGGTATTGACATCCTACCGGAGTATCAGGGGAGGGGGTATGGATCGGAAGCGATCTCCTGGGCGTTGGATTATGCGTTTCGGAGGGCGGGGTTGCATCGGGTGAGGGTGAGGGCGTTTGGGTGGAATGAAGGTGCGATTCGGTTGTATGAGAGGTTGGGGTTTGTGCATGAGGGGAGGGAGAGGGAGGCGTTTTGGTGGGAGGGCCGGTGGTGGGATGGGGTGGAGATGAGTTTGTTGGAGGGGGAGTGGGGGGCGTTGAGGGAGAGGGAGAGGGAAAGAGAGAAGGAGAAAGAGCAGGGGGAAGGTGGTGGGGAGGTGAGGGGGAAGTGATATTATTGTTTGCGATTAGATATAGATGTGTCCGAAATAAACTCTTCGTAGAATTGCCTTTCAAGAGAGGCTTCAGGGCATGCCAACTCGTAGTCCTTCCAAACTTCTGTCTACCACCATTGCGGTGGAACTATTTCCTGCTCGTGCTTTTGCAGTTTCGTATAAGGCTGTGACATCGCGTTTCCAAAGTTCTTGATCCATGCGAACTACTCGCCGATCGTAAGTTATTAATCCATTTACTTCACCTTCTACATCCGTTGTCTGCGTCCATATACCACCTGAGCACGAGAATTTCTCGATCTGCTCGCGCAACTGACTCAGCAGATCATGCGTGCGATAGTTCCACCATTGCGTAGAGTTCGTAAGTTCGTAAGAAGTTTGCTGGTCTTTGTTCTTGTACCATGCACTGAGGCTGTTAGCTTTAGTAATAAGCGATCAAGTAAGACTCACTTAGCATCCTCAAGATACTGTCCAATACCACCAAACTCGCCCTGAATACCAATACGGCTAGTATCATACGCAGAATCCGATCCCTCAGGACCATTCCCTTGCCTAGACCAAAATGGCGCACCACACTGTGGCGTCGAGTAATGATGGTTGTCGTCAAAATCTCCAGCTCTATGGTCAGTCCAACCACTAACAGCATTTATCAACCTCGTCGGATCAAGACTGCGGACCATATCTGTCAGTGGAAATTCAGGCCAGACACCAGCTGAATTTGGACTTGTTGCTTGGCCCCACTCTTCGTTGTAAATGGTCCACGCAAATATGCTGGGGTAGTTCTTTAGTTGTTCGACAAGGAGAGCGAGCTGTCTGTTGAATTCTTGCTGTACAGCGTCGCTTTCGAGACGGATGGAATTGCAACGATCATTTTGGTCGGGGAGGTCAGGACGTAGTGAAGGCATGTCTTGGATGACGAGGATACCCATTTCATCGCATGCTTTATAGTACAATGCGGGTTCAACTTTAATGTGCTTGCGTAGAGCATTAATGCCGACGTTTTTCAAGACGTGGAGATCGTATCTCATAGCTTCAACGCTTGGTGGTGTATAGATGCCCTTGTGGAATTTGTTAGTACAGGAATTCATAGCTTTTGAAATGAGTTCTTACATCTGGCCAGAAGCCCTGATCAAGCGGGCCAAAAGGGAAAATAAATTCACCGTTTAGCAGTGGGCGCTGTACTCCATTAATGACGCCTCTTGAAACTGTCCTGAAACCAGTATAACTTTGAACAGTATCACTTCCAAGTTTGATAGTGATGTTATACAGATTTGGGCTGTCTGGATGCCAGAGCTCTACAGAATCGACCGTGAAAATGAATGGTGCGCCGCTTTTTCCTGTTCCTGTTGCTTTTACATTTCGGGATTGAGGCTCGAGGATTGCGACTTCAATTGCATCGCTAGAATTAGAGTTAGTATGGACTGTCATATTGACTGTACGCAATTAGCACACCAAACACATCTTTAGATGAGGCTGTAACACACCATTTCCATTCATGTCAGCACTCAGATCCAGCTTCGTAATGTATCTGTCCGGCACCGCCTCGAGCCATACAGTCTGCCAAATACCGCTGCAAGGCGTGTACCAAATCATACCTCCACGATTAAGAGTTTGCTTTCCAATTGGGATCTGAACTCTATCTTGATCTGTTGGATCATAAACATGAACAAGGAGCTCATTGGTCCCGTTAGAGTTGAGATATTGCGTAGCATCAACCGAAAACTCAAAGTATCCACCGCGATGGAACCCAGCTTCTTCCCCATTGACGAAAACAGTAGCTTCATAGTCGACTGCACCGAAATTAATCAACACTCTATCACTACTTGGCCAATCTGAGGGGATGTTGAAAGTCGTTTGGTACCAGGAATATATTCTGTTCTTTTCAGTTACGCCTGATAAAGCGCTTTCGAGGCAGAACGGGACGAGGACTGGCTTCTCCAATCTCTCGCCAAAGGGTGGATCATCCAAATCGCCGTCTGCGGCATTTCGGTATCGCCATACGCCGTTGAGATTCTTCCAGTTGGTGCGCTGTAAGCGGGGCCGCGGATGTTCAGGCCATGGGTTGGTTCCAACAGTGCTAGTCCATTTTGTGTCCAGGGTCACTTTACCAATGACATAGTCAGTGTCGTTGGTTTGTCGTTGATTGATGGTCGCTGCGAGCGTAGCAGAAGCTATGCAAGCTACCGTTACTACACCGGAGAGTATGTGCATATCGAGGGAGGTTACGATAAGAGCAAAATAAAGAGGGAACCGAGCTGGAGATACATGATGCAGGCAGATATTTAAGGTTCACCACCTGCCCATGGTTGGCAGTATTGGCTGTCGGGTACCTATTATGACTGCATGTTGCATGCCTGGATGCTGGGGTTTGGCAGCGGTCATTGCGGCACGCCTTAGTCGATCACGATGTTTGTTCGATGTGGGTAGCCGCATGTTGCATACCTACATCTGCTTAATTTTCAGTCATGCTGGGATGACCAAATGACCAGGTTTGATGAATATTGGCTGGGTATAGCAAACTTTGCAAGGTTGGTGTTGGCCGTTGTGGCATATACTGCTGCAAGAATGGTGGGCAGAATTGACGCCGTGATGTGTGGTTCGCACAGTAATGTTGATGCGAGGCGTCATACGCTCGTTAAGATCAGCGCCTTGGCCTGGTAGTAACCTGGCACAGTTGTTGAGATCCCTTCCCCGCACGCTGTTAATCGACCCAATAGAGGGGTCGTGTCTCGCAAACTGGGTACAAGGTGCGCTGGCCAAGAGGTGGATATGTGGTGACCGTCGAGCTTCAAAGTAGCAGAAACAGTGGTTGATCAGTACTGGCGACGCCTTGAACATCTTTCTCTTGTTGAATACATTATTATTATAGTGGGGAGTCATTACATGGTGTATAATAGGTCCTGGCATACTTCGTAGTGATGCTCTCATCAACGCATCTTGTGCAACTATTCTGCAGTCTCGGTTCCGTTCCAGCCCTGCGTTCTTCCAATCGTCATGGGTGTCACGAGGTACATTAGAGAAACCAGCATCGCGTTTCTAATACCACCTTCCTTTTACGCCTCGCTAGATAACACATGAGCCCATTCTCTCTTCAAGCCCGTAGCGACTCCACCGATACTCATAACGTGCCGCGAATAGCACAAAGGGAAGCATATGTTCGATGACAAAGGTTGGGGAAGGATTTCGTAACACACGCACAAAGCGGGGAGCACACCCTTCCAGCATAACAACCGAACGATTTACCCCTCTGACTGGTGGTGCTGGTCAGGTGGGGCTGAGATAAGCAAAGGTCATTCCAATACAAGCAAGGATTTTCAAGGCATCCGGAGAAACGGCTTACTCCACGATTTGACCTTCGCTTTTGGAGGACTATCCGGTTGCTGTGGAGATGTTGGAGATTTGGGAGAGATCGGGAATCTCATCGATCTGGGGGAATTGGGAGAGGCAGGAGAGGCAGGTGAAGCAGGCGGTATCGGTGCTCTTCTTGGAGATTCGTAAGATGCATTGACAAAGGGTGGGGCGGGGCCTTCAATGGTTCGTATTGAGTCGGCATCGTCCTCAGATATCTCCGATAATGATGCACGATCAGAAAAGGAGTTGGCGATTGATGGTGCTCGCGAACTTGAAGCGGTAGACATGCGAATCGTATCCGTGTCAGAACTTGAACTCATGGTGGACATCGTGCGCAGAGATGTGATGCTAGATGCAGTATCCGAATCAGTCGAAGATGGCGGGATACCAACGTCGTGTTTGTGAGCAAAACAGTGTATATCTGGTATGGATGTCTCCTGACAGAGTATGTCCAAGATTTTATCACGGACATCTCGAGCGGCTGGTCGAACAACGGGAGCTCTGCTGAGCATGCTCCTAATCAAAGTTAAAAGAGGTGGGATAGCGCGGAATGCATCTTCTTCATATTCAAAAGAAGACTTTTCGAGCGCATCGATCCATGTGTCGATCTTTTCGAGGTTGGCATGGAAAGATGAATCTGTGCGCGAGTTCTTGCCCCCAGTGTTTATCTTTTGCTTTGATGACCGATGTTTGACAAAGTCATGAGGTTTTCTCTTCAACATGAAGGAGATGATCTCCAAGAAGACACAGCCAAGGGAAAACACGTCAGCCTTTTCGGTTTCATGAACGCGAGAGCGTGGCTTAGGAATTGGTTTGGTACGTTTGAATCCGAAATTGAATCCAGAAAAGTCACTGACAGGGGGTTTTGTAAGTTTTTGCCGTTGAGACCCACTACTGTTGGATGACCCAGATGAACTCTTGCTTATTATGGACGAGTGTTTGGTCATGGGAACGTTGGGTGCGGGAGCAGTGCCGTGTGGATCAAACGGTTGGGGATCCAAGTGTGCCTCTGGGACGCCGTATATATAAGCATCCATGGGGTCGGGCTTCTTGTCCTTTTGAAAAGTCTCGAGACTTCCGATATCACTGAAAGCAATCGCATTACGTTCGTCGATGATTATGTTGCAGGGGCGAATTGCAGAATGACAAAAGCCATTTTGATGCAGGGTTGCTACGGCGTCGGCCAGACAATGCAGCCAATTCAACACCAGCCATCTTCTCTCCACTTTGGGAAGCTTTTTGTACTGGGTAGGGTCCCGGTGGTCAATGAATGATCTCAGTGTATGTTGTCCCACGAAGTTGGTGACGATGAATCCAGTCCCCTTGGCGGTGTATGATGCCCATATTGGTGCAATGTGCTCATGCTCAACCATGCGCGCACTCTCGACGTCTAACAAAAAGTCTTGCTCGAACGCATCTGGTGCGTCTGCATTACCCAGTGCAAACCTTCTGCGAACATAGACTTCGTTTGGTCGTTTAGGGAGGTGGACACGTGACCACTGCTGCAAAGTTACCGCAGCGGGAAGGCCCATGACATACTCAAGCGGAACCTCTTCGTTGGGCGCATAGTCGATGTGCACGCCATCTCGTAATTCACGAAGAAGAAAAGTGAACTGAGTGTGGTAGAAACGGGCGTCTGCATGGTTGTCACGGCGGTTTGAAAGAGATAGTTGCTCAATATCGTCCATCTGCAGGGGCAAGTCGTCATCGTCCCAGGATCGGTCAACAACTGCAAAGATTCGGTCTGCTTCGCCAATCTCAGCGAGGACCAGGAACAGGCGCCTAGCCTTTTCGAGAATCCATTCGATGTAGGTGTCGTCGCTGAGGTCGCCAAACCCCACCGACTGGGTTAGCCGGTCTCTCTCGTGAGGCTGCAATCGCGAAGTAACAAAATCCTGGGTGACCTTTTCGTTTATTCTCTCCTCGGTCCACCATATTTGCTGAAGGGCGGCGTGAGGGGTGACAAGGGAATGCCCCGCATAGCCATAGATGAGAGCATTGAGGGCAACAGTTTGATCATTGACAACGTTGGTCAGGGTCCTCGCGCTCATTGCCACGGGTGCTGGGACGGGTGCTGGAGATCAACGATAACAATATTGCGAATGTGTGGAGCTGGTGATGGTGGTGGTGACCCTCGTCGTCGCGGAGAAAGCCGAGACCGGAGCGGGCAGCTGGTCATTGCTGGTGAAGGGAGAAGAAAGAAAAGACGAAGGGGGGGGGGGCGAGCCTCAAAGATGCAGCAAGCGCAGGAGCGTGAGCGTGAGCATGAGCATAAGCGTAGTCGGCGGTGGTGAAAGGCAAGACACGACTTCATTTTAGGCGTCAGCGGGGCCAGAATCGTCGGCTGTCCCCAGTGTGTAGTGTCGTACGCCAGGCTCACCCGCTTCTCGGAAGTGACACTTTTGTGGCAAGCGGCATGGCGCCGAAGACATGGCTCCCGGGCTGGTGTGCATTGCCCAATCACCATCCGGCACAATATGCAGCCGAAGAGCTATGGGAAGCTCTTTGCATATCGAGCGCTCGACAAAATCCCGACTGCGGCCAACCAGGGCGACTCGGGGACTACTAGAGTGAATCAGTGTGCATCCGCGCGATAAGGACCTCTCCACCCGACTATTCGACGCGTCCCCACCCAACACCACTAGCACCTCAAAGGCAATGCATCTTGCGACTGTGTTGAGATGCGACGATACGGGCTGGCAATGGGCAATCGCTTGCACATGTCGACACAGCGGCTAAAAGCATCCTATCCATCCGCACCGCTCTCGTTGGGCATAATTTCCACCAACAATCAATCAGCCGCGACCAGCTAATCGCCAGTCGCTGCACGTTACACAATTGCCGAATCTCCGCATCTGCTCACCAAAGAACCGATGGCAGCAAACGAGCCAACGAATGAATTGGCGATAAGCCCGCAACAGACGGCACGCCTTCGGTGTGCATCTCTGGTTGTCCGCTGCAGCATCAGGCCATGTGCCCGTCTCATACGCCATCAGCAGAATAGCGGCTGCAAGTCAGTCTCGTAAATCGACAAGTCGGAAGACAGGACCCAAGATACACTCAACCCAACTCAAAGGCCAGCCCAGATGAAAGCAGATTGAGGCATAGCCTGCCCGCACCGGTTGACCCCAGCCCACCAGCCCACCAGCCCATGAACCAGGGACTACATACATAGTATGTACCAGCTGTGCCACGAGTCGAGACGCCATTCTTCCCCGACGAGGCTCGTGTTGGCTGGCCCAATTGCGGCATCGGGCTCAAGCAAGCAGACCCGCAATAGAGGGGCACAGTCCAGGTTGCAAGTTGAATCGTCCCTTCACCCGCTGCTTGGCCGTATTTTGCACATGGATAGTAAACAAACTTCAAGTAATAAAAATGACGTTGGATGCAGACGTTTCAAAAGGGCCGGCTTCAGAATGACGTTGGGTTGCGAAACGTGGGAATGCCACGAGTTTGCGTCGATCCTGCACGGTCCTCCCGGGCACGCACCTTCCTCATGTCCTACCCGTTCTTCTCGACACCTACTGCATCAGGCAGGTCATTAACACTATCTCCAGCCCTACCGTTCTCGAAATCTGGGGAAACTTTGAAGCCCTTCAGCCTCCAGTTCGCCACGCTTCTCCCAAGCCTCCAATCACCGTTGGCAAGCATCATTCCTCAAAGTTATATGCATCTCCTTCACCATTGATTCGCTCCCTCCATCTTCAGGTAACAAGAATCGACCTTTTGGGCCTAGCCACGCCTATTATCCATGCCCAACATGCAGCTAAATCTCCCGTCCTACTTTATAAACTGCATTGGCTTTGAGCATGCCGGATATGCGGCTGCCGCTGTCAACACCTCGAGATGTACCAGCCCGATGGTACCCACAAATAATTGGCAATTCTGCACTCCCCATTTGATGCTGACCAGACAAGATAATGTAATCATAGTAGGGTGTCAAAATGATCATTCCATTACAAATAACAACAAGTATACTACGCCAGATATGTCATTACACCTTCACTCTGCGTTATTTCTTTTCCGCCTTCCGGAATCCTTCGACTTTCCTTCTCTTAGCATCAAGACAAAGTAAACAGAACATTTTCGCTACTCGGTGCAACTTTCACTTGACTGCCTCCTGGATTAGAGCCACTCGGCCAGAGAATGGTTCCTCCACTGCTGCTTGTAATTTCCACGCGCTGCCCCGCAAATGGTTCTCCAAAAACTGAACTCAGATCGTACCAGACCTTGTCGCCATCCAAACTATACGCAAATACCTGCTGTGCCTCATTATTGAACAGGCCGTCTGGCCCTTTGGTGATCTTTATGGCAATCCCTCCAGTCTTCTCGTCACGACGGAAAGGCTCTGAGTATACAGCACCTAGACCAGCTTAGTCGGATGTGATAGAAATGTATCCTCATCTGATACATACCTGGAGCAATCGTCTGTCGAGGGCCAACTGCGCTGGCAACTGACCACGCATAGATTGTACTCGTAGAATTATTCTGCACCAAAGCATTTCCCACAGCCGCAGCCGCACCAGCAAACGCAAGAAGACCCGACACAATAAAGCGCATGATGTATAATCTTTTCGAAAACGAGTGTCGGTAGAACGAACGACGTTTGATTATATTAACGATAGGGTTTGTTTGCGAAATGTTTCTTTGACAACTCTCTCAAGTATACCAACAACGCATACATACACGAGCACACCAGTATCCTTATATACACGCCTCCACACCCACGTTCACACCACCATGCTTCCACAATGTCACCCTGCAGCCAAATCCCCATCAAAACCTGCATTTCTCAACCCATCAATGGCACTCATGCTAAATTCACCACCTAAAAAAAGAACTCAATCACGATGCTACCATGCTACACTCGCCACACGCTTGTAACCACTTCCCAACATCGCAAAGCCTCGTGCCAAAAGTAGGGTACACTATGATCGACATCTTGGCAACGTCATTGAAATTTTCCGCTTCGGGACATAATCAATACTACAATAGATTGTACACAGTCTACTACACCTGTATGTGCGGGGGTGTGATTTGGTAAGCCAATACTTCAAGCGCAGGGAGCGTGGAAATTGCTCGTGCAGTACGTTAGCGATCGGCGGTGATACATGGGGATTTGCTGGGCGTTTGCGGGGAAAGACATTATTCACATTTCACATGAGACGAAAATAAAAATAGCCATGGAAATAGAAGTAGAAATGTCATGTTAGATATACAATACTCTACTTTACAAAATCAAAGTACCATACCTCGGCCTTGTCAAACCCCTCAACCCCACCAAACCATCCCCAGGATACTCACCACCCATCTCGTGACTCAACTACGATGTTTACGAAATGACGAGATGGCCCGACCAGCTGACCGTACCCTCCATGCTTCAACGTCGTATTGATCCACTTTTCCGCCGACGCTGATCGGCGCTAGTTATTGGTTCTAGCTACCTTGCTGGGTGTCACATGGGCGCATCGCATCATTTTGGGGACTGGGAGGTACGCGAAGCCTGGTATATCGAAGCATTGAGCGCGTGGTATTGCTATTGCTAGTATACTCACCGTCGTTGTTAGGATGTAGTGAGGAGGAACGACGATAGGACCTAGGTAAATATATCGTAGGTATTTTAGTAGATAGGTTTACCTAGGTAGTCACCCCGCTCTATGCAGCGCGCCTTGCAGAGCCTTGCAGAGCGGAGTATTTCGGCTGATGTACATCCATACATACATGGTGTTCAACAGAAGCTTAAACTTATTTTCAGACGTGTAAGCGAGGTGTTGGGTAATGTGCATGTGGGATCTTCCGAACTAGCCGTTGGAAAGGGTAGGAGTGGAGGTGGTGTGTATGTAACTGTAGGCAAGGATGTGCGTTGATCGCGAAGGAAACTTGGGGATTTGGGGGGGTTTTGGGTTTGTGTGAGGTGTTTTGGAGGGCGGGGATGAGATTGGATGCGAGTGGTGTTATACTGTGAGTGGATGCGTTTTGGAAGAGTGGGCATGGTTTTTACGGAGCTTGTTTCTTCATTGTCTTTCATTATCTCTTCAAGGTCTACTTATTACAATTGTCGGAATGAATACGTTCAGAGGTAGACAATGTGCTATGCTATTAGTTACCGATTTCTGGTAAGGGTAATTTAACATTGTACATAACAACAAGTAAAAATCAAGACAATACGTTGCTATGGTAGCCTAACTCCAAGAAAACCAAGAACTCAGTTTATCGTTGCCAATTTCATCAACACCAAGTTTCGATGTTAATCGAACACGCATTAAACTATCGACCGCTTTCGCTGCCAACAGATTACTAAAGAAGCACCCTCTCAACTATAAGAGTAAAATCAGGGTCAAGAGAATGGAATCAACAACATAACGCAACTCAAGATGATCTTACCCTGTTTAGAATTAGGGAAAGGTTATTGATAAGCTACGGCTATTCTCTTACAAGCAAGTGACATACTACCACACTTGCTAGTATGTGATGTACGTCTCTTTCGCCTAGAATGAGCGATAAAAAAACGCAAACTTTACCTCAAATGTATAATGCATGTTATTCCAAACCAGAACAAGACAACTAGAATCGTAAGTCTCAAAAAACTTCTTGGAAACTAGTGCAAGAGCTCACAGTTAGTACGAGGCCAAACCTGAATTCTTGGTAACGGTCGAATTGATGTGACCCAGTTGTTATTCCTAGTTTTCTCCACCGGGGAAGTCGTAATGAACATAAAAGCTCCATCACCGATTAAGAATTTCTCGTGAGGAGATAACCGCGACAACATCGCACCAACAAGTCACTATCCACAGCTTACATCCTACAACAACTGACAATCGATGTATATAGTATTGCTAAACATCTTTCTCGACCAGCGCAGTGTTCATTCACGCTTTGAAGCCCTCAACATCGACTATTCGGGAATACTGAATGGCTTAAAAATCCCGTACTTACGAAGCCGATAAGCATAAGATCGCCTTAGCAATAGCCACGGTTTCGACTGCTGGCTCCAACTCTAACCGTATTCAGTATAGACTTTTTAAGAATCATTCTAGAAGACAGAAAGAAAGTCTAGCTGTGTTGCCATTATTTTGACTTCAAATCATAAGAAACATTTAACAATCACGAGTATTCACAGATGGTGCGGTGGTTCCACGAAAACTCTGTTCAACCACAACACAGAGAATCTCATAAACGACATCACTCAAATCCACGAGCGAGATCATCGTAACATGTCCCGCAAGCCTCCTTCTCAGTAATGAAGAAAGCCGGCACGTCCCGAGCTGGAGCTATTATAGCGCAGACGTGAAGTGTCAACTTACTCAGACCCCAAGTAAGCTCGTGTCCTATACACAATTATCATTGGTTTTTTGGATAAGTCAGGACGTGCTTGTATCATGCTAGCAACGGAGCACAACAAATACGAAGGAAAGTAGTCTCAGCTATTCCTCGCTCAGAAGTGCGGTAAATATGCTTTTTAGAAGCAAACCGGGTTTAGTAGTCCAATTCAACACATTTTCGACCGAGCCAACTTGAATTTCAACTAGCACAACAATCTGAGTGGTCTTCTCTCCGGCGTATACTATCGTAACAGCACAGTACTCGTACCTGGGTATCTCAACAATTACATGTGCTTAATGTCTGAGTATGCCTGTGAAAGGGATGAATTTGACGGGGGTTGGCATAGCCCAGTGTCTTGTTGTTAATGAAGGACATCGTCTGCATCGATGAACGTTTCGTTGGAATGCATGTTGTACAACTGCACAATTGTTATCGACTCACGACAATCCTTCGCTCGAAGTTTCTCCGTGACTGATAGTATCGACGCCATTGGCTCAAGTCATTTGTTCTTGGGTCTAGAATGTCTATATTAATTGGTGCACGTTCGATTTAAGATCCGGATCGAACGCCTCAAAGGCGGAGTGCATCTTCGGAAATACAAAGTACATTAAGCGGGGCGTTTGAGCGATAATTCCCTTGAAAAAACCCGGCACTTCGAGTCAGGTGCATCAATTTGACGATCAATGTGCGACCTGCGTGCCTGGAAGCCCGGTGGGTGTTGACTTTTGCGGACTAGCATGTTTCACCAAATCCAAAGTAGCCTCATCACTGCCAGATGCAGCCAGTCTGACCAAGCTTTTGCCAGGAATCTTCAAGCATCGCCAAGTAGGAGCAGGCATGCAGATACTCCGTCATGCAGCCCATATGTTCGGTAACAGTCAGCCGGCAGCTGGAAAAGCCGCCTGTAAATCTGAGATCCCACCGGCTTATGGAACAATTATTGGTACCCTGTTTCAACATGATTCGCCCATGGACAACCATGGACATGGCGTAATCTATGTCTGAGCTTCAATAATGCTTAATCTATCCAAGTAGCCTCGCCTTGGTGCTTAGGGTGCTATTCTCGAAGCGCGAAACACCCGCGGCTCTTTCGAAACTATTCTAACTGGAAAAAGCTCATCGTCTTTACGACCCCCCGCAATTCATCTACTTGGGCTTTTATAATTCCAGGAAATAATATGATCGAGATTCTGGTGGCGTCTGGACATGACGAATATCCCTGGCCATCCCCTGTAGACTTGTCTACTGACCAAAGGCTTAGGCCATGCTCTAACCATCATTCCCCTTCAGCACTGGTTTCGAAACAGCCGCAATATCTTCGTATTCCGTGGTGGCCATGGGTTTTACCCGGTCAACAAGCACTTGGCGTATATAAACCCAAGTCTTGTTCCTCCCAAGCAATCACCAAGCCCGACCAAGATCTCTTCACACCCACCACTACAATCCAATTACATTCATTTCAAACATTTCAAAATGGTTGCCTTCAGTCAAGTCCTCTTCGCCCTCTCGGCCGCTGCCGGTGCGCTGGCTGCCCCAGCTGCCGAGCCCGTTTCTACTTTCGCGGATGCTCCCGACTTCGAGCTTAGCTCCGCCAACAGCATCACGCGCCGACAGGATTACAACCAGAACTACAAGACATCTGGCAATGTCAACTACCAGCCCACTAACAATGGTTACTCGGTTCAGTTCTCTAACGCCGGAGACTTTGTTGTTGGTAAGGGCTGGAGGACCGGAACCACCAGGTAATACAATACGCCTCGATAATTATAAATTAAATTAAACTAACAATTTCAAAGGAACGTCAAGTTCCAGGGTTCCACCTCTGCCACTGCAGGTACCGTCCTCGTCTCCCTCTACGGCTGGACCACCAACCCCTTGATCGAGTACTACGTCCAGGAGTACACCAGCAACGGCGCTGGCTCTGCTCAAGGCCAAAAGGTCGGCCAAGTCACCTGCGACGGCTCCGTCTACGATATCTGGAAGCACCAGCAAGTCAACCAGCCATCCATCACCGGCACTGCCACTTTCTGGCAGTACATCAGCAACAGGCGTGACAAGCGTCCCGGCAGCGGAACCATCACCACCAAGTGCCACTTCGACGCCTGGGCCTCGCACGGCATGAAGTTGGGTACCCACAACTACCAGACTCTCTCCACCGAGGGCTGGGGCAACGCTGGAGGAAAGTCCCAGTACACTGTTTCTTCTGCTTAGGCTGTTGCTTTGGAAGCTGGCCGCTGACAAGACGAGATTGACGGAACGTTAATCACTCTATTTTACCTTCTTACAAGACTTGAGCGTCTGATCTTGACTCTGTTCTTTTTGTATATACTTATCATTTTGGTACTTGAGCGTGCATGAGCGCTTGGTATAGTCTATAGCAATTGGTATTGAGCATATGCTTTTACCTTATCAAATTTTCGGCCTTGATTGATCTGCGTGAACTCAAAATGCTTTGCTTTTGTATCATCTCGCTTTATTCTTGTAAGATATACCAATTTTGCTAGCTGATTTATCTTTTAGCAAAATGCATGGAGATTAGCATAACATCACGACATATGATACCTCTTGTTGTACAACAAACAAAAAAAAACACCAATACTTTCCCAGCCCTTTCAACTCTCCTTCACAAATAAACCAAACAAATGCAAACCCCTCCATCCAATCAGCACCCACGTGCTTTTGAGAATTCGTATTCATCTTCGTCATCTCACCCACACGAGCCCTAGCTCCTATGCACCCACGTAACCCAACCCATAAATCACGCATCCCACTCTACCAACCTTGCCTCTTTTCACCATCTCTCCAAAACAACATTCCTCTAGCCTGAAAACATTTCCACAAATTCCTCTCATCGCATTACTCACTCAACACGATCCACATCACTGTACACGAGACCAGGCTAAACCCCCCTGCCCACGCCAACCCATAATACCACCAGGGATATTCCCACACCCCAGCTCCACACGACATCTCTGTGCGAAACAAGTGTAGTTTCACACACACATCCACACACCCACCCATTTTCCCTCCCACAATCTCTAACTCACACACACAGAGGCAATCCAGACATTCACAGCAAAAATCCCGAATAAAGAATATGTGTTTATCATTCCACACTATATATACATGAAAATAAAAAAGTCCAGGGGGGTCATGTACTCTCCAAGCACATTGATCCTTTTCCCCTTATCTCAAAAAAAAAAAAGAAAGACATCCTTTCCCTTGATTCGAAACAGAGTTCTGATAATATACATTGGGCTCGAATAGAAACTGCTGCCCGCTGCTACTGCCACTGTCGTCGTGATCAGGGAGCTAGACGGCAAGCATGACGTGATGTGAGGAGAAAGTGCTTAAAAGTCAAAAGCGCGGGCATGGCGACGAGCCTTGGAGCCAGTCTGCTGCTTGAGCCAAGCGATGAACTGGGTGATGGTGAAAGTCTCGGGCAGAGCAGAGCCGTTGCCCGAGCCGCTGCCAGATGAAGGGGTGGCGGGGGCGGGGGTGGAAGGCTGGCTTGGGGCAGGGGCGGCGGAAGGAGCAGCAGAAGGAGCAGCAGAGGGGGCAGACGAGGGAGCAGCAGAGGCGGCGGGGGGGGTGGCGGGCTTGGTGGGAGTGGCGGGAGAGGTGCTGCCAGATGAGGCGCCGTTCCAGACGGCAGGGCCGGGGATCTTGTAGTCGGTTGCGCCGCCGTAGATATTGAAGAGGACGCCTGGGTCGGTGGCGGTGTAGGCCTTGGTCATGTCTGTGCCGGTGGAGGGGAGGGCGACGGAGCCGCCAGTGACCTTGATTTGACCGCAGCCCTAGGAGGTGTGTTAGTTATGTTCTTTCAGGAGTGATGGGGAGGTGATGAAGTGATGGAAACGTACGTTGTAGAACTGGGCGCCCTTGGGCCTGTTGCCCTCGTGGAGAGCAATGATTTCAGGGCGGATCAGGTAGGAGCCATCAGCGACGTTGGGAAGCTTGATGGTGATTTGGCCCTTGTTGGCAATGAACTTCTCAACTGCCCACTTGCCGTTGGTGAGACCCTCCTCGAAGATCTTGGTCCAGACAGCGCCCTCGCCGTTGCCCTCAGCCTTGGCCATGTAGACCATGATGGGACCCTTGTGGGATGCAGCAATGGGCTCATCGGGGTCCTGGTCGTTGGCACCGCCAGCGTTGTGGTGCCACTGGAAGGTGAGGTCGGAGCCAGCCTTGACTGAGACAAAGTCGGTAGTGGCCTTACCGCCATTGCAGACCATGGCAGTCGAGGTTACGTCGAGAATGGGGTTGTTGCCATTGCTGGGAGTCTGAACAGCAAAGTTATGGCCTTGATCCTTTCCATCAACGATCATGGACTGGAAAGTGGCGTGGCCAGCAACGAGCTTGGCAGCAGCGAGAGCGAAAGCAACTGAGGTCCTCATTGTGATTGTGATGTGGTGATTCGAGAGAAGCTTTTGAAGTTGGAAGTATTCACAGAAAAGTTTGAATGTTGGAAAGAATGAAGATGAATTGAAATGGATGAAAGTGGATGAATGCTAAAGAGCGTGTGAAAATGAATGTCAGCTTCAAGCTTGATGCCCTCTCATCCAGGACACAGCAAAGCTCTTATACTCTTCCCACATACACGGCAGACTACCGCCATGGGAATCGTATCTGCAGCATTGACAGGCAAACTGACAGGCCCAAACCCGAGAACCTGGAATGATGCCAAGTAGGTACGGGAACCTGTCATCTATCCAACGGGCGCTAGACGCTGGACTAGCCCAGTGGCTGTGGTTAGCTGCCACAGAAGGTCGAATAAAGGCATGCGCTGATCCTACGACCCAGAAATATAGATGAAATTATTGTCAGGGGAGATTTGTAGAACTCGCGTAGATGCATGACCCTTGACTCGAGTGTAGTCGAGATCCTAGGCGTCGAATAATGTCGAGGCTTCGTCGCAAGTCGAAACGGAATTGCTTAGACGGAAAAATACCTTTTGAACCTCGGCGTTTCGCGAAACGTCATGCACTGGCGGCGTCAGCGAATCCACAGACTATTGACTTCTGAGGAAAACACCCGTCATTGTCTCATTTCTCGTGGTGGGGGCTCTTGTTGGGTCAGGTTATCGAAATAATGGGTAGACAGAGCCTTTGGTGTTGAATATCAGATTCGCAAGCGGCACCAAAACCCACGAATATGTGCTATTGTATTCTGGTGGTAAACCGTATAGCATGATCATTCGAAATGCCAATGTTCTATCCAGACTCCGAATGCATTGTTCTCGCGCATGAAGAACTGTGTGGCGTGGTGCTAGGTGGGGCGGAACCTCTTCGCTTGTAGGAGCGTGTTTAAAACGAGGTTACAAGGGGGCCTTGTGCTGTTTTAAGACGTTTGATGCGCTGCACCCTCACGCGATGTCTATTGGCTGAATTTGGCTCTTTGCACAGCACATGTAAACAAGAGTTTATGCTGTTCAAGCAGAATCAAGGCGTTGGCAGGTCCTATACAGTACAGCCTTCTGGGCCCTATGGAAAGCATACCTCTCTCACTCATGGGGTGAGCCAGACCCATTCTGGCACCCAGAGAGGGCTACAAGCTACTTTCGCGACCTAATAAAGAGGAGGATAATGGTTGATCGATTAGCCAGCATCCGCCAAGGATATACTAATAAAACCTATAACCCAGCAATATTTCAGGAGGTATGGGGAGAACAACCTCAAGAAATTAAGCTTACTATAGGCCCTACATGCTTATTAACCAACCAGCTAACTGAAAGGCCCCCTAGGGATGAAGGCGAGTAGCCCTCTCAATCGCCTAGGTGTTCTATAAAAAAGATAGGGGAGGACTGGTAGGGGCGCGATACCCCTTGTTTTCGGGCACTCTAAGTAGAGGCACGTCCCCTCTTAGTTATTAGGTAATAGCTTAGTAATAAATAATAAACAATTCTTACCGAAGAGTTTATGCTGTTCAATGGCCGTAAGCTGAGTGGTTGATGTGTATGTGATTGGGAGTGTATATGCCTATCATTATTATAAGTAGCTACCACGCCCATCGTGATGCGTCACAAGTATACTGTAAGCCAAGAGGTGGATGGTAGAGAGACGTGTTTACTGTTGCCTATGCGAAGAGATTGAAGTGGCTGCATGCCTGAATGCCCCGTCATTGAGGTGGAGGGTTATGATGGAGCAGTTACTTGCGTCAATGCTGGTTTCCTGAGGCCACCGGTTGAAGTAGCAAGGTGAAACACGCTGGCGCTTGGTCACCTGTGGCCATTGGGAGAGGAGCATTTGCTGCATCGCTGCAGGAGATGAGACAATGGAAAAAGCAAAAACTGGTGGAGATGTGCTGCTCATATTTGAGATGCAGTGGTAATTGTCTTTGACTTGGTGGAACGAAGCAAGTAGCTGCTAGCGACGGTGGAATCACGTGACTGCGTCCAGAAATAATCACGTGACAGTATGAGGTAGACGTTCTTGTGTTACCGTCACTGTGACACAGAAGTGATTAGAGAACTGTCTTCCATCTCTTCAACTCACCTCATTCGAACGTGTCTCGGTTGCTATGCCGAGACGAGGATGTAGTTGACAGAAAGCAAAAACAAACAAACAAGGAGCAAGGCGTGCGAGGACGCAAATCCCTACTTTGGGAACGCGATGCAAGGCTGGCGCAATCTTCCTCCTCTTTGATTGCAGATTGGCAAGGGGAATGCGGTGCTCTCGTTGTGTAGGAGAACAGTGAAAGGGTTGTGTGACAGACTGCCACGCTGCGGGCAGCGCCCTTGCCCCGCGGGGGGAAAGCTTTTGGTAGGATTACCTGCTCGAAGATATCAAATCAATGCAAACGGCGCAGACCTTTGTTGGAGTATCCACGACGACTTGCATTGCGCAAACAGGGGTTGTGAGCTGAAGTTGAGCAGATTGCTGTGGCTGCTAGGTGTGGCTGGAGGGCCTAGAACAGCGACAGTGACGTGGCTGAGCAGTGCACGTAGGCCCCCAGCAGCAGACGGGAAGACGCGAGAGGGTGAAATGGCGCAAGGATAATTTGATTAAGTTTGCGCCGTGGCCACGATCGGGGTTGGACATGAGCTTGTGTGCTGTTCCAGCAAAGGCTCTGATAACCACAAAGGGCCATGGTGTCACTCAAGTGCGCAGAAACGCCGATTGCGATGGCAACGATACCGCTTGTGTGAGATCAACGCAGCGGGTCGTGCACTTGGCAATAGTGCAAGCCAGACTTTTGCTGTTGATCATGCCGCCAATACTTGAGACTTTGGTGCTTGCGGCAGGCTTTGGTGATGCCATGATACATACGGCGCATATCACATGAATTGACGCCTTCGGTCCAGCGCGTGCAGCAATCGTGCACCAGTCGCAGAGAGGGCATACGAGGCCATGTACAGCCACACAAACGGCCATGCCGAGTCGCAGCGCGTCCATGGGAAGAACTGCAAGAGATTGCGCCGCAACTGAG
Source organism: Shiraia sp. slf14 (assembly GCA_000498155.1). Taxonomy (NCBI): domain Eukaryota; kingdom Fungi; phylum Ascomycota; class Dothideomycetes; order Pleosporales; family Shiraiaceae; genus Shiraia; species Shiraia sp. slf14. Next base: position 189,296 of record AXZN01000050.1, read on the forward strand.
GCTGGAGTGTCTGGAGAAGTCTTTATTGACTGGGGGGGTGATGCAAGTCGAGATGTTTTTCCCTGTGCAGCTGCAAGCTGAAAGAGCAATCGGACCAATTACCGATTAGCGCGCCCCACTAGCTGCATTGGGCCAGAGATTCGCGCAGGGGTGATGCGTGGCTCACGTCATTTATTTAGTCGACCTGCTGCTCCTTGTTTTTTTGCTGTTTGGCGTGGGCTTTTAGGTATTGCAAGTAAATACCTGCGCTGCCTTCATTTTTTACGGCGCGTTCATATCGCCTGCAAGACGACCAGGCGCTCAATTTACCCCTTCGTATACCCATTGTCTTTCCAGGGCGCTCGCGACCGCCCAATTGCCCATCATGTCGTCGACTGGAGGTAAGCCCGCCCCTATATCCTCAGTTTCAATTCACGTGAGAGAAGTCGACCTAACAATTCTGCAGGACAGACAGGCGAGGCGCGTGATTCCCCAAACTCGCTCTCGTCTATGATATCTACCCTCGTTCCAGCTGCAATCCTCGCTGGAGCTTTTGTGACCGCCTTCTTCATCTTCCGCGGCAAGTTCCGTCGAGTGTATGCGCCGCGCACCTATGTCAACTCCTTGGGCCAGCAGCGCCAGACGCCTGCTCCCAGTAGTGGCTTTTTCGGCTGGATAAAGGACTTTAGATCCCTCAAGGACGAGTACATCCTCGACCACCAGTCCATTGATGGTTATCTCTTTGTCCGCTTCTTCAAGGTCATCATCGCCATCAGTCTTCTTGGATGTATCATCACATGGCCTGTTCTCTTCCCCGTCAATGCCACAGGTGGCGTCGGCCAGAAGCAGCTCGATCTCCTCTCCATGAGTAACATTGCCCAAACACCGGCCAAGAACGTCAATCGTTACTATGCACATGCATTGATCTCTTTCATCTTCATCAGCTTGATTCTGGTCGTTATTGCCCGCGAGTCCTTCTACGTGGTCAATCTTCGCCAGGCTTACCGTCGCTCGCCATGGGGCGCTAGCCGCCTCTCCTCCCGTACCATTCTTTTCACCAATGTGCCCAAGACATTGTCGCAGACTGAATTGTTTGAGATGTTCCCTGGTGTCAGGCATGCCTGGGTTGCTTCCAACACCAAGGAATTGGACAAGTTGGTCGAGGATCGCAACGATACTGCTCTCAAGCTCGAGGCTGCCGAAGTTCAGCTTTCAACTGATGCCAATCAGAACAGGCTCAAGGCTGAGAAGAACAAGAAGCACTTTGTTGCTAGCGATGTTGCAGATGGCACCAAATGGATCAACCCAAAGAAGCGCCCCACTCACAGGCTTAAGTTCCTCATTGGCAAAAAGGTCGACACTATTGAATATGGCCGATCTCATCTCGCTGAGATTCTTCCCAAGATCACAAAGGAGCAGGATAAACATTTCAACGGTGACGGAGAACTCGTTGGCGCCGTCTTCCTCGAATTCGACACCCAACAGCACGCCCAGGATGCTTGGCAGATGATGCAGAACCGCAAGAAGAAGCCCAACAGCAAGCTCCAGGCCCGCCAGCTCGGTGTTCTCCCCCAGGAAGTCGTTTGGGGCAATCTTCGCATCAGCCCCCCTGAGCACTTCGCTCGATGGGCTGCTGCAACTGCCTTCATTTCTGTCATGATTATCTTCTTCGCTATCCCAGTCGCATTTGTTGGTCTCATTTCCAACATCAACTACCTCGCGGAGCGCTTTACTTGGCTGTCATGGATTCTAGATATTCCCAAGGTCATTCTTGGTGTGGTGACTGGTCTTCTCCCTTCAGTCATGCTTGCCGTGCTCATGGCCCTTGTGCCTATCTTCTGCCGCCTTATGGCTAAGTTGGCCGGTTATGGTAAGCCTTTTCTGAAACAAATAGCAGAAGTATCACTAATAGATCAACAGTCACCTACAGCCAAATTGAGCTGAAAACTCAAACCTGGTACTTTGCTTTCCAGGTCGTTCAGGTCTTCTTGGTCGCAACTCTGTCTAGTGCTGTGACTTCTGTTATCAACGAAGTCTTGAATAACCCTGGAATTGTGCTCAACCTCCTTGCAGAGAACTTGCCCAAGGCATCCAATTTCTACATTTCCTACTTTATCTTGTTGGGTCTCTCAGCAGCTGCTGGTACTCTCCTCAACATTGGAGGGTTCGTCGTGGTTGTTCTCCTCGGTCGTGTTCTCCCTGGAAAGACACCGCGCAAGATCTTTGACAGCCTCACCAAATTGTCGGCCCCCGCTTGGGGATCTGAGTTCCCCAAATGGACCAACTTGGCTGTAATTGCGGTTACCTATTCCGGCATTGCTCCTCTTATCCTGGGTTTCGCCACTGTAGGCTTCACTCTGGTCTACATTGCTTACAGGTATAACTTCCTTTATGTTTACGAGACCGATATCGACACCAAAGGTGCTGCTTACCAGAAGGCGCTTAAGCAGCTTCTTACTGGTTGCTATCTTTCCGAAATCTGCCTGATTGGTTTGTTCGCGATTTCGACTGCCAAGAACGCTCAGTCAGCCGGGCCTTTGGCTATCATGTGCATTTTGCTAGCCTTGACGATTCTTTTCCAACTCACTCTTGGGGCTGCTCTTCGTCACGAAGAGGCTCGTCTGGCGTATGCCACTCCTCCGGCTCCTACTAATGTCAACCCGGAGAATGGCGAGAAGACTGCAGCTGCACAGAATGGCCACTCGACGGAACATGCCCCTCGTGCTTCGCGCATTCCCGCCTTCCTTCGTAAGGTCATCAATCCTGAACGTAACTCAATGCACCATTTGGGCACCACCTTGGATCAATTCTACCAGCAGCCGCAAGAGGCTCTCCCCGTGGAGATTGAGAAACGTGCATACTTCAACCCATCGGTTACCTCACCTACCCCCGTTCTTTGGATCGTGCGCGACGAGATGGGCATCAGTGAGCGTGAGATTAGGGACACAAAGAAGGCTGTGCCAGGTCTGGAGATGACAGATGAGCAGGCTGTCTTCAACGAGAAGGGCAAAGTTTATTGGAAGGGTGTTGAGGACGGCAGTGCTCGTGAAGCCCCCGTTTTCGATGAAAAGGTGCAGTACTAATGGAAGGGACGTACGAGTGGGGGGCTAGGAATGGAATGGTTGGGTTAAAGGAGTTTGATACCCTCGGGGCCATGATGCACTTGGATGAGTTTCCTGATTCAAGCATGTATACCCGTTCAATCCTTTCATGCACATTACCTGTGTAAACGATGTATGACGATGATGCTTTGTCTTCGTTGACGTGTGTCTGCTATATTGATGCGCTGCTTTTTTTTTTCGAGTATAAGCTACCATACTACCAACTTAATAATCAATTGTAATGCTGCATCTCCTGTTTTTTTGGTCAGAGCATATGTGATGATGTATGAGGACCATTTTGGGTCTCTGTGACATGCGGTGACTCGACATACAACGCACAGGTGTCATGTAAACTTGGACACAAAGTCTGACGAATCACAGCTCTGCTACACTGGGTTCCGGTCAGCGCTTGATGTTCCCCTGGTACGGCCGAATAGTAGGCCGCATGTGGAATTTACTAAAAGCAAAGTTCAACGCTACATACTACGTAGTAGTATGCAGACATTCAAAAAGGCTAGGCGCAGCATACTCTTTCCTGGTCCAGAGCGGAAACTTGTTTAGATGTTGCTGGGTCTCGATGAAACTTGCCATGGTACAATGCTTTTTTGAATACGGATCACAATGGCCGCGCCCCACGTAAGCTGGATGGATCTACCTTGAAGTGCTTAGATCTACCTCCGGGCTTGCTCTTGGTGGAAATGACGTGGGGCCCGCGGTTTCTTGGCAGAGACGCCGTGACGCCGCATCAGCCACGCGAACCCAGTTCAGCCCTGGCCGACAACACCAAAAAAGCCCAGATGGCAATGGCGTCTCTAGACTTGGACCCGTGGGCGCAGCTCAGGAGAGACTGCAGAGGGGATAGAAATAGCCCTGGCTGTCTGCTGTCTCTCCCAGACACTGACTGTTCGCCCGGCTGACTTCCTCTTGACTGCGCCAGTGCTTTTGGTACGCTGTTGTCTTCATTCCAAACACACTGGCTGCTTACGCCATCCCCGATCGACTCATGCCAACAAGCGCGAGTAGATCCCTTGCTATCCTCCCGCTGTAAATCTCTAGCCGCGTCCTCGCCCAGTTTCTTGTCCCGTACCCCTCCTACTTCGACCTTACAAGACATCGCTATGGCGTGGGACAAGGAAAACCCTCAGTCTCCTACCTTCCGACTGGGCAACATGGCCACACGAATGTCGATACCAAAGACAGCCGTACTAACTGCAGCCTTTGTCACAGCATGTGGCTTTTTGTATTCCGTGTCCAGTCTGTATGAGGGTGTGCATTTCAACCAAGAGCCTGTCCACCATCACCCAATAGAAAGGCCCACCATACGCGATGGATTCCAAAGACTATATGACGCAATAAGACTCCCCGTCAATGCAGACTCGTATACCGACGCTTACGGCAACACGTTTGAGATTAAAGAGAATGGCCCGTACTGGACAGAGCCGCTGAAAGATCAAGTTTTGATCGTCGACATCGACACACGCGTTCCCGAAGGATCCAATGAGCTATGGAATAAAGGCCGCATGAATTGGGAAACCCTCAAGGATGAGGGTGACGGTGGAATGATCAGTGCCAGTCAAATGAATCACTTCCTCTACGGTAAGCACCTTGACTTTGTACATGGTCTACAATCCCAAGTCTAACCCCGCCCTCCAGCCCAAATCCACGGCTACGACTACAAATTCTTCCAAGCCAGCGAAATGGAAGGCCTCCACAACACCTGGGTGAAACCCCACATCCTCCTCGAACTGCTCTACTCGTACAAATTCGTCATCTTCATCGACGCCGACGCCACCATCCAACACCTCGAAGTCCCCTTCGAATGGATGTTCAACCGCTGGGGCATCACGCCCTCCACCTCCATCGCAATGCCCGTCGACGTCCGCCAAATGATGGGCGGAAACGACCACATCGGCGAAGACGAGCACGGCCGCATGGAGCAAAACACCGGCGTCATCGTCGCCCAAGCCCTCCCCTACACCTTCGAGCTGCTCAAAGCCTGGAAAGACTGCCCCACAGAGACCCGCTACCCAGGCTGCGGCCGCTGGAAAGAAGAATGGGCCCACGAACAACGCGCCTTCTCCCTGTACATCCGCTACGACTTCAACCCCAACGGCACCAACATTGTCGAAATTCCCTGCGACGACGCCATGGGTTTCCCTGGCCTCGGCGATCGCGCGTGGATCGCGGATAATTGTACCGGCCAGTTTATTCGCCACCATACCATCGCTAAGACCATGACTAAGCGCAGCACCGAGATTGCTATGTTGCAGGGCATTACGGATCTCGCGCGAAAGGAGCTGATGAGGAATACGGATACGTATCTTGTGCAGGAGAAGGTTTGGGAGAGGCAGAAGGAGTGGGCTGCGGAGGATCAGAGGAAGAGTGAGGAGAAGGATAAGGAGGGCGAGAAGGAAAAGGAGAAGAAGGAGTAACGCTCGACTAGGGAAGAGCGTTTGTAATGTGTATGGGTTTGTATTATTAACAAGACGGCGTTGGGTTTTGGGGACCTTTGCATTTTGGCATTTAGGGAGGCAAGATTCTATTTTTGTTTGGGTGCAACTGTATGGCGTTTTTGAGAAGGGGAGATCAAGATGGTGTATTTTGTAGACTTTGGGTGTGTGTTGGATTGATATACCCCTTTCTTCATGAAATTATATTTAGAATGAATGGAAGGTTTCCCTACGTTCACAAATAAAGAAGTGTGCATGTCTTCGAGTATGTGGATGTGATGATGTAATTCGATCTTAGACAATCGTGCTGGTATTTAGATTGTAAAATACTATGCTAAAAATAACAAATATGCAGCTTTTCAATATATACAATTCCTTTCCCGCTTGATAAGGATCCAGGAAGCTTAGGGTCCTTGGTATCGCTCCTTCCGCCCCTTTCATTCTTGTAACCACACCTTCCCATCCCATCCCACCATCTACTTCAGTCAGCGTCAAGCCTCTAAACCCCCCAAAAATCCAAGAAATCAATTAATTAATTATCATTAAACTCATAATTCCACCCCCTTCCGCCCCTTCAACCCCCCTTCCACATCACCCCTTCCCCTTCCCCTCCCCCCCTTCCCCAATCCTCGGCAGCGCAGTAATATCCGCCCCATAATAACCCCCCCTACTATTCCTCGACTGTCTATGCTCGAAGATCGCAGCCCGCTTTTTCGAGTACTTCGACGCCGGGATGGGGATTTCGTGGAGTTCCTGCTCCTGCGGTGCTGCGGAATCCCTGGTTTTCGCAGGAGGCGCGTGGTGCGCTGTGTCTTTTGGAGGCGGGGGAGGCGGGTGTTTGCTGGAGCGCGGAGGGAGGATGGTGGAGAAGCGGGAGTGGGGGATGATGGGGTCGCGGGGGGAGAGGGGGTTTGATGTATTTGTCGGTTTGGCAGCGGCGGGAGGGTTTTGGTTTTGGTTTTGGTGGAGGGTGTCGTGGTCTTCGTGCGAGGTTATGATGGTCCAGGAGGAGGGTTTGGACCAGGGTTTGGAGGGTTGGGTGGTTTGTGTGTGGGTGTGGGTTTTTAGGATGTGGCCTGCTTTTTGGGGGCGTCGGCGGTGGAAGAGGTTGGAGAGGCGGTCTGTTAGGGTTTCGGGGGTGATGTGCATGATGAGCACGCGGATTGAGGGGAGGGAGACGCAGAGGAAACATGCGGTTATTTCGAGCTCGGTCCAGATTACTATCGAGACGTAGTCCCATGTGGGGTCGAAGGAGAGTTTGAATTTTAGGAGGGTGTGAAGTCGGACGATTGTTGTTATGCAGCCACTGTTCATGTTAGTTAGTATGACTGTAGTCAGAATGCAGGTCAAAATGAACATACAAGCTTCCAAGTGCAAACATTGTGACGACTGCAACCTTGCGATGGCGCTTCATTTGAAGATTTTGTATGAAGAACATGGGCAAGACCATGAGCACCAGATCCTGTACGATGGATGAAACAGAGTTGAAGTAGCTGATGATTTGCATGTCCGTACATGTTGCTGAGCCCAAGAGAAGGTCTCTATCCCAAAAAGCCTGGACTGGCGTGCATGCAAAGATAGTCAAGAAGAATATGACCAGGCTGTTGATTATGATGTATCCAAGGACATACCAACTTACGGTGCCAAACCGATGTGTTGGAAAGATTTCGAGGTAAAATAAGATCAAGGAAATCTTGATCAAACCTAGGATAACAACGTACATCGATCGAGCTATGTAGACTGCGATTGTAATTAGTCACTGCTTCGCGGACAGTGGAAGAAACTTACAATATCGCAGTATTGGGACGATATTGTCTTCTTCAAAGCTCCACACATGCTGTCCAAAACCTATTTTGCACACTGATCAGGTTATTAGTACGTAGCTTAATAGGTAAGTCGCCATTCACTAACTGGCAAGCACAACTGCAATGGGCGCTGCCGCCAAAAGAATAGCACCCACAACGGGTACATCGTCCCAAGCCAGGCGATCTGATACAATTTTTCCTGCAATGCGCAAAGCGACACAGGCGAACGCAAACGCGTAGACGACTGTCGAGTATGTGATCACTTCTTGTGACTTGGATTCGTCAGGCAAATGGCAAAGTTGCTTGTTGACGCGCGCGGTCGCTACAATTGTCAGTTCTTGCTAGCATAGTCAATTAAATTACATACCCAAATTATCGTGTCTCGTACAGTTAGTGACCATGCACGCAGCCGCTGTTTGAATGAGATTATGATTCTGGCAAATACACTCGACATCACCGAGTCCGCACCCGCTATTTGGAACTGCCATCATCAAACAACTCAACTACAACTTCATTAACTTCACATGCTCTTCTGACCTCTACATGTTTTAGGTACTCACTCCACATGCTGGAACATCGGCGATCGACAAAGCCTGCGACCTCCCATCCAAAGCGCGCACTCCATCAACACAACCAATCACCCACAACCACAACACAGACGCAACCAAAGCCCGTATTATCATGATGACATTTCGCATCCACCCAGCATCAAAAGAGAAAGAAAAGACGACAAGAAAGCAGCAAAGCGGGGTTTTCCCCGAGTTAAAGACTCCAAAAGCTAACTCACCTAGACCGCTTCGCGTGCATGCCTCGAAACTCAATCTTGAACCTTAACAATCGTTGACAATGCCACATTGAGTATCCGCTGTTTCGCGGCCACGCCAAAACGCCCCGTCGATCCCACTAGCCACAGGATCTTCTGGAGTCGCGGCCAATCCAGGGTCGGCGCTAGTACTGCTTGAACTCATGGAGCGGGCTTAACATGACTCGGTGACGGCTGGGCGCTGACTGGCTACGAGGCCACATGGTTTGAGCCACGCGATGGTCGTGATAATTGTCGTTTAGGCGATGGGCTAGACTTGCTTGGGTGAGGTGGCGAGGGGGTGGCGTTGTGGGGTGAGCATGCGCAGTGGCAGGTATGGGTGGTGGTGCTGTGAAAGAGGATCTGTGGGTGAAGGGTAGGTGCGCAGATGGGGTAGTGATGCACAAGCTATTCTTGGTGCGAGATGGAAAGCTTGCTAATTTAAGGACTGGAACATGGTTTGTATTTTCTCGATGAAGATCGAAATTCATTTACTTGGGTAGTAATATCGAATGTCGGACTATCTAATGTTATCCACTGGCTTCGATTGCTTTCAAGCGACGACAATAATGCAACGCCTTTCCATGATTTTAAAGCTCCACTCATTCCATCCTGGCCAGTCGAAGTGAGCCAGACTGCATATTGTTGATCATGAAAGTGATGACCTCCGCGGAATTTGTAGAGTACTTGGTATCGAGAGCTCCACTTGTGTACGTCCGGTTGCTGCAAAGTCATCATGCGAGCATTCACTGTCGACGGCTTGAATTTGCTACCTGAAGCAAGTTTCAAAGTTGAAAGGACCCGAGACACCGCGAATTGTATTGTGTATGCCTCATGCCATGTTCGTCAGAGTGTGGCGGAGGGTCATGATGATGCAAAAGCATTGCTCATGGTGACCGATTTCATATATTGAATCATGTGGCCAGTACTTTATAGATGCAGTCCAAATTCGCTACGCCTGTCGTTACTCAACAGTCAGACACTGCATGCTGGACTAGATTCATGACACCGATTCACCGGGTTCAATCCGAAACAATGACTGGCGATAGGCTCAAGCTCCGCTTAGCTTCCGGCTTTGTGCATAGCAGGCGTTGATCTTTGGATCTAATGCAATCGTGCTCCGGTCGGGTCTCCACGATTGAATTACAGGATTGTTGCGTCTGCAGCCACTTGGCGGTGCGATAATTGATTGAAGCTGCGTGGAGATGCTTGAAGAAAGATCCGTTTAGTCTGGGGTAGTTTCATTCTCGCTATAAGCGAGCTGACGCACAATGATGTTGTATAAGCATGCCGGTACTATGAGAGTGGTCCAGAACGACAACTGACAGTGTGTGTGACACGCGTAATAACGCAACTTTTCAATCAAGGTCGTGTATCGGACCACCCGAGCAACACTGTTCTAGACACGACAGTAAGCGCTGCTGAGAGTAGATGCATACGCATACTGAAGCGTTGAACAAGTTCAGAAGCGACCTAAGCTTGGTATACGAACGACGTACCAAGATCGGACACGAGACGCAGTGCATGCCCATCATCAACGTCTTTACCTGTCGTAGCTGGAGAATGACATTGTATTGGCTTTGTTGAGGAAGGGTTGTCTTTTCGAAATGACATGTATCTTGACCGATTTGCTTTTCCGCTCATTCAAAAATGCAGCCTTCGCGAAGGCCAGAGGTTGCACATAATGCGGAGAAGATCAACATCATCGACAGGGGTCGTTCTCCGGTAGCCGGCAGAGCACGTGGGCATCTGGTAAACGGTTTGGCCAATAGCTATTATACCCCTGACTAAAGCGTTCGAGTACATTTACATCGGGGGTCAGCAGAACAAATATTCTTTCGATACAGCTCCTCGAACACAGACTTGGAGCTTGAAATCTGACTTAAAGTAGTTTTATTGATCTGCTATAATATCAATAGTTTTTCTATGCAAAAGCAAGCATGATGTCTTGGTTGCAGTTGACTGTAGAAGCGTGTTCATCATTGCATGCTCGTCGTGGTGGGTTAGCTACGTAGTCGCATCCAGTAGATACAGGCATGCGTGCCGGACTCGCCTCATCCATCCCCGCTTTCTTGCAGCGCGAAATGAGCCCAGCTCCACCGCCCATATGTTGAGAGCTTATGGACCTATTGAAATCTTGCCTATCGATAACGTTTTCGTCTAGGGCTGGTGGCTGAAACATCGGGGAGGAGGCGGCATGCGGCACGATCCACACCACGACATATGTGGTAAACCCTGCCAACGCAACTGAAATCTGGAGTCGAGATGACTAACGAACATCTCGACATCGAGGTGGTAGCACGCGAATCTGATTCGTTGATGCCGCGATGATGTTGAGTGTTGGCAACAACCAAGAGCCCAATGTGCAATCTACCTTGTCCACCCTGTCAAACCCCTGGTCTCCCCTGCTCGTCATCATGGCACAACCATTCAGACACGAGATATCAAAGACTTTTTAGAGCCGAGATGAGGGCCTCCACAAGGCCAGTGAATTGCTACAAAAAGCCCTCGTTCCCCAACGATGCATCTTCTTTTTGCACGCTGGATTGCGCATTCATTCTCTACCTAGTCACTCTTTATCTTTCTACTCTTCCATCAAGCTCTGGAGCTTCCTCTTATATCTTCTTCAGTGAACATCTCCCTCATAACCACGACTCTCGTTCTATCTCGAAATCATCCAAACGAATCTCGGAACAATATGTCCCAAATTTTGCAAACCTTGGCTTTTCTGGCCGCGTTCTCCACTGTGACCGCTCATACTTCGGTCGAAAAATTTGAGGCTGGTGGCAAAACATACGATGGTTTTCGCGCAGCATACAAGCAAGATCCTGGCAATAAGTCTCCGGCGTGGTGGACCAACCAAGGTTGGGGATATCAGCCAGTGATGGGTAGCAAACTCAATCACCCTGACATGTAAGAAAATCCAAGTCCATTCTCTTTTACTGGTACTAATTGTAGAAAAGTATTGCCCATATCGATGCCTCTCCATCTCCTTACACCGCGGATGCACCTGCAGGATCCAAAGTTACTTTTACTTGGCACCATGAAGGATCTTGTGGCGCTGGTGAGGACGGCTGGGACTGCAGTCATCATGGTTGGACCGCCACATATCTCGCCCCCTGCAATGGTGACTGCAAAAATGTGGACAAAACAAAACTGAAATTTTTCAAGATCCACCAGAGTGCTTTGATCGATTATCGCCCTGGCCGATTTTCTGAAGGATCTGCCAAGGAACAAACCGGTTTCTGGGCGACCGATGCCATTTTCTACAACAATAGAAATAAGCAAAGCGTGACGATCCCAAAAGGCATTCCGAGTGGCAATTACGTCCTCCGCACAGAAGTTGCATCCATCCACAACAATGGCCCTGTGTCAGAGAGGCAATTCTGGCCTCAGGCATTCAACATACACGTCACGGGCGGAGATGATTCAGCCTCCGTCCCAGAAGGCAAAAAGGGCACAGAGCTCTACTCTGCAAACGACGCCCTCTTAAAGTGGGACTTGTATTGGCATGAAGCAGGCAAGACCTTTGATGACGCTCCTGGCCCACAGCTCGCCTCTGTTGCGTCGTCTGCAGCTACTCGTAGGCACGCAAGGGAATTCTCTTCTTGATTACATACTTCAACTATTTACATTCAAATTTCGATATGCGTTGATTGCAAATCAATATGTAGCTAGCCTTTATAGATATACCTTCAGAAACGTATGACTTATGAAATCTTTTGTGTTCAATGAGATATAATCTCCCATAAGAAATGTTATCGTGAAAATGCAGACTTGGTTGGACGTTGCCGGAGTACATGTGAGGGTTATGAGTTAACTTGAGAAAGATTGCGAACACAATTTGAGTAACAAATAAGATTTTTATCTCAAAGACAAGTATGACGATTGAAAATCGAGAAAGGAATTCGAAGCCGCCAATCATACATAGTACTACGTAAGTTTTCAGCAAAAGTTTAGACGCGGTGTATACCTTCGTTAGATGTCAAGTTTGAGCTTTGTAGCTTACTCTGACTTCGAGGAAGCATCCGGAACTATTCAACCTCTTGAGGCTCCTGATGATCGGATACCTATGGATTTCATTATCCCGAATCTGAGGGGCTGACTTGACGCGCACTTTCATTCAGTTACAGTTTGCCTTGACCCAGGGTGTTAATGTACAAACTTGTGCCCACTACCCTCTGACATCATACCTCACTAATTTCTCCGCCTAGAAATCCATGATTCTCTCCTGCCAATCTATAGCAAATCAAGGCATGAGTTCCACGTCTTCAAGATCAATTGCCAAGCCGGGTGTACTTCGTGGAGATACATGCACCGTTAAGCGAGCCTCAACAGCCTCGAAAGTGTCGCTTCTGTCAAGATGTCTACCCTGCTATGCTTGTTTCCCTTTCCATGCTTATTGTTGGTGCATATAGGACGAACCAAGACTACCCCGCAATGTGTAGAGCTTGGTATCCCAAAACACCCCCTGCTCCGACCCCGGCTTCGGTGCACGAGCCCAAGAAGGTCATGGGCCGCTGCTTGTGACCGCTCGAAGCGTATGGTTCGTAATTATGATCTACTCAATACTTTCCAACACACATCTCGGGTCTCAAAAGAGGAAGTTGTTTCAAGGATTGATCTTGTGGCCTCGCTTTCACATGATTCAATTGTGGTATGACTGAGCAAACGACGTGACAAGACTTGGAAAAAACTATTATAAAGCCACAGATTTCCACTTGGCCATTATGAGACCAACAGTTAACTCTGCTGAGCTTCATCATAATGCCGTTCTCGGCGATCCTCTCGGCCCTGGTGCTCTACGCCCGGCTCGCCTATGCCGAACCGTACAATACTTTTGACGGCCCTGGCTTCCCAGCATGTAAAGACGTTGCGGCAGTCTATAATCCCACAACTATCAATGAAACGATTGATCTAGTCCGCACAGCTGCACAGAATGGAACGCCCGTCAGAGCTTCTGGCAAAGGGCACATGTGGTATGATACCATGTGCGCAGATAATCCTTCCACTGTCATTATTCGCACGGAACAACTCAATCGAATCACTGAACTTTCCCTGCCTCAAGGTGCAAAAGATGGATCTGTCATGATCGAAGCTGGCGTTACGTTCTTCCAGCTTGCGGAATATCTTCATGCAAATAATGCCAGTATGGGTTACACCTTGGTCAACTGGAACATAACCCTGGCAGGAAGTATTGCAATGGGGGCACATCGGAGTAGTTTGAGAGAAGACAGTATGGTTGCAGCAGGTGCACTGGAACTCCATATCATCGACGGAAGTGGAAATCTCCGTGTGATCAAGAGATCTAATGACGACGAGTGGCTGGCTGCATCGACCTCACTTGGATTACTTGGTGTCATCGCCAAGGCCAAATTCAAGATTTACCCCGACTTCAAAGTCTACGCAAAGCAAGATATGTGAGTTTACCATAAGTTTGTTACTTCGACCTCTTTGCTGACAGGCTTAGTCTGGCAGAAAAAGATGTATTAGACGGTGATATCTATGGAATGATAGCTCCTTATGGAACAGCAAATTTTTGGTGGTGGCCTTTTCTCAAGAAATTCCATCGACGCTACTATGACCCAATTCCTGATGGCTCTTCAGATCAGGAAGGATTTCAGTCAACATTCAGCGTCACCAAGACAGAAGCAGATCTAGCATTGGGAATACTCAACTCCGGTAATCCAACCACGGAAATTCAGTATATACATGCTAACAATGATCACAGGAAAAATACTCGCAACTTCCAATATGGCTGCAGAAACCCTTTTCTTTGGCCTTTGGTCAGCACCAAATTTCAGGGACAAGCGTACGAATGAAGCTATCAAGGATTGGCCGGTCTTCGGATGGAACTACGATGTCTTGATCGGTGGGCTTTATCCAGATCAAGGCACTCAATGGGATTTCGGTCTTCGTGGCCTTACCCTTGAACTAGCTTTCCCGGTTACCATGGCAAACACTGTATTGAAGCGTGTCCGCCAGGCATTCGACGATGAAGCCAAGAAAGGCCTAGTAATGACATCGACGTACCGGTCAGGTATCAACATCAAATTCGGAAGGCCTTACTTCGATTTGCTTGGACAAGTGACAACAGACACAGAAGACGGAGCTGATTGGAGCAAAGGCGCTTTGATGTTCGACTTTCCCACATTCAAGCCCACTTGGGGAGATGGAAAGCGATTCAATGAACCGTTCTATGGTCGTTTGGCAGAAACACTGATCAAAGAGTTTCCATGCCGGCCACATTGGACCAAGAACACAAGAGAGGTGTTCAACCTAACTATGGCCAACAAGAAGATAGACTCAAACCATATTGCGCGCTTCAAGACTGTCAGACAGGAGTTTGATCCAAAGGGCATCTTCAGGAGTGTTGTTGGCGAGACACTAGGATTGTATTAGCAAACTAAATCTGTACCTAGGTACCTCCATATAGATGAACAATACCCGGCAGTTGTGTGTTGCGAAGCAAACGCTGATTATTTGCTTCTCGTGTTCTATTATAAAAATTATTTGTAGTACTGTGTCTTCATCATATCATGCTCTGAGAACATTTCGTTGGGTACTGGTGTTGCACCCATCTCCGTATGGCTTTGGTCATGTGACTTGTTGAGGGCTTATCCGCGGTAAGTCCGAGCTAGCTGCAAGCTGGCCATTCACTGTGCCACCCCACAATTGAAGCTCGACATCAGACCAGCAAACACCACCACTACACCACCAATTCTACAGGATAACGCGCTTGATTGCAGAGAAATAATTCACCCAATATGCCTGGCAAGATCGTCTCTGTGACGTCATCGTCGCATTTCTCTCAGCTGCTCTCGCAGTCAACATACACGATTGTCGACTTCTATGCTGATTGGTGCGGCCCATGCAAAGCTATTGCGCCAGTTTTCCAGCAGCTTGCAGAAAAGGAGACTCGACCAGGAAAGCTCCAGTTCGTTAAAGTCGATGTTGATTCGCAACAAGAAGTTGCACGCAAATATGGTGTGTCGGCGTAAGTTCACCTCCCACGACACGCACATAGTTGCGATTGGTAGAGAGGAATTTTAACAGATACGCAATTAGTATGCCCACCTTCCTTGTCATCAAGTCCAACTCGGTCGTCGAAACTATCCGCGGTGCCAATCCTTCCGCTTTAACTGCCGCAGTGCGCAAAGCCGCCAACGATTCCTCTGGCCCTGGTGCATCTTCTACTGCATTCCAATCAAAAGGCCGTACACTTGGGTCCGCCTCAGAACCTAGTCGACCCGTCAATGAAGGTGCCTTCGCAGGGCTGCAGCGTTTGGCTGTTGGCAATGGAGGTCTTAGCGACATCATTGTACGCTTTGTCGCTCTGTATGTCATCAGCTTGTTTGCCTTCAATTCATATCAGGCTGCCGAGGAGAGTGCTTTCAATATCAAAGCGAGAAGATGAGGTTCCTGAATAATTCGCGGCACGTCCTCCCTTAGCCTGTGGCGTGCAATGGGCACTTCAACTGCATCCGACAGAATCAGGGATCGTTTTGAATCAATTGTCGCAGACCAGATCAGCGTCAGTTCCTCTTGAACAATTCCGATTCCATGGAACCCTCCGTTGGGTTGTACGCTTTGACTAAGCTTGCCAACTTTCTTCTTTTTTTATAACATAGGAAGCATGCACTGCTCATTTCATATGATCCTTCTTTCCAAACTAGCCTACTCTGGCGAATGCTGCAGTGGATTCTGATCCAGTCTTCCACGTATTGAGACAGACAACACATCAAAATGGGTGGCTTGGCTGTCAGCGTCTTTCTCGAGTGGAGCTGGCGCGCTGCCACGTCCTGCTACCCGCCCTACCATGTTAGTTCTACTGGATCGCCAAGCTCAAGCTTACTGGCAGGAGATTTTGACTTTCCGAGCGAGCCATTCTTATGCAGCCAGAGTCATTCTTCAAGCGCGATCATAACTAGTGTATAATTATTCGGGAGGGTCAGGATTTTGGATGTCAAGAATATTTGATGGTATATCCAAATAGCCTACATGGTACAATAGCCGTCTCCTTGTAGCATGTTATGCCCACAATTAAATCTTTTTTGAAGAACCACAATTCAAGAATTTGGCATTTAAATCTCAGGCTCTTGTTGTATAGATGACATTAGTTGTGCAGACACCTCAAAACAATCACCCGCCCTTGGCTGGGGCGAAGCATGTAACTTCGCCCCCAAACCTCGCCGCATCAGCCGCAGGATCATAGGTGCACCAAAGCGGCAAAGTATGTAGCTAAAGATGACTACCACTTGAATGTGTACTGCTGGGCTGTGTTGTTCAGAGCCTTTGAAAGGGTTACAACAACAATCATGGCTATAAATCATTGCTTGCTGGCTTTGATTGTAATTCATCAATTCGAGTACTATTTCCTTCTGCATCACTTCGCGTTTTTCCATAATGTATTTTCTTTTGAAAGCTTCCATTTTTGCCGCTACGGTGGCGGCTCTTCCTACCGCTCCAAACACTAAGCAAAAAGTTGGGTTTGAGGATATTCCTATAAGCTCTGACCTTGACTGGACGCCCTGCTATGGCCGTTTCCAATGTGCCAACCTAAAAGTCCCTCTCGACTACCAGAACGAAGCAGATGGGTATACCCATGTTGCCTGGATACGGCAAGAAGCTGTCAACTCATCCAGCACGACGGACATCTTGTACAATCCGGGTGGACCTGGCGGATCAGGGATTGGCTACATTCTGGCTGGTGTGGGAGATTCGATGATGGAGTTGTTTGGAGGCGATTACAACATCGTATCATTTGACCCTCGAGGTGTCAATAATAGCGGTATCGATCTCACATGTTTTCCCGACAATCCAAAGACTCGCAACTCTGCTTGGGCGGACGTATCGTCTTCTGAACGGATCGAAGATAGATATGCAGCAGCTGTGGCTATGGGGAAATGGTGTACTGCAGTGTCCAACGAAACAGAGATCAGATATGCGGGAACTTCAGCCGTGGTTCAAGATATGATGTATTTCACTGATCTCCAAGCTGCCAAGTGGGGAAAGAAAGCAGAAGATGCGTTGATATGGTACTATGGTGTCAGCTATGGTACAGCTATCGGCCAAGCCCTTGCGCAAATGTATCCGGACCGCGTTGGCCGCGTTCTTCTGGATGCGAATGTCGATGGAGAGGCTCAGTTTAAAGGTCTCGATACAGCCTCTATCGAGGATATAGATAAAGGCATGGAATTTTTCTTTGACCTCTGCGCTGAAGCTGGACCAAAGAAGTGTCAATTTGCTCGCGAGTCTCAGAACGCAGCAGATATCGAAAGACGATTCACCACTCTTCTGGAAACCTTGGACAGAACCCCATTGACATCCATCGATCCTAAAATGGGTAGTCCTTCCATCATCAGCAAATCAGATGTTGTATCGGAATTATTCGGTTGGCTTTATTCCCCAGGGGGTTATTTTCCATCAATGGCCGAAGGGCTCGATTACCTGGAAAAGGGCAACGCAACGGGTTGGTACAATGTTGCGCTAGACTTAGATTCAGCATCCACCCGCGGGCCATCAGACTATACTGGCTGGGCGGAGTCAGAAGCACTCATACTAGTCAATGCCATTGACGCAGGCGACCGGTATCCTATCAAGAATCTGGATGACTATATGAGAGTTTCAGAAGAGATCAATAGGACGAGTGCATGGTTTGCCGAAGATTATTCATCAACTGTGCAGGTCAATGCAGGAATGAATATCCAGCCTCCTGAAAGCCAAGTTTTCCCTGGTACGTTTCTCTTTTACCATCAGATTTTCGCCTCTATGTTCATAACATCATTCGCACGCCTTTGAACATCGACTAACACAACATCACAGGCTTCAAAAAGACCAAGACCAAAAACCCAGTTCTTTTCGTCAACACCGTCGGCGACCCCATCACGCCCCTCTCCGCTGCAAAGCACATGTCGCAGTTCTATGAAGGCTCCTCTGTGCTCATCCAGAATTCAGGTGGCCACTCGTTTTCCGGCTTGCAGAGCAAGTGTACAGTGAATCATATACAAGCTTATATGGAAGATGCTACAGTACCCGAATCCGGGACAATTTGCAAAGCAGGTTGGAAGCCGTTGGTTGAAGACGGCCCCACAAACTTAAGCAAGAGAGGTTTGACATTTAAACGGAGGCCATTCAGAAAGTAAGATGGTAACTTGGATTTTACGACATAATGTTTGGTTTTTGAGTAGATTCATAGACATAGTACAAAATAGATTATTCATTTCACGTTGAGGCATTAATTGTGTACCCATTGAGTGCAGGACTAACCAAATGAGTGACCGGATATCACATTCTAGAAATGTAAGATGTGATAGTAAATTGCTTCCACCGAGGTGCTCATAAGCGAGGTTTGTCTTAGTGGCAAGTTCGTACGAACCGCGACTTCTAGCGTTGTTGATGGTACACGTGACAGTACGCCACAGGGTCCACGCACAAAAGTCAGGTCGATTATGACACCATATGTCACGCTGGTCGACTGGAGTGTGCCTTGCCTAATGAATATCTTGCACAGCCCGATCTTCTTGACGAAGCGGAAGAAAACACGGGCGAACCATACCTACAAGCTGTGTAGGTAGTAATAATGAGATTCGCAGTGTTCGTGTACAACATCACTGAAACTCTACTCGTTGTTCACAAATCGCATCCGCAATTGGAATGTAGTGCCTACATAATCGATGCAACTACTTTACAACGAATGGCTTAATGAATTTACCCCATTCAAGTTCATACCACCAGAGCTCTTCTTGCGCAAACATCCGGCTCATCTTCGGTGCTTCGCCACGAGCTTGTTTTACGACTAGAACAAAGCTACACCAGTTCTAGGTAAAACTAGTGGTAGTCAACCAGAGCTTAGCCATCTTAGCCATCGTAAGTCTGCCTACCTCGTGTATACACCGGGCGACGCATTTGTCCAAGTTCAAAAGTATAAATCTACTTCTTGCCTCCCATCACCACCAGCATTCCAACACAGAAACAACCACAACATACACATACATCATGTCTTCATCAAATGCCCCCTCAAAATCCGGCAAGGAGCAACCATACGACTCCCCACCCACCCATTCAGAAGACACCATACCACCACCCTACGACGCGCAAAAAATCCAAAACCACTTCTTAGCCCTCTCCCAAGGCCCCCTCGATGAAATCGTCGAAGTCCCCATGATCACTCGCACAGGCCTGATGTTGAAAGACAGCATCCACTGGCTCAACCCCTTCAGCCGGAAAGGCGGCGAGATAAAAACATCAGTAACATCGCGCAAAATGACGCGGGATTTCTACCTCAAGCACTATGCCAAGGACGCAGAGGGGAAGTACGTGGGTACGGGAGCGCCGGCGCCGGACGCGGCGCTTGTATTTGTACCGGGGAAGGGCGGCGAGGAGGATATTCAGAAGATGGTGGATGAGGTGGCGTTGGGGAAGCAGAGGGTTAGGGGTGGGGGGATTGGCAAGTTTGGGACGCCGTTGAAGGACGGAGAGGGGAAGTGAGTTTTTGTGTTTTGTAATTGGAAGGGAAGCGGATAGAATTGGGCTGTTTGATATCGAAATGAATGGTTTATTGGGTAGATGGTAGATGGTTAGATTGTAACCCTATAGCAGCCCAAAACAGTGGCTGTGAAGTACTTAGGTAACGAACGAGATCTCCCTTGTACGAAATATACGAAGCCTTCAACGATAAGCGATGTCCATCTACCATTTTCCAACAAATGCTTTTCATTTTCCCATTCCCATCTTCCATATCCGTTTCCAGAGTCCATCTTCCCCAACCGCAACCTTCCCATGCAAATCACATGATCCACCCTACCATTAACCAAATCCCATCACGCACCATCAATCTCGCTTCTCACCCACCTCATTCCCCTCCAAGCACACTCCGCGCATCCCTCCGCGGCGCACACATATCGCGCATACGCCATGTCTAACGCGTATCAGAGTTACATATCATCCGTACCACCATCCCAAAGCGCACCTCCCCCATCTCGTAAATGCCCCCCTTGTATCGGCTCCACGCGAGATCCCAACCACCCACTACCTTTTCCCTAATTTCCAATGCCCAATTCTCATTTTCCATTATCCAAATGCCCATCCCCCATCACTCATCTCTCGGCTTCCCCCGTCCTACCCGTCTCGCTCGTGCCTCGCACGGCACGGCTCGGCAAGCCCGACGCGACACTTAGCGACCGGTCGGCACAAGCGAACAATGCGGGGGAAAAGCAAGGCTGCCTCTGCTGCTAAACTACCACACCCACGAAAGTAGCCAAGTCAAGTCATGCAAGGTCTTGCAAGGTCTGGCGATGCTGCTAATTACTGGTACTGCATGTCAGCACGAAGGGAATGACTAATGCGACACGCACACAAACACAGATGCCTATGAATAAAAAAATAATGCATTGCGTAAGGTAAGGTAGGTGGGTAGGTAAGCCTTGCATAGGATGATGACTCGGCATACCCGCTGGGCGAGCATTTAGCGTTTTCGGAAGAGTGCAGCCGGGGAGATTGTTGAATATTGTGATTTGGAAGCGTTTGCGGAGTGTATTTTTTCTTTTTTTCTTGCTTGGGGAAAGGAGGGGATGCGATTCATGTTCAAGTGGATTTTCCATGTGGATGATTTGAATTCAGTTGGTAGTGGTGAGGAAAAATGTGAAATTTTGTGCATGAAGGAGTTTACTAGTAGTACAGACATCCGCCCAGAGTGTGAAAGAATCTCGGATAGTACGTAGATATATAGCAAATGGATGATGAGAAAGAAGATGATGATGTGAGAAGAAGGAAGAGGAAGAAAAAAGAAATGATATGTGTACATGAGATCCAAACAAGTCGTGGTACAGAATCAAATGATGTCCAATCATTAACCTTCGTGAAATGCGTCCCAATGCCAAAGA
Source organism: Shiraia sp. slf14 (assembly GCA_000498155.1). Classification (NCBI taxonomy): domain Eukaryota; kingdom Fungi; phylum Ascomycota; class Dothideomycetes; order Pleosporales; family Shiraiaceae; genus Shiraia; species Shiraia sp. slf14. The sequence continues at coordinate 210,317 of AXZN01000050.1, forward strand.
AACAAGAAAGAAACAAAACGCGCTATGCCGATGCGCTATCAAACATTCGCGAAAACTCTAAAAGAAAAACAGAGGAGATGGGCCCCTCCCAGGTCGAAGCGAAAAGAAAAAAGCCAGAAAGAAGAGAATCAAATACCCCAGCCAGTCCAGCCGTGGTTCAAAACACGTTCCAAAGACCCCACGACACTGTCAAGTAGTTCTCCAAGGCTTTCACCTGTTCGGCCAGCCCAGACTGCTAGGCCACCCTGGTTTCGAAGGGCGTCGTCGCGGATTTGCATCTTTACCCAAAGCAGGAGGCTGGTACATCCAGCTTGCAAGCGACTGCGTTCAATATGCCCTTGGGTTGTTGGCGCAGCTGAATAAAGGTTTGTAGCAAGAGAAAGGAATCGTTTCGTATTCAACGTAATCTGTTCGTGAGATAGTATTGTTGTGGTGGTGAGCGAATCTCGTCGTGAAGGTGATGTTGGTTGGCTGTGGGTGGCACCAGGATCTGTGCATTGCACAGGGCTGTTACCCGCGCCTGTGAAGTTCGAAGACAACACCGGTTCTTGAATGGGTGTAGAAGGCACAGAAGATGACTGCATGCGGCTCAAGTTTGGCGACAGCGAGTGATGGCGTTGACGTGCCTGTAACGCGACTCGCGGCGTTCCTTTAGCACGAGTAGTAATTGCCACAGTGACTGCCCAAAGAACAAGTGCGGCAAAGTACAGGCCCATATCAACACCCATTTCAAGTGTATGAGGTTCAGCTTGCTCGTTTAGGGCAAGCTGTAGAATAGTGACTGATAGTTTCAGGGCTTCCCTGACCGGTACAAGGTGAGAGTCAGCCGTAGGAGGAGACCACAACTGGCTGACCCATCCTTTCAACGTGTTTTGCAATTCCATAAAGGTTTGCTGGGTTGGAACCTTTTCTGACAAGATCCAAGACTCCCCAGAAACTGCCAGTAAAGCGCGGATGGGCGTAACTTGGCCAAGTTTGCCTGCAAGAAGTTTCTGTTGAGTAGCAAAGGAGCCGTCTAGGAGCTGTTCGACATGAGGGACGGAAGTGGCGTTCGTATATGGCGCAGTCGAACCAAACCTATTGTAGTGTACCGCAATGAGGATTGAGGATTGGAAGGAGTTACATGGAGCTGTCAACGAATCCTGAGCAACTTCGAAAACATATTGAGGCGCATGTGAATGTTGCTGAGCGGCAGTGGCCCATTCATTGACATTTTTGGCATCCCAAAGAGATGTGTTTGTGGGAAATGGAAGCTCGTCGCCCGGTTCTTGGAACGCTGAATTGTGAGGCTCGCGGGCTAGTAGCATGGCTTGTTCAGACTCCAAGATGTAGCAGGCCCCAAGCAGATGTTGCCAAGTGGCAAATTCGATCCATCGCACCCAAGAATCATGATTGAAGTTGAGGCTGAGATCACTGAGCTGGGCAGCTCGATATCTAAAGTCCAAGCTTGCCTATTGTTATTAGTATCACATCCCTTCTTTGGTAACATTCATCTTCTCCTCGCTTACCTTGTGATAGACTGTGCCAAATCGAGGCGACAATGTTTTGGCCGCCCGACGAGCACGGTATTGAGATAAAACTTCAACCAGAAAAATCGCTTGATAGTCACACGTTCGTTCATCCTCTGCCATTGGTTCATGGACACGCTATAAGATGTTAGTGGATGCTATGGTACAATGTGAGGAAAGGAACTGACCATTTCGAGTAACTTGATACATTGATCATGGAGGAGCCTCGACTTCTGTTTGACGCTGGCTTCAGTCGAGTATTGGCCTCCAATAGCGATCATCGCAGCATAGAGCATGGGCGATTTGCTCATGCCCTCAAAGGTAGGTCGATGGACGATGGGGAAAGTGGGATGAAAGAGCCTCCAGTAATTATTTAGATATTGTTCATGTGGATAAAGATGCGTGACTTGGCCCATACCGTATGGTTCGGGGAAGAGGGTCATGCCCTCTCCATCGTCCCTTTGAATCATCGTCTTAGCACCAAAGTGATACCCTGCCATTGGATCGATGTTTGTTGAAAGCCCAAGACTGGTCATGGGATAGGAAGTGTTCATGTAAGCGAGGCCAGAGGCTACCTTGTCGTTGGTTGGCCATGCATATGGCAAAGTAGAGTTGGTTGATACAGGTGACCGTGGCGTATTGTACGTCCAAGGCTCATTATACATCGATGCATTGGAGGGCGTCCGTGTGCGGCTGGGCCCAGAGCCGTACGGTTGTATTGAGTACAAGTTTGGAATATACTCATGTCGGCCGGGAATTGGTGAGGTTTGACCACTAGAAGATGAATAGATCGGAGATTGATTGAAATCACTCCACATTGGCATTGCGTCTACTGCTACTGCAACAGACGATTGATGATTTTTGTGCGCTGGCCCTCGTTGCTGCTTATCGTAACTAATAAGATAGTCAGTAATTGCTTCCGTGTGTATGGCTGTTCTAGTACAAAGAAAGGATATCTGTTCATCGTGCATATGAAAACTCACTTGGGGCTAGATGTAGGAGAAGAACGATGAAGCTGACTGAGCGCTGAAAATGGAAGAGGGGTTCGAGGGAGTTGAGGGGTACGAAACGTAGAGTAAGTGTACCTTGCAGCAGTCGTGTCGGGAACAGGAGACACAGACTGCGTTGGATAGTAGGATGAAGGGTTGAGAAGAGGTGTTGTCACGAGACTGATTGGATCCATCATCGAAACAGAAGCTTGAGTCATCTCAGGTGGTTCTGAGCTGCAAACTGAAGTTTGCCGTGATCCTTTGACCATCTCGTTGCTAAGCTTGATTAGGATTTATGCAAGAGCCTGAGAACAGAACACCTACTGTCGTTCTTGGTGACGTTGGAGCAAGTCAAGGCGGTAGAATACCTTGCCGCAATTTGGAAACTCGCATACTTGTGCATCTTCTTGGGCATGGTTCTTCTGGTGACGCCTGATAGATGCATTAGTACAATTCACAGATGCCAGTGATCAAAAATCTACCTCAAATGTTCTGCTCGGGTGTAAGACTACTAGTTGTTAGCATACCCGGTCGCTTGGGGTAGTGTTGTGGGAGAGGCAAATCAACATACTCTTCCACAATCGCAGTTGTGAACTTTCAAGCCTTTCTTCGCCTTGCTGATACGCCCCGTCTTCGTATAGTGAACGGAGGGCACCTGAGAAGACATCATGGTAGGGTTGGTAGCAGACCGTTGCTTAGAACGGGATGAACCGGCGATAGGGCCGGTCAACGAGTTTGAAACGGTTCCAGGACGACGACGAGAGGTTGTAGACTTGGAGTTGTCACCACAACCATCCAATAGGTGTGATGGTATGGGTTGCTTGTCACGAGAAGACAATGATGAGAGATCAGTAGTAGTGGCTCTAGGCTGCTGCTCTTGGTTGTCACTTGGTGTTAGTGGGCGGCCGCTTGTCTCAGTGGGTTCAGACATGGCTGGTGGAGGAGATGACTACGGGTATATATCTGAGTAGGAGACAATGGGGCCAGCCAAGGAAGGATCAGAGGCTCAAGTGGAGATGTAAACCGCTTGAGCTAGACGTTCCAGATCTGGTGGCACGGCAGCCGGCGATGAGCTTAGTGTTGCCGTCTAGGACAAGCCGGCGTAGTTTCCAGGGAAAAGTGATAGGCAGCCGGAGGACATGAGATGAATTAAGAAACAAGCGCCAGGGAGAGGGTTAAGCAGAGGTGTGTAGTGGGCCAGATTGGGCATGAAGACCGATCCAAATCAGGAATTTTTGTAAAAATGTAGAGGAGGGATGTGCTGCGCCTAGAGGGGTGTAAGTGGAAACCGACTGGAAATATCTGCGGGCTGTGCCTGAGCCAACCCAAAAGGAGCAGGGTATTCGAGGGAAAAGGCACAGGAGGGTTCTGAAAGAAATGAGCATTAGACGCTGCAAGCCCGAGTAGAGCATGGGGGCTTGCATGAGCAGACGCCAATAGCGGTGCTGTGAGTCGATCGAGGACCAAGTTGGAAAGCTTGAGCCCACGGGCATGGCAGCGGGCGTGCAACCGAACGGTTCCATGGCGACACAGGGCAACGAGGCGTCCGCGCCATACTTGGAACAAGGGCAGGGTTGTGAATGGGCAGTGGGAAGCACACGCAACGCCATGCGGACCGTTCCCGCCTCAAACCACACTCGAGCACAGTGCGGCACCTGTTACTAAGAGGAGAGTGGCTTGGGCACTTGAGGAGAACCCGAAATAGCGACTCGGTTGAGGCAGAGGCCGTGCTCAGCCCTCCAACAGCGCACCAAGCCTGCCGCTTACCACACTGCTGCATCCGGGGTCACGACATGCTGTCATGGCGACTGCTGTGGTCAAGTGCTGGTGCTGCTGGGTGCAAAACGACTATGCAGGGTGAAGCTGCTGCTGCTGAGCGAACTTTTTGCTCTCGCGCCACTCCGGGGCATGCTCTGTGGGAGTGTGCGACCGCGAGCAACTAACGTGTGAATGTGCCCCTGCAGACTGTGGATAATGTCCGAGAGGTGCGCGCCCGCGGTGATGAACATCAATTGGTCCAGCCAGGAATTGTCAGGTGCTCTATGCGGCAGATGTGTAGTCTCATCTGTAGCCTTACAGGGTTGTTCGCAATAGTGGGGAAGAGTAAACACATGCATGTAGAGTAAGACATTCGGCGACAGCAAGTGTCGCCGAATAGTAGACGGCAACAATGGCATTCTTTGGGACGGCTTTGCTCGATCAGCTGTAGCACACGCAGACGTGCAAATTGCCATTGCGCTCTTCGCCGTCTTCATTCGTCGGGCTGCAAAGTATTCGCAGCGTAAGCACGGTAACGAGTTACTCCGTACATACACACGTTGGGACGATAGAGATATCGCAGACCTTGCCTGACCCTGTCTAGTGCCAAGCTCTTTTCAATCTCCACACGGATGGGAAGACTGTCTGCATGGACCACAGGGCTGCTCTTGGTGCGGGAGGCCTGACATCCTTAGTCTGCCCGCTGGCGCAAAGCTTGGGGACACGTGCGTCCATCAACTTTGTTCGTCCCTGATGGTTGTCTTTTCAGCCTTTGCACTGTACAATTGCCACTGTCAATACACTCCCCCACCTGCGCGCATTCATCATTGCTGTGCTGACAAAAACTGCATGAGGGACCAAGGTTTTGGTGAGGCCAGTGTGCCCATAAGCGGAAAGGAGAGATCTGCACACGCACGTCACAGCTCTTCACCGGTGACAAGGGCTCTAGGCTCACAAGTGTGCGATGCCTCTGGGTAGGCGACTTGCCCATTCATTGTCCTACTGCCCAGGATTGTGCCGGAGGAGCCGCCACCAGACTGGCAAAGGAATTGAATGCGCATGGGAGGCCAGCTCGTTGCACGTTTTGGCTGATGGAGAGAGCCTCGCCTCCCAGGCGGTCGGGAAATGCGGCGGCCAGGGCCGTTGTTGTTTTGATAGTCGGTTGAGCTCCTCCGCAACCGAGACGCTGGTTGATCGTGTTGATCCTAGGACTCCGTCTGACCGGGGTCCTGGCGAATGACTGGGAGCGGGGACGAGCAGCAAGAGTCAGATGAGAAAGTGTCGGGCGCGTAATCTGAAGCCATTTCAGGTGGACTTGCGCTGCAAACACACCACTCATGCGACCGTTTGTCAAGGCGTCTCGACCTACCCGTTGATGGCCAGTTTAGTGCTGGGCTTGATCGCAGCGCTATTGCGTGCACACGACAGCGGGCGCATCGAGCACACATGTGGGGATATGATCCATGTCATTTCCTGCTTTGGCGTAAGCGCGCAGTCTTGTCCTCCCGCGCACCGCGAGGCTGGTAGGGTGGCAGGCTCTGATTGCATAATGGGCTCTTGTCAAGGACTGAGCAGACTTGAATGGTGGGTTCGCAAGCTTGATCCCACCTCATCGACAGCTCGCCGATTCGTCTTCGCGAAGCCTATGGAAGCCGATGCGGTGAGAACCCAAACCACAGTTCAGGGCAGCTTCGGGCATCGTTAGCCTGTTGGATATTATAGCCGGTCATCATGTATGTACACAGTCGTACTAGCTCAAGGAATTGCAAACATGCTGGCCTTGCACGCACGTGTGGAAGGATGACCACAGCATGGCCTCCAGGGATTGGGGTAACATCGGCAGTTTTGGTCTGCACGGTTATCACGCCCGACGTTGTCGACAACATTGCTCTGGGTTTGTTGGTGCATGGCAAGAGGATGAGGACGCAAGAAACTGTTTTACAGTGACCAAGTGGCCAGACCATCAATCTTAGACGCAGGACCTCGAGTCCTCTGAAACATGGCCATCCAGAGGTGCTCTGGGGTTCCAGTGTGGAGCAGAGAGGTGCGTCGTTGAGAGCTCATGGGATGGGCGTGGGGAGATTGGCTCATGCCCGGTGATGTCGAGTGCCTGAGAGGTAGAGGAGAATTTGTCGTCGTGTGGAGGTGCAGTGGGTGGTGATGGCATGCTGGCGTGTTCCAAGGCGTGTGGCTATCGGCTGTGATTGGTGAGCCAGGGATATGGGAAGGAGGAAATGGAGGTAGAGTGTAAGCCGTGCCGCGCACACTGGCCGAATCGTACGGCGATTGGCTTCGCGGCAGGCTCGGTAGGTTCTGCCACGATGATTACTTTGCAAGAGGATCTGCGCCGAAGTGGTTCCGGCGCTGCTAGATCCAATGGCCGAGATTGGGTTGCCCACAAGCATTTCGGAATGCGAAGGACTCTGAGTTGCCTGTTTGGTGACAAGTCTGGCGCTGAGGACTGAGAGTGGAGTGAGACAGGACGATGATGGCCGCGACGACGGAGACGAAGACGAAGACGAAGACGAAGACGTTGTTGTCCTCGCTGTGCATCGCGCCTGCCTTGCCAGCCTCGACACGAAGTGAAGCCAAGTCACATGACCCAAGTGTGGTCCAGCGATGGGTGCGACTCTTTTGATCCTCCAGGAAGCAGACCAACGCCTCTCCCATCTGCCATAAGACGGGATTGCTTGCTTGCTTGCCTGTCTGCTTGCTCGTTCGCAGTGATCAATGGCGAGCGCGCACGTGCTGGGACCAGCCCTATCGCCAACCAAGTCGAATGCAGGCCAGCTAGTTTCGTTGCGCGCACCGTTTCCTTCACCCCTGAGCCCTGCACGACGTATGCACCACGAATCCTCTGATGTCTGTCACGCCCACTAGCTGGGGGCATGCACAATAGCATCATCGTTAAGAAAGAGAGCCATGTTCAACACCGTCACCGTCGTCACCACCTACATGACCAACCACCACCACCATCACGCATTCTGGGCAACGCAGCCCGTGTCGGCGACGTCCTGCTCATTCCGCTTCCTGACGGCGGCGTTGCGGGGCATGTGCAGCCAGCAGTGTGCAGAATGCACAGAATGCAGGTCGCGGTGGAGAGGAAATGTGGTGTGGTGTGGGTGTGTGCACGGCGTCGTGGTTGTTGCGCAGAAAGTAGGGTGGTAGGGCACGTAGGTGTGTAGGCGGGAGACCAACTCGGCTAGCGCCATGTTCCTTTCCCGCTGCTATCTTTAGCTGCCCTGCACGCCCTGGTCATGTGTTCCGCCCGGCTAAACCCTTTGTGAGGCTGAACGACGCCTCTACCACCAGCAACCGTCTGCCCAGATTCTGCCTCGCCAAAACTGTCCCTGCTCCCTCTGTGCCTCTCCACACTGGGCAATGTCTACGTTGAACCCCGATGCAATTGTGAAACGACCTCTTCAGCGACCCATCACACCCGCTGCCTGTGCTTCGCCGATAGATACGGTCCCTGTCAGCCTTGCATCCACCCTGTGATGCCTCCATCATGTCATGTACCACGAATCGACAGCGCAAAATCATGCATCATCACCACTCTGCCCATTGGTGCCGGGTACAAGCTTGATTTCGTGTCAACGACGTGCAACGCATCGCGCTACCGAGCCACATTTTCACATTCCCCTTCTGCCTAAGCCTCACCACCTACACTAGCCTGCTGCTATTTGTCGACACACGCTGCGGTTATGGCTTTTCTTTGCATACAACAATGTTTCCTCAACCATCAGCCAATCAGCTGCATCCTGGTAAGCGCCCGCCCAGTGCTGCCATGCACTTACATCAGCACCCCACAATCCCTCCGTCATTGCCAGTGACACTCAGCCCTATGCCGTAAATCCATCTTTCCACTTTCTAAACAAAGCCACAGATGTGGCATTGCTCGCGTTCCTTTGACTCCTGCCGTTATTTTTGAACACAATTCCATTTCCATAGCAAATCCACCAAGTCTTTTCACCAACTCGGCCTACTGGAATAGGTCCTGGTTGTTTCGCACGCAGATTCAGTCCAACCAACTGCAGCTTACCACCATCGTGCATTAGCCACTGTTGTATACACACACCACTTCGTCATCCTCGCCCAAAGCAGCAAAAACCTCGCATCTTCAAACACACTTCACCTGCATACATTCCAGGTCAATTCGTACCCTCATTGCACATTGCCCCTGCATTTCAGAATCATCATTCTGTACGAAATAGGCACATAGGCCACCCTGACTACCAGATCGTTGCGGCGCTTATGTGAGAACTCCACCCCACGTGACCCAACATCAAAGCGAAGCGGTTGTTGCAGAGTAAGACACGGTCGAATTTTTCAATATTGGTTGCAGATGAGGTCCCCCAGCGGGTTTACAAACTGCTTGCGGCAGTTGTGCACGGCGCCCTGGATGATCGTGACAGCGAGCCCAAATTCCCCATGGATCCATCTAGTGTCGCACTACTTCGGGTTTCTACATCCAAGAGTAAACGGCGATTCGAGTTCGAGGCTTTCCTGTAGCTAGCGCCACAGTCGAGGTCACCTAAACGACCCACTTCCAACAGAAACGATCTGTTAAGCTGGATGTTCAGGCTTCTCTCTGGCTGTGCCACATGCAAAGCAATTTATGTCAAACAATTGCTCAGATCATTCCACCTCAAGATGCATCCGTAGTCACAACACACCATGCTGCTTCGCGGCATGTGCCGGCTCAACCTTGGGCTCTGCCTCTGGCTATAACGCTCGTCTGGATTATCGGTTGGTGGCAAACCTTGTCTCGACCACAACCCATCTGGTTTTGCCTTCTGTTGTACCCCGTCTCTTTTTCACACTTCGGGCAATGTCTCGGGGCTGGATAAACGAGAGCGTTCGGGGCTGGACGCGTGGCTGCAGGTGCCAGAGTTCATGAAACCGTACAACAAAGCCTATCACGACGTTGCGATCCGTCATGAATACCTCCATGGTCGAGAAAAATTACAAATCTTCGACTCAGGGTGATCTTAGTCGATCCGTTTGATCCTTCTCCTCAATCATTGCCCCTTTTTCACTCGACAGATACAGATGCTTCCCTCTCTTCTCCATAACATTTTTTTCATCATTTTCATCTTTCGACCACTTCACTTCGTTCTCATTATACCAGGGTTGATCATCCAGTTTCATCCACAGTATTTGTCATCAGGTTGATATGACTTTGTTGGGAGCTATTCTAGTTGTAGTATCGTGCTAAGTATCGAACGAAATGGTTGAAGACTGTCGACACTCAGTCGCAGACAGCGAGTAGTATCATTTTGCGAGGTAATGATATGCGTGTAGTAGCCATAGTAACCTCGGATCATATTATGTGTCTGAGAGAAAGTTCATTGAAGGTACTCAGTGGACGACGGAGCAGTCGGCACTAGGCACGTGCGCGCTAGGATGGCTCCGCAAGTCCCACTCCATGTGGTTAGCGTATGAGGGGGAGAGCTCTACCCTACCGAGGCTGCGAGACTCGAAAGCGAACGTGAAGACCTGCGCTCTTCGTCAGGAGTTTCTGTCTGACCCTTTTAGCCAGCTTCTGCCCTTGTCCTTCTCTTTCCCCACTCCTGCCTACCTCGCGGTTGAATACTGTATACAAATACATTGGATTTACCGAAATTCAATTCAATATTGTTTGTCTGCGCCCTGATCTAGTTCTTGTTGACGCAAGTAGCTTCACCTCCTCGTGCATATCATACCACTTTCCCCCTAAGAGACAAAGAATCGCGAAGAAAACATATCTAATTAACCATTGATCCAATCCACAATGGCGCAAATTCCGCCTCTTGAGTATACGCCAATTGACGACATTGCGACAACATGTGCCAAAGTTCGCGCCACCTTTCTGTCGCATAAAACGCGCCCAATCGAATTCCGTCAGCAACAGCTGCGCAAGCTGTACTGGGGCTTCAAGGACAATGAAGCGCTCATCACAGAGGCGTGTAAGCGCGATTTGGGCAAGTCAGCATTCGAGACGTACATGGTCGAGTACCAGTGGTGCATGAACGACAGCATCTGGATGGCCAACAAGCTGCCCGAATTCGCAAAAGACGAGAAGCCCAAGGACATTGCCTTTACGAACAAGTTTGTCGGCCCGCGTATCAAGAAAGATCCTCTTGGAACTGCGCTGATTATCGGGTGAGTGAGCAAGCATTTCGTCTCAGCTGTGTTGTGACGGTGTCAGAGAAAAAACATTATGCTAACAATTAATTCATAGAGCATACAACTTCCCCTTCCAGCTGACAGTTGGCCCATTGATTGGTGCCATTGCGGCAGGTTGCACAGCCATTGTCAAGCCATCCGAATCAGCACCACACGCTGCTGCTGTTCTCCAGAAGATCATCGCTGAAGCGCTTGATCCATCATGCTACACCGTCATCCAAGGCGCTATCCCCGAGACAACAGCATTACTCGACCAGAAGTGGGACACCATTTTCTATACAGGATCTGAAGTGGTTGCCAAGATCATTGCAAAGAAGGCGGCTGAAACCCTCACACCATTGACCCTCGAGCTGGGTGGCCGTAACCCAGCTATCATCACCAAGCATGCGGATCCCAAGCTTGCCGCAAAACGTTTGTTATGGGCCAAAACACTGAACGCTGGTCAAGTCTGTGTCAGCCAAAACTGCACTCTAATCGACCGCGAAATCCTCCCCGCCTTCATCAAGGAAATGAACAATGCTCTCAAGGAATTCTATCCCCAAGGCGTCCGCAACTCCCCCGACTACGGCCGCATCGTCAACGAGAAGCAATTCCTCCGCCTCAAGAAAATGCTCGACTCCACCAACGGCAAAATCGTCATCGGCGGTACCATGGACGAAAAAGACCTCTTCATCGAACCCACCGTTGTGCAAGTCGACTCGATCCAAGACTCCCTCGTCGCCGAAGAATCCTTCGGCCCCCTCCTCCCCATCCTCCCCGTAACAAACCTCGACGAAGCCATCCGCCTCGCCAACGAAATCCACGAAACCCCCCTCGGCACCTACGCCTTTGGCACCAAAGCCGAAATGGCCAAAATCCTCGGCCAAACCCGCTCAGGCGGCGCCTCCCTCAACGACGGCTACTTCCACGCCTCCATCCCCACACTGGCTTTCGGCGGCGTCGGCACTTCAGGCCAGGGCGCATACCGCGGCAAAGCCTCCTTCGACGTCTTCACGCATCGCCGCAGCGTTACCTCGACCCCCGCGTGGCTGGAGAGCTTGATGGATATCAGATACCCCCCGTATACCGCGAAGAAACATAAGAAGTTCGCGGGCATGAACGAGCTCAAGCCGAATTTCGATCGGAATGGTAATCCGCTGGGTTGGACGAGTTGGTTTTCAGGCCTCTTGGGGATCAAAGGGCTTGCGGCGATTGTTGGTTAGTATTTACCTTCCCCTACTCTCACTTTACCCCCTTTTCTTGTGTTGGTGTTTATGATTACCCTGTTCTGTGCGAACGATGAAGTTGAAGGGATGCGATGTGTGGCGCGAGATGCAAGACAATAATTCGATCGATGAGGGACGTGAATGAATGAGTGTTAATATGTGGGAACAGTTGCTATTGGTATCAGGCAGTATTTGCAGCGTCGCGCTAAGTTGTAGACGGTGTTGAGAATAAATTGGATAATTTCTTCAACGGCCATTGGACAGGACAGTGAGAGGAGGATTCTTATTGGATGTGTATGAGCTGCTTAAAGAAGCAAGCTTACACTATTCGACCGTTTATTGTGTGTTGTGGGGGGATTTGGCAAGTGCTATTTGTCGGTATTGGGTCTACCATGCACTATCACACTGCTCTTTTGTAAGCTATCCGGAAAGGGAATCTTAGTTGCGAATGTCACACTTTTTTCTTCTTGGATTGTAGATCTTGAATTCTGGATTGAGTTAGTATCTTGTCGATTGTGCACATTTGGTAGCGTTGGTTGATCGGGGGGATTGAATGGGGTTAGTTATGCGAGGATACGAAGGACTACGTGGCTTAACTGATCTAGATATGTGGAGGTGAGGGGAGTGCTATTGGAGTATAGTATATTAGAATAAAAGGGAGTGGAATAAAATTATGAAGAAACTTATGGCAAGGGAGAAGAAATATCAAAATACTAGGAAGCCACTTGAATAATTCGTCGAATATACCCCAGACATACAACTTCCCTCACAACAATAATTGTCTCCCGCAGATAAAAAAACTTTGAAGTAAAGAGAAAACGAGTCTCCAAAATTCCTCCGATAACAGCAATACTCCTACCACAAGACTCGGACATCAAAACCAAACACTCATCTTAAAAACAAAAAGCATCGTCTTCGAAGTTCACATCAAATAAAGAGAATGACTCGGTCAGACCACTCGAATACAATTCTTGCAAGATCAAGTTATATCTCATTAGACGCCGCAGCGAGATTAATTCCACAGCAATCAAAACACACTACTTTTATTTACATGCCCATCCGTGAGCAAACCCATGGTATCTTAACCTTAGCCTTATCCCAATCCCAAAGCCAAATCCAGATCCATTCCAATTCCCATTTCCAAAACGCCTATCCCTATATCCCATCCGAGTCCAAAAAATAAACCCATTACCAACAAAGCAGCTTTTAAAAAAGCACTAACCCCACCAACCCAACAATCAAACCAAACACACTCCCATTTACCACCACCGCAGACGCACCTCCTTTCTTACTCGTCGGCACCGCTACTCCATCCCTCCCACTCTGGCCCGCACTCGCACCCACCGAGCGGGTAATACTCGCCGCTGGCGTCGTAGTCGCCGGAAACAGCGCTGTGGTAGTACTTCGTCCCGAACTGCCATATATCAACTGCGTAGCGCCTTGAGCAAGGCTGATAGTAGTGCCGTTGACGACGATGGCGCCTCCGGGGGTGAGAGTTTGGCCTTCGATGATGAATGTGGTGCCGGATATGGCGGAGAAAGTTTGCGAGCCGATTGTGAGGAGGGGGGCGTTGGTGATGGGGTGGGCGTTGGGGGTGAGGAGGCTTGTGGAGCCGTCGATTATGAGGGCTGTTGCGGAGGGGGCGAGGGAGATTGTGGTGCCGTCTATGACGATCGTGCCGCCGGGGGTAAGTGTTTGGGAGCCGATGATGTAGGTTGGTCCGGTGCCTGGTAGAGGGCGATAGATCTCGTTGCCAATGGTTAGAATTGGAGGGGCAGTGATTTGAGCTGCGGATGGATTCGCTAGGACTGAGGTCTGGCCGTTGATCACTACGAAAGAGGCAGATGGGGCGAGAGAAACGACGGTGCCGGATATGGTGATGGGTTGCCCTCCTGGAACAAGTGTCTGGCCTGAGATAGCAAATGTGTTGTCTGAATTCGGAAGTGGCGTGAAAATGTTGTCTCCGATTGTAATTGTGGGTTGGGCAGCTCTGGCTATAGGCTGCATCACAGCTGAAGTGACACCATCGACAACAAAGAATGATCCTCCGGGTACAAGCGAGAGGGTATTTCCATTCACGGTGATGGCTTGACCACCAGGCGCAAGAGTCTGACCTCCTACAACAAAAGTCGGGCCAGATTCAGCATTGTTGCTAGGAATGCGCGCTGCTGGCGATACGGCCGTTATTGTTGAGCCCCCAACAACTATCTCAGGCGGACTTGTAGCAGCTGGTGCAGGAACAGGGAGCATTTGTGTCGAGCCGCCAACTACAACATATGAGGCAGATACTGCAAGACTGACCAAGACGCCATCAACCGTCGCTGTCCCACCTGGAGTAAGAGTTTGCCCTGGAGCAATGAAGAACTGAGTAGCAGCATTTGGCGTGAGCGTATTAGATCCAATAGTCAAAACAGGTGGAGGGCGCCCTAGACCCTGACCAGGAGAGTTGAAGACTGGTGGCAACTGTGATGTCTTTCCAGCGACCACGATTGCAGTTGCAGAAGGCACCAGCGAAACAGGCGTTACTCCTCCAACTAGAATAGGTGGGGCTCCTGGTTGTAGAGTTTGTGAACCAATTACCACTTCAGATGATGGGCCAACAACAACTGGTATGGTACCGACATTGCCCACAATCACTGGAGTTTGTTGTGGGGAATTTGGAGAATTCGCTCCGTTACGACCATCATTGGTGTCTCCATGGCTTGCTTTAGTTGTTGGAATAGCATCGGGGCGCATATTTGGTTTGACATCCGCAGTGGTAGTCTGTTTGACAGGCACTCCAGGAATCTCCCAATCGTCCATAGTAATTGGAGGTGGCTTGGAAGAAAAATGGTTGTTGAAGACGACAGGGTCATCATCAAAACCAGGCGCAGTGGGTTCAACCTCGAAACCGAGTGCAGTGGACTCAAAATGAATAATGAAAGGATCAAGCATTGGGAGATTCTCATAGTACAAGTCGACCACTATCACGACGGTTACCGTTGCCTGAAGTGTTCCCGCATCGCAGTTTGTTTCGGGTATTTGCTGAAGAAAGTCGTCCGGAAGCGGGCCTGTCGCAGTGACATCATACGTGTCCGTATTCAGTTCGTAAGGATACACATAAGCGGAAGGTAAGTTGATTGTTTCAGTTTTGTTTCCAGACTCGATTTCGTATGCTGTAAAGTGAACATATGGTGTCGCAGAAGACTCGACGTATGTACGATTCGGGGCGATTGAGAGTGCTGTAGTGGCTACTGGTTGGCCGTCCGTGTAAAGATCATAGTACATGGCATCCGAGATGGGTATTAAACCTCCAGGAGGGAAGGGCGCCCCAGCTGTCCGGTATGCAATTGCAGTGCTGGCGGCAGTGGGTTTGGTAGTATAGTCTACACAATATGTGGCTGTCCAGTCATATTCTGAGAAATACTTTTCGCTAGAGGTACACGCGAAATCCGAAGTAATGGCTGATGCTGCATCAAAAGTCGAGGTATGAGTTACCAAAGTATATGAGTAAGCATTTGAGAAATTCCCAAATTTGCTCGTCATTGTTCCCATCACATGTGAGTATGTTGGAGGATACCACCAATCAATGCTAGCACTGGGAATATTCAATGTGCACGTCGCATTTCGAGCTGCTACTGATGTTGTGTTGGCCCAGCCACCAGATGGTGGAGCTGTAGAAGAGTTCGACAAAACATTGGTCCATGATAATGTTGCGTTGTCGTTGAAGGGTGACTTTGATAATGTTGGTGGTGGCGTCCTAGTAAGTCGATCATCTTCACGCGAGGTTGAAGATATGATTGCATCAGGTGTAACAAATACTGATGGTGATAGTAATATGGGAGCAGTCGTTGTAATAATATTTGAAGAACCACTTAATGAAGCAGTAGTATTAAAGTATGGGGCTTGATGGCTTGATTAGCGAGCGAAAATACGAAGGCTTGACCACGATGGGATCTTACCAGTATTGTTAACGCTACTGTGGCGGAACACAGCTGCCGTTGAAAACTGAACGAGCCATGATGCTAAAAACAAATGTTGGGAGCGCATGCTCACCAACTTCCGAGTCCTGCTAATACAGGCCCTCGATGCAAGAAAACGAGCGTGGAGGTGACAGAACTGTCACAGCGTCGGGATAGGCATGCGAGAGTGCAGAAAGGGATAATTAAGACAGCGGGCCAGCAGGATCAGTCCGTCTTCGATAGTTCCGAACAGAGGCGGACGCCATCAACGCGATCCTACCGGGAGGAGTTAGAGCTAAGGCATCTTCGCGAAGTCCGTCATGGAACGTAAGTTTTGCTCGAAGGAGTGCAAGCGTAGCTTGGAAGGTGAGAGTGGGCCACGTGAGACAGTGCAGTAAACCAATGGATGCGATTCATGTTCGCAGAAAACTGCCTTTTGGAGCATATTTTACAAATTGCGGCTGACAGCAAGACTCGCTATGCAAACCTCCTTAGCGGCTAGCGGTGGAGATACAAGCCACCAAGCCCGGTCATCGCTTTTCCTAGCATAGCGGATTGCTTGTATTTGTGCGACATGTCTCAATGCTTGCCCTGCGTCAATTCCGTGGTTGGATGGCTGCTTCTGTGAGCGTTTGATTACGGTTCATGCGCCGCCATGGCGGAGGAATGCGGGTTTCCCACACGTCTTTCTCATGTGCGGCTCTCCTAGGGAGATTGGGGTGCCACGTTTGTGCAATGCAGGTGGGACAGTGATACCAATGACCCTGGATGCCAATACTATGGAACTTTGACATCCCGGTCTGTTGACGGAGTCATGGACTTGCGGCCCTGCCACTCTACCCTGCGTCTGCGAGCAGATCTGCTTCGATTGCCCAGGTGGGCCTTGACGTGTAGTGCCGTGAGTCCGCGATCACCATGTCAAACCGCAGACAACCAGCCAAGCAGCCAGTCTTGATCTGAGAGCCGAGTGAAGGATCTAGAGCGTCCTGTTTCACACCTGCAGTGCGGACAAGTTGCGCGTCATTGCTTGGATTTGGTGGCCCGAAAGGACCGAGCGGGAAATTCCAGCCATGCCGCGACGCTCCAGCTCGCCGTGGACATATTGCACGAACAGGTGGTGGAGGTTGTCTGGATGAAACGAGGGGTTGGCTACATGCTCACGGCAATCGACTGTCTTCATCTATCAAGAGGCGAGAGCGACGTGCGGAAGAAGTGCCGGCTGAAAGCAACGGGTGATCAGACACGACGGAACCAACAGAGACTTTATTGCACAAGCATCGACTTTCCTCAGGATAGTAGTCAGTAGTCGCAGAAGCTGCTGGCGAAGGCATTGTGCAACCACGCCATCTCGTCGAGGCATGCGAGGGAGGGAGGTTATAGCCACAAGGGAAGGTGGTTAGGACTGCGTTGAACGAACCACCGACGCCCGGACGTCACTGAGGCTTGTCTGCCGTGTCCGCGGTGCACAGCACGGTTGGGGCTTAGAGCCAGCAATGCAATTTAGGCCTTGGCTTGCTGGGGGGAAGGCGAGAGTTCTCGGCTGCCAATCTACCCATCCAAGGGTCCGTGGCCAATCTGGGTCAATTGAATACCGTCCAGCCCAGGTGCTGTCTTTGCTCGGTTCTTCCTCTGCTTCATTCTCGCGCTGCTTGTCAGAGGGGCAGACAATGTTGCTTGGTGATGCTGCTCGCTGCTCGTGGCTGAGAGGCGTCTTTCGCGCCGTCCCTCCCGCTTAGTCAATCACCATGGTTCGCTCGCGCGCTATTCTTCGAACCATATCCGCTCTCGCCTTAGGCACGCTGCCCATCTCGTGCCTCGCCGATGAATACGTCCAGAAGAACATCACCCAGACTCCGGGATATCAACTGCTGCCAGGAATAAATTCTGTACCCGCGCCAGTGTCGGTTGCGCCTGATCAGGGTTGGAGTGGCATCGATGGACAATGGAATACGTTTAATCTGGCTGTCGGCGATCCGCAGACTAGAGTTTCTCTTTTGATATCCACCGCTAGCCAGCAAATTTGGGTTGTCAACAGCCAGGCATGTCTACAAAATGTTACCAATCCTTCAACCGGCCAAATTGTCGAGTACAATAAGTACAACGGGGACTGTGGGGAGAGTCGTGGTTTTACATACAACCAAACCGCTTCTAAATCCTGGCGCATGAAGGGCTATTACCAGCTCTGGCTGGAGAAAAAGCTGGGAATAGTCGGAAATGGACTTTACGGCTCGGATTTTGTTGGTTTGGGGCTGGCTGGCGAGAGAGGCCCGTCAGTGCAGAACACAACCATCGGTTCGCTCGTCACCCCGAATTTCTGGTTGGGCAATTTTGGCCTTCACCCCAAGCCGACGAATTTCTCAGCATTCGAAGAACCTGTACCCAGTTTCATGACCAACATTTTCAACCAGAAGAACATTCCTAGCCTGTCGTTTGGATACACTGCAGGTGCACGTTACCGTACGTCATGTCCAATCCAGAGAAGAGTAAATTACTGATGTACCGCAGATGGTAACACTGTCCTTGGCAGTCTAACTCTTGGTGGCTATGATGCTTCCAAGATAATTCCAAATGACCTGACATTCATCTTTGCACCTGATAACGAGCGAGAACTAGTCGTGGGTGTGGCTGGATTGTCGGCTAATACGAGCACCCAGCAGAATATCAACCTGCTCACCCGAGACGACGTCAATCTGTTTATTGATTCGACAGTAGCGGAGTTATGGTTGCCGCCTGATATTTGTCAAGTGTTCGAAAATGCTTTCGGCTTGAAGTACGACAACAAGACTGACCTCTACCTCGTCGATGACGCCCTCCATCAAACTCTGCTGCAGCAGAACCCAAGTATAACGTTCACTCTGGGACAAAAGTTCCGGACAGATGCTAGTGTGCAGATCACACTGCCTTATGCTGCTTTTGACCTCCAAGCGTCTCCGCCTTATCGAGGTCTACAACAGGCCACTAGGTTCTTTCCGATCCGACGAAGTAGCGACCCTAGTCAAGGTGTACTTGGCCGGACATTCCTGCAGGAGGCCTACTTAACAGTTGACTGGGAGCGGCAGAACTTTTCTGTATCTGCAGTCGATTGGACATTTGGTAACCCGGCTAAACTGACTGCCATTGTTTCGCCCAAGTATGCCAAACTGTCCAATCCTCGTAAGAGCCTTTCTCTGTCGACTGGTGCCATCGTTGGCATTGCAGTTGGAGTAGGATTCACGTTCGCTCTGGCAATGATTGCGCTTGGTTGGTGGTTCTGGCGACGCCGCCACCAGAAGAAACTGACTACCATCAAAGCCCAATATGAAGCTGAGGCTGCAGCTGCAGCAAAAGTCGAGAAATCAGAAGATCCTCCTATGTCTCCTGTAACAGACAGTGAAGCAGGCACTGGGTTTCTTCCCAAGGCAGAGCTGTCAGGCGATTCTGCTGTCCTTCATGAACTGGAATCAAATATCAAGCAGAAGGACGCCTTGGCGATCAATGAAGCAGACAACAACGAACCACAGATTTATGAAATGTTGGGGGACATTCCAGTGTGCCAGGAGGCAGGTGGACGTCAGCTTTCTGAAAAGGAAACCATGGTGGTGCGAGAAAGGCTGTACAATGGCGTTGATCCACATGGGACGCCCCAAGTATCGCCCACACTGCAGGAATCCCCACGAAGGCTTGCACCGATATCACCTACACAAATCACCATTGTGAATGACCGACTGCCAGGCCATACTGGCGTATCTCCAGTCACGCCTAGGACTCCTAGAGACGGTGCACACCTAGAAGCTAGCGATACATTCTTCCAGCCGCCACCTTATCGGGCACGCGAACTTCGGCCTCCGGAAGACACACTGCTGTCGCCAATATCACCCCTGGACGGGTCTGCGGACACGTCCCGACGACGGTTTTCTTACGAGTCATGAAGAGAGAATAGAAGGCGGTTTGTTATTTGGCAGGCGTTTTCATTTTGGGTTAGCGAGGCTCCGGCGGGTCTCGCGGTGGGTAGCGTACTCGGCATAACGGCAATGGCGTCTGGGAAAGGTATGATACCTCTTGGTTTTCAATATATAGTACAGTAAGGAGATGGAGTCACAAGGCAGAAGTTGCGCTCGCTGTTTTTCGCACTCTAAGGAGTTTTCTTGTCATGACGATGAGTAGCATGATGCAGAAGATATCACAAAAAAGATGAAGCGTTCGTATATTCGATCAAACAAGGGCCATGGCTGTAGGCCGTCTCGTTTTTGGCGCGACGCATTGCTGCAAGGGCTAGCTGCGTTCACTTAGTGTTATTGAATACTCTGTGCTCGATGGGGTAAGCCGGCCTGGAGGGATACGACATGGTGAAGGAGAAGTTCACTACGCGTTTTGATGTACTTGAAGTCAAGTAAGCCAATATATCGTCATTCGAAATACATTGCGGCTGGAGTTTGCAGATAGCGAACACCTGATCAGGCACGAATTACGAAGTATACCAGCGTCTAATGCTGTTAGCTCTGGTGATGGCTGATCAGGGACGAAATAGTGACCATGGTTGGATCATCGACCAAAGCAGGTCCCAACCTTAGTTAGCAGAGCAAACATGTCACCCTGTGTCGTCATGCTCAAGAGCCACAATGGGTGGCATGTGAAGGGAGGCATCGGGGAGGGCGATGAATGTGGTGGCTAGTGTGCTAGGACAGACGCTTGGCGGCCATGGGCTGTTTATGGGAAGGCGCCACTGGACACCCCGCCATGTACGAAGTGCTGCTGTTTGCTTGCATCGCAGGCTGTCCATTGATCTTATATATTCGCCTGTTTCTCCGCAGAGGTGCGCGCGCTTTGCCTATCGTCTTGCCGCCCTTGTCTTTCGTCTTCTGCCTAGGTGGATAATCTCGACACGCGCCCTGCCTTAAATAACTGTGCTGTGTTGCTGCTGCGGCAGCTCTCCTGTCAATCACAGTCCCGCGCGCTTATATTCATCCCCCCACCTTCTCGCTGCCTCAGCCTGCCACTCTCACCTCTACCACTGCCTCTCCTTTTTAGCTGTCTTGCTATACTCTGTCGCGCAAAAGACACCACCGCTGCGACTTTGATCTGCCCCACCGTGGCTTTGCCCTCACCTCGCCCGCTGCCCCGCCACAACAATCACAATGTCGGACCTTGCAGGGAGAAAAGTGTTCAAGGTGAATGAAGCCTGGCGAACCACCACATGTCGCCTGCCTACACACGACTGACACTTGCGCCAGGTCTTCAACCAGGAATTCGTCGTTGACGAGCGCTACAATGTCACAAAGGAGTTGGGCCAGGGTGCCTACGGTATTGTTTGGTAGGTCTCACTTGTGGCACAGCTCGATACAATGCTGACGCGGAATGTGTATAGTGCCGCAACCAACAACCAGACTGGCGAAGGTGTAGCCATCAAAAAGGTCACCAATGTTTTCAGTAAAAAGATCCTCGCCAAGCGAGCGCTTCGTGAAATCAAGCTGCTACAACACTTTAGAGGCATGTTGACCATGATGCACCTCACACCCTGAACTCGTACTAACAAGTTATAGGACACCGAAATGTAATCGTCTCACGAATCCCCCATTCGAACGCCTTCTGACCTCGTATACACAGATTACCTGTCTTTATGATATGGACATTCCTCGCCCCGAGAATTTCAACGAATGCTACCTTTATGAGGGTATGGAGCCCCATCGAAGTACCACAATACAATACTCATTATGCCACAGAACTCATGGAGTGCGATCTTGCGGCGATCATTCGCTCTGGGCAGCCACTTACTGATGCTCACTTCCAGTCTTTTATATACCAGATCCTGTGCGGTTTGAAGTATATCCACTCTGCGAATGTCCTCCATCGCGATCTCAAACCAGGAAACTTGCTTGTCAACGCCGACTGCGAGCTCAAGATTTGCGATTTCGGTCTGGCCAGAGGCTTTTCCATGGATCCTGAGGAGAATGCAGGATACATGACTGAATACGTTGCTACTCGGTGGTACAGAGCCCCTGAAATTATGCTCAGTTTCCAGAGTTACACAAAAGCCAGTAAGTTCAATATATTGGTTCCCATTTTGATGACATCTAACTTTAATAGTCGATGTTTGGTCGGTTGGTTGTATTCTTGCTGAGTTACTTGGCGGTAAGCCCTTCTTCAAGGGTCGTGATTACGTCGACCAGCTCAACCAGATCCTTCACTACCTTGGCACACCGAGCGAGGAGACTTTGGCACGCATTGGATCGCCGCGTGCCCAGGATTACGTCCGAAACCTCCCCTACATGCAGAAAATCTCGTTCCAGTCCCTCTTCCGCAACGCTAATCCCGATGCGCTCGACTTGCTTGACCGGATGCTGGCATTCGATCCTTCGAGTCGTATTTCAGTCGAGGAAGCACTGGAGCACCGCTACTTGCAGATCTGGCACGATGCTTCAGACGAGCCATCGTGCGCAACCACTTTTGATTTCCACTTTGAAGTGGTTGAAGAGATTCCTGAGATGAAGAAGATGATTCTTGACGAGGTTCACCGGTTCCGTCAAATGGTTCGTGTACAGCCCGCTGGTGCTGGAGCTCAGAACCAGGCGCCACAAGTGCCTATTCCCAATAACTACGATCGTGCAGGCTACGAAGATCCCAGACCACAAGAAGCATATAACCAGGGTGGATGGCAAGGCAACGACTTGGAGCGAGATCTCCAGGGTCTTGATGGTAGGATGAGATAGATGTACACAGGAATTGGTAGGGTTATGGTTGGATAAAAGATATCACGTGGTTTCTTGTCAAATACGAAGGGTTCAAGATGACTTGTGTTGTTTTTGCGTGATCTAGCCACGGCCTTGTGTTTTGGGAAGAGAATTGACTAATTGAGCTGCTACAGTACAGGACTTCAAGATTCCAAAAGGTCATACAGTTTTCATGATTGGTCTTGCAGAGCATCCATGATATCGTCTTCCAAGACATCCATCAAACTCGGCGCCTCCCCATGATAACCGAACAGACGCTCTGCCCTTTCCGCCCTCGTTCGAGAATTACTCGCAAACAAATACCTCGCAAGTTTCGGAAACCCAGGAACATTCGCCACAGAATCCAACTGCTCCAACGTAACCTCCCGCGGCTCTGGATTTTCCAACACACCAAGCTTATGCAAAACCCTCCCCGTAACCCGCGCAACCTCCATCTGCGAATACTCCTGCGTCGCCGCAAAATAATACCCATTCTCATTAAAGCAATCCGCCTCCCCCGCAGCAGCAGCTTCTACAACCCTAAGATAAAGCCTCATCAAATCATCCACATGCACCCAACTTCTCGTATTCCCCCCCTCTCTCACATAAAACGCCCCTCCCACCTTCACACTCTCCCTCACGAAAATCGGCACCAGCGCACTCCTCGTCCTCCCCACCCCCTTGCCCCTCCCATAGATATCAGGCGGACACATAACCGCCACACGAATCCTCTCACTCTCTTTACTGACGATATCATGCAACAGAGCTTCCGTGCCGCGATGCAGCGCGGTGGCAGGCAGGCTTTTGATATCAGCTAGGGAGGAAATGTCAGACCATATCTTGGGATTCAAGTGCCCGGCGAACGAGGCGTCTTGCCAGTCTGAGACGATGCCTGTGCCGGAGAGGTGGAGGAGGTAGCCGGGTGTGGGGCGCTGGAGGAGTCCGGTGACGAGGGCGCGGAGGGAGGGGATGTGGTCTGAGTCGCCGTTGTGGATGACGATGTCTGATTGCGAGGCGAGAGTGGTGAGCAGGGGGGTGGAGTCGTAGTCGCCTTGGACGATGTGGATGTTTGGGTAGGTTTGTTGGAGGGAGGGGGGTGGGGTGGAGCGGAGAAGGATGGTGATGGGCCAGGTGGGGTGGGTGGTTGTTAGGGTGTGGAGGATGGAGCCGCCTATGTAGCCTGTTGCGCCGGTGCTGGGGGGTTGGGTTGGTTAATTTGAGATTGGGTGAGTGGTGGAGAGGGGGGATTACAGGAAGATTTTGGGAGGCATTGAGGTTGGATGGGTTTGAGTAGGATGAAGTTTAAACCTGGGCTTGGGAATATTTGATCTTTTGATTCTCTTGGAGTTGGAGAGCTGTATCTTTGAAGAATGATTGATATTAACTACTTGGAGGGTTATATAAGACTGCTTGGTAATCACGACTTGGACATAAACTGGATAGCTAGTGGACCATGATGTGGGTGACGACACAGTAAATGAGGATTGCTTCATATACGAGAATATACATATTTTGAACTAGAGACATATACAACCTCGCTCAATAGATTGTCTTAATTTATGCAACATTGAACATTCACTGGTTGCATTGCGGAGATATCGGCTCACGTGACGGTATGGTAGCTGGGCTGGAGGTAGAAGGTGGTCATAGCGCAGGACCCTTGTCCCGCCACAAACCAATCAGACGAGACTTCTGGCCCCACCGAACTTTTTTCTTAGCCTCTCGCAAAAAGTTGGCGACTGAAGCGCAGCGCGCGACCAGATTTACCAACGCTCACACATCCTCCACCATGACGGCTGCCGATATCGACTCCAAGAAGCGCAAGCGCAAGCACAAGAGCAAAAAGGGTGAAGAAGCTGCTGCCCCGAAATCGAAAGCAAATGGCGCAGCACCCGCGGAAAAGCCCCGCAAGAAGGCGAAGAAGGAGCACACACCTGAGCCTGAAGTAGAAGACGTTGCTGGACAGGTTTCGCAAGACGAAGATGAAGAACAGAGTGATATGGAAGACGATGAGAAGCAAATCAACGAAGAACTGAAAGCCGTTGCTGCAAAAGCAAAGGCTTCAAAGAAGGCAGAGCAAGAGGAAGAGTCTGGAGATGAGCAGGACAATGGTGCAAGCGGTGCCAATGCTTTGGAGGTTGCAGAGTTACCCTCGGGCACTTCAATGCCTGGAGTTGAGGATCCTCAGCGATTCGATGAGCTGAACCTGTCTGATCGGACAATGGAGGCCATCAAGACCATGGGCTTTGAGACAATGACTGAGATTCAGCGCAAGGCCATTCCTCCGCTACTGAGGTAGGCATCTATATTATATTGAGGACTAAGCATGTACTAACAACGAGCAGTGGAAAGGATGTACTTGGTGCAGCCAAGACGGGTAGTGGAAAGACACTTGCTTTCCTCATTCCTGCAATCGAAATGCTCTCAGCAATGCGATTCAAGCCACGCAATGGTACCGGTGTAATTGTTGTATCGCCCACACGAGAACTCGCTCTACAGATTTTTGGTGTTGCTCGAGAGCTTATGGAGAAGCACTCACAAACTTTTGGCATTGTTATTGGAGGCGCAAACCGACGGGCAGAGGCCGAGAAGCTTGTCAAGGGTGTCAACCTCTTGATTGCTACACCTGGTCGATTGTTGGATCACCTGCACAACACACAGGGCTTTGTCTTCAAGAACTTGAAGTCTTTGATCATCGACGAGGCTGATCGAATTCTCGAAGTTGGATTCGAAGATGAAATGAGGAGCATTATCAAGATCCTGCCTACCGACAGGCAGACAATGTTGTTTTCAGCAACACAGACCACCAAGGTCGAAGATTTGGCACGCATTTCGCTCAAGGCTGGACCGCTATATATCAACGTGGACTACCGTAAAGAGCACTCGACAGTAGAGGGACTGGAGCAGGGCTATGTGATTTGCGACTCGGATACTCGATTCAGACTGCTATTCAGCTTTCTGAAGAAGCACCAGAAGAAGAAGGTTATTGTCTTTTTCTCCAGCTGCAGCTCTGTCAAGTTTTACGCTGAATTGCTCAACTACATTGATTTGCCAGTTCTCGAGCTACATGGAAAGCTCAAGCAGCAAGCCCGTACAAACCGATTCTTTGAGTTCTGCAACGCGCAGTCTGGCACGCTGATCTGCACGGATGTTGCAGCCAGAGGTTTGGATATTCCAGAGGTGGATTGGGTTATTCAATTTGATCCTCCAGATGACCCACGTGATTACATTCACCGAGTGGGTCGAACAGCCAGAGGCTCGAATGGCAAGGGACGAAGCTTGATGTTTTTGCTGCCTGCAGAGATTGGCTTTTTGAAGCTGCTCAAGGAATCGAGGGTACCTCTGGTGGAGTTTGAGCTTCCTGCCAACAAGATTTTAAGTGAGTACTGCTATCTTGATATGGTTGAACAAGCTGCTAACACGTCGTAGATATTCAGAGCCAGCTTGAAGCGCTCATCTCCAAGAACTACTACCTCAACAAGTCGGCAAAGGATGGATATCGATCTTATCTACAGGCATACGCATCACACAGCTTGCGATCAGTATTTGATGTGCATAAGCTGGATCTTGTCAAGGTAGCAAAGAGCTTTGGGTTCTCCACCCCGCCACGAATTGATATATCACTGGGAGCAAGCTTAAGCCGAGACAAGAAGGTCGAAGGCCGACGAGACTATGGACGCCAGCCACAACAACCCGGGCGGCGGCCGATGAAGCCGAAACGGTTTTAGTGAGAGTGTAAAAAGCAGCATCTGGATAGGAGTTTTGGGCGTCATCCAAGAGGGTTCATGCGCGTATGGCCGGGTACTTGCATGTAAAGCAGTGTAGTATCTAATTAGCAATATTGTGACCAGTTGCATGACATCAGTGATTGGTGCAAATGTTTGTTGCGCCGTGTGTGTTGTAACATGGATAAGATTCAGCCACGTTTCCAGTGCCCAAGTCGAAGAGAGGGTTCTGTCGTGCTATTCGACACTGAATCCTACCTACCCAGCCATCTCACCCAGCCCTACGTGCGGGCGCGGGAGAGGGTTGAGGGATACAAGTCGCAAGGTGTATGGAGTGGCGACGGGTGATGTGTTGTCAAGTTTCTCTAGGGCTTGACCAATCCGCTTTCACACAGCCGAAACTACGGTCGCGGCAAGACCCGCTCTCGGCAACGAAGTCGCTGCTGTGGTAACGTAGACTAAGTTGGGAGTTAGCGGCGCAAGCAGGATAGAGTGATGTCAACTGGCGGTGAAGCCTGGTTAGGTGTGTTGGTTGGACATGTAGGGGGGTGTTTGATGGCCTGTGAAGGGGATTGGAAGGATAGCGTCAATGAATGGTATGGGACGGGTCGGGCAATTTCTTCAAGCTAAACTGCACGATAGAGGTAAGCAGGGAAAAAGAATCTATCTGCTGGCGAAACGTGATAGCCTCGTTCCCAGCCACCCAGGCTGGACGCTAAGGTGCAATGAACATGGCACAGCGGGTCTGGTCTGCATGGGCAGCGAACGGGAGGGTTGGGGAGTCGGGAGAGAAGAGACTGGCAGCACGCGGTGGCTGGGGATTAGTCCAGACAAGTCGTGGGAGTGGTGGTGGTGGTGCTGAAGTGGACGAAGGAGAGCGAGGCAGGTGACGAGTCTCAGAGTTGCTGTGTAGCGCTTGCCGTCGTCTCTCTTGTGCACCCCGGGTATGACAAGTTTCCCTTCCGGCCTTTTTTTTGAAACTTCTTACGCTGGTTTCTCGACGTATTCATTCACTCCCTACTACGATCTACCACCACCCTGCTGCTGCTGCAAGTTCCACCCGGCGTATTACCCTTCTGGACGCACTCCCTGGGATTTTGACGAGAGAGAGACAGCCACTGGCCTGACGCACCCAATAAGCCTCGAGCCTGTCTAGCGCCGTAGACTCCACAGCTTCCTGCACAGCACAACCCCCAAGTCGCTGCCCGAGCCGTGCTGAGAGTCGCTCAGACGGTGCCTGTGCCTGTTCTGTCCTGTCCTGTCTGTTTGCTGAGTCTGTGCCTGAGCCGCCTGCCTGCTGGCTCTTTTCCCCGGCTGAGCTCCCCGCCCCCTCTCTCTTTCTCGCCTCTTGCTGGTCCTGGCCTCTCCCCTCTCCGCCTGGCTGGCTGCTGTTGCGACCACCACAAGGGCTTCCCGCTACCTCTTGCGAGCTGCCCGCGCCGCTGCCAGCTCGCATCCTGGCGCAGCCTCGCTAGACACTGCCAACGCAGGCAACCCACGCCCGCTGCAGAAAAAACACTTCCTCGCCTTCAAGCTGCTTCCCGGCGTTGGGTGTAGCACCAGACTGCTTGTGCTCGTTGCGCAAGCTCGAATCAGCCACCCAACGGCTGTCCAGCGCTCGTTCGCTCCTTCCTCCCCTCATTTCTAGCTTACCTCACCACCAATTCGACTCCCCATTGTCCCAATTCAACCCAGAGGAAAAGAAGAAGAAAAAAGAGTAAAAAGTTGTTCGAGAGAGAGGTCCGCGCCCAATGTCTTCGGCCGTTCCATCCACCTTTTAGTTTCTGCGTCAGCTGAACGATGGTTTTTGGCACCAATCGACCTCCTCTCCCGGCACCGACAGAACCCTCGACTCTTGATTCCGCAGACGATTCCAATCTAAATCTCCGTGAAGACGTTGAGACTAACGTCTCTACGCGCACCGACAAGACTTCGTACTCCGTTCCCGAAGACGGTACTCCTATTACTATCAACACTACCAAGCCCCACGGCACCTTACTACACAAAAGGTTCCCTTCGCAGACCTCGCTGCTCATCGAGTACTTCGAAGCTGCCAAAACTGACGGCAACCTCGAAACCCGCCCCAGCGTCCGTGTGCGCGTCACCCCATCCTCACGCAAGGCCAACAACACCAAGGCCCCCACCGACCCCGTCCATAACATCCAGACCAGTCGTTTCCCTCGCAGACCAGTATACACCCGCCGCATCTCACTCGGCAGCAAACCCCACAACCAGATCATCGATACCCGCACCACTGAGGACCACTGGGACGGCTCCAACGTTTCGTCCTTGCCAGCCCCTGTGGAGATTGAAGTGCTGCAGCCACACAGCGACTTCACTGGCATCGACGAACCACTCTTCCCAATGGCGTCTGACATTTCGTCCATGCCACCCGACAGCATGCTAGAAGGCACTGCTCCCAAAGCCCTGGTTCCAGGGCGCCGACGAAGCCGCAGCCTCGAACGAGAAGACGTACACGAGTCCATGGCTTCAGAAGCGCAAGAAACGCTCAAGGCACCCAAGCACCAGCGCAGCAGGAGCTTAAGCAAGGATCGCATCACCCAGCGCGTTATGGAGAAACTGGCGCAACAACAGGCCTTGGACGGAGCAGCAGCATTATCCTCATCAAAAGCAAAAAAGTCTTCCAAAGACGAAGCAACCAGCTCTCCCCGCAAATCCCACCGAAGAAGAAGCAAAGACACCGAGGAAATTAGTGGGACCGACTCCAGCCTCATGTCTTCAAATGCCGACCGCAGATCTGGCATTTCTCAGTCTGCGCGATCTGCTGTCTCAGGCACATCTTCCATCAACAACCCAAAACTCTTAGCAACAGTCGAAGATGCAATTAAGCGTCTCATCTTACCCGAATTGAACGCTCTCAAAGAAGAGAATCGTTTATCACGCAATCGTGACAAGTTTGACCGCATGCGCGACAGTGGTAGCACTTACGAAGTGGACTCCACCACTAGTTCACGTGAGCCATCTAGGCGGCGTGTCTCCAAGTCGTCGAGCGCTCCAAAACTCCAGAGTGGCAAACCCAAGGTTGTCTTGAACCGCCATGGCGATGATCCTGGCCTCGTACTTTCCGGCGATTCGATACGCAAGGAGCGACGATCTAGCCGCGGATCTACATCAGACAGAAGTTATGCTGAGTCCACACGCGAAAAGACTCATCGCAGAAGAAGTAAAGACAAGGAAAGCACCTCGTCAGTACGAGAAAAGGCATTGGCTGGATTGGCTGGAGCTGGGCTTACAGCCGCTGCATTGAAGTCTCATACTTCACGCGAAGAGCAGGAGGAAGAGCGCAAACACAGGAAGCGCCATTCATCGCGAAACAGCAGAAGTCGCTCCGCGAGTGTAGCAGAAAGCACAGAAGAAGTGTATGAAAAGGCTCGCGTACCGCCACTACCATTCAACCACAGTGAACTGATCGGCGGCTCTGAATTGACTCGAGATTCCATCCTATCCGCAGAGACGGAGACGAGGGAACGACCTAGCTCGCGATCCTCCAGGGATTCAGCCCGCACAGGCACTGGTGCAGAGACACCCTTACAAGAAGTGCCCCGCCGTCTGGGATATATGTCGCCCGGACCTATTACTCCATCACGGACCCCCAATGCCCAGAAGCATCCGTTGGCAACTGCCCACAACAACTATTCGACTGATGATGTAGCAATGGGCGGTGTCGGTACTCCAAAGAGTGATCGTAGCTATAACTCCCGTTCAAGAGGAGTTACTGATGCAAGTCTCCAAGCTGCAGCTGCAGCCAAAGCACGTGCTATCGAGCGCTCAGATCCCCAGGCATCGCAATTTGAGATTGCCGATGATACTTCCAACCGCGGCGTCAGTCCAATTCAAAGCGAAGCTAGCTATCGCGATGATGTCCACGGCGCATTCGCACGAGGCCTGCGCTCAGCACAAAGTGCAGCGTCGATCTCCTCCCTTGGTGATGAGCGAAACTTGCATTCGAGCTTGTCGATCCAGTCACTAGAATCGACACCAAGTACGAGAGCTGCAGCTTCAAGAACTCGAAAGCGACCGCAAGGAATAACGCTGGAGAGCAAGCGCTCGGTATTGGGTGAGGATGGTACACCAAGGGATACGGACGAGTTCTTCCAAAAGAATCACGTTCAAAATGAAATCTACCGAAGGGAGTTGGAAGAAAGCTCGCAGGCATCACCCAGCCTCAACTATAAGCGACTAACCAACATGACCGACGATAGCACCGACGGAGCATATCTTGGCCACGACGAAAAGAACCTCGACTTTGGCCAACACGTTCGTAAGGCCGACAACACCCCAGAATATGTACATACGCCTCTTGCTGTTGAGTCGGCAGTGGCTTCATTACACGACCCATCCAGCATTAGTGTTCGCTCGTCACTTCCAACAAGTCCAGTCAAGAAGAGTCGACTCTCACAAGTTAGCCCAAGTCCAGACAGCAGATTTGTGGTTCAGGAAGATTCAGTACCCAGTGGTGAACGATGGGGTGCAATTCGCAACAAGGCTGAAGCACTCGCAGAACAGTCCCGTGGAGGCAATTCACCAAGACAGAGCATTGCTGAATCGATTGGCGAGCGTCAGTCGATGAATGAGCTGCCGCAGATGCATCACAGTGCGTTCCCCACGGATGACCACCATATGCCAGAGATTGGCTATGGTATAGATGCTGAATCGGACGTCGACACCAACCCGTCCATCATCCAGGGACCACTTGGTGGAGGCGATGGATATCACGACAAGACGGATGACTTGCTTAATCGACAAGAAGAGCGCGAGCGTACTCCAACTTCATTTAGCAAGGGTGGTGCTCTCAGTGCTGGTGCAGGAGCTGCTGCCATTGCCGCTGCTGCTGCTCATCACTTGAACAACAAGAATAGCCAGCCGCGTCACACCGTAGAAGACGACTACGAAGAGCCCTACCCAGGTGAGAGTCAATATGAGCAGCCAGGCTATGCGCAGAGCCGTACTCCTCTCTCCGGCCAGACCGGTTGGAAAGATGAAGGGTATCAATCGGCTAACGCACGTGAAGCCTACACACCGCAGAATCGTAACCATCCACGGCTGTTTGATGATGACGGCCTCGACTTTGACGATAACAGCCTGCGTGGTGCCGACTTGTTTGCCAACGGTGGTCACAACCGCCACGCCAGTGGAAACTCCCACGGCATGGACTCTCCTTTGTACGATGCGGCTACAGGCAGAGGGCTTGATCGTATCGAATCAAAGGATATCGTCGCCCTCATGGACCATCTCACTGTCCGTGATGCACAGCGTAATGCACGTGACACTGAGATTCTAGTCACCCTCGTCAGAAGTGCTGCGGAGATGCGCAATCAGCTGGATGATCTAAAGCAATTCATCAAGGTCCAGGACACCATGATCATGAACACTACTGATAAGAGAATGGGCCTGGCCGAACAGAGAATCCTAGGAGGACCTCGCCCACAGCCAATGAGCTCACCACGAGTCAATCGATCTTCCTCGGAGGACATGGATGTGGAAACGAAGAAGAAGAGTGTCTTCAAGCGTGCTTTGAAGGGCTTGAGCATGAAGGGCGACAACGACATGAAGCACATTGAGTCCATGCTGATGCAATTACTTGACGAGGTTGAGGGGTTGAAGCAGGTCAACCAGCTGAATCTCGATCAGCAAGCTCGATCAAATAGCCTCACGTCATACGAGAACTTGCGCGCTAGTGGCGATGCAGGTTACGAACCAGAAGGCCGTGCCAATACTGCTTCTTCACCTGATCAGTCAGGCTATCTCTCCAATCCTTCATCAGCACGACGCATCCAGGACTTGCATTCCGGTTACGATGTGCCAGCAACAAACCGTGTCAGCACTGTACGAGAGGAGAGCGACGAGGAATATGATGAGCGGGATCGCCAGTTCGAGAACACTGAGCGTATGACTACACCAACGCAGGAAGCTTTCCATGAGAGGAAGTTGTCACAGGAGACACCGCCTCAGTTGTCCAGAGGCGTACAAAGCCAGGAGAACACCCCGAAGCGCAAGCACAAGTCAAATTCTTCTTCCATCTTCGGCATTCCAAAGATCTCAAGATGGTCCAAGACAACAACATCAACAAATCCTGAGACTCTTCCACGGAACAGTCAGTCAAGCGAGAAGCGACCGTACTCCACCCACTCTCGATCTGGCTCAGTCAATGACGACTACTATGACGACGAGCAGTATCAAATGCGAAATGATGACCGAGCCCCATCCAAGGCTGATGATAGGGCTTCGCTACGATCCGTCCGCTCTCCTTCCCCACTCATCCCTGAGGACGATCTGCAGTATGAGATGGAAGATCCCAAGTATCAGGCTCATCGCAACTCGTTGAACCTGCAACATCCTCAGCCTCGCGCTGGCCCAACTGGTCGTCACCAGAACCATCTGGAGACTCAGGCCCAGATCTACGAGCCAATGTCATCACCAGACTACGACCAATGGGGCAGCATGCCTGCTTTGGCTCGCAACCGCCTTTCTGCTGGAAGTGGTGCCCCAAATGCGGGTAATCTTTCACCCATCTCTTCCGATGGTGGATACAGCCAGCGCTCAGCTTCTGAGCAACAACAGCAACAAAATGCAAGGCCTTCGAAGTACGCAGATCACGAGGGACCGCTCATCCCACCTCAACAGCCCCTTGCAGGCTACGGTCAAACCAGGCAGATGTACAGCTCGCCAAATGAGTTTGGAAGCCAAGGAGCTTTGACTCCTCTAGCACCCATTGCTGAAGTAAGATATTCTCTCGAGACGGATAGGGGTCATCGGGTGAGTCCCAGCCGCGTTCCTTGATACAGAATTTGTACTAACAAACAAGACTAAGGGCACCCCGACACCTTCTCCACGTCCAAGCAGCCAACACCTTCGCGCCGACCAGGCAATGAACAGCCCACAGCGCAAGATTACCGGCCCAAGGCCGATGGGCAGCAGGAGCCCAAGTGCACAGTCAGGTCTGCAGCATTCCGACACAGTGATTAGGAGGAAGCCAATTGCTGGTATGTCAGGCAAATCTTCGAGATATAAACGAAGGCTAATAATATCTAGATGACCAAGAATCCCTCCAATCCTACCGCAGCAGCCTCGATAGTGAGATCTTCTAGGCGCAGAACCCACCTTCATCCTGCTTCAGCGGCCTGCGCCAAATCGCAACCACCCGCTGGGCCATGCAACGACGTCTTCCTCGTCGGCGTCGTATTACCACCACTACTATCACCCGAAAGCCAAATGCACATTTTTTGTACCTGCAACGACGCCCCTTTATTTAAACCAGCGAAAAAGAGCACTTTTAATGAATGAGTAATGCCGGGTCCTGGGATTGCATGCTGAACTGAATGGATGGGAATGGAATGGATCAGGGAAGGGATATGTGTATGTGTGTGTGTGTGTGTCGTTACTTCTTGTGTATTTGTGTAAAAAAAGCAAAGCGGAAAGTGGAATGGGGAAAGGGGAAAGGTTCTTCATCATGATGTCATGTGATTGCTTGGATTCTCCTCAGTGGTGCTCGTTTTTTTTTGTGCTCGAGTTATGAGATGAGAGATGTGGAGTATTATGAAGTTTGAGTATTTTAGCATGGCGTTTGTGGCGATGGGATTATTCAGCGGGAGCATAGCAATGCAATGCATGGATGTGTGGGATTGAGATTTTGTGTTTGTTTGTGTTATTGTGTGTTTTTTTGTGTTATGCGTGATGTGTGATGTGCTGTTATGTGATGTGAATGTATTAAGTAAGCTCAAATCAATTCAAAACGAAAATCAAGACAAGCACGTATATCACCTATTCGCAGCAGCGATTCAGGAAATCAAAAAGACTAGTCACAGTCACAAAGTAACACCGTTGTTCGTGTATATTAACATTTTTTCTTTTCAAAATGCATTATTTTCATTTCTTCTATAGGCATTTCGATAGCCTATCGTTGTGACTATCTAGCTTCTTTGTTTTCATGTCCGAGAGAGAGAGAGAGAGAGAGAGAGCATGTTTTTAATAAGAGCATTCATCATGGCCGTCCCCGGTTATCTTCTCAAGGGAGTCATTCCCTCGGCATGTTTCTCTCTGGGGCATTCATTGTGGCCACTCCCAGAGCTTCATTCTTCTAAGGGAATCATTCCCTTAAAAGTATTCAGTATGGCCATCATCGTGACTACTCCCAGCCAGTTCTCAAGGGAGTCATTCCCTCGGCATGTTTCTCTCAGGAGCGTTCGTTGTGGCCACTATTCCAGAGCTTCGTTCTCTTGAGGGAATCATTCCTTGGAGAGCATCATTTCTCGAGGGCATGTTTCCCCTAGGAGCATCAGTTTGCGGGAGCATATTCTCTTAAGGGATTCATTACCTGAGGGGCGTTCATTATGATCATCCCTAGCTGTTCTGTTAGGGGGAATCATTTCCTCTAAAGCACATCTCTCTCGGGCATTTTTACCTCAAGACATCGTTGTCTCAGGGGCACTCTCAGAAATTCATCCTCGGAAGGGAGTCATTTCCTCCAGAGTATAGCTCTCTTTAGGGCTTTTTTTTTCCCTTAAGGCATGTTTCCCCTAAGGACATCTTTCCCTCGGGGCTTTTTCCCCCTCAGGAGCATATCTCTCTTGAGGGCATTCATTATGGCTGCTGTTATGGCCATTGTCATCATGGAAAAACTAGCCCAAAAGGAACCAGGGAGCACGAGGGCTCTTTATACTGAACTGCGCAGCATACCTGCACAAAACAGTCCCCTATCAACTATGTTCAAGGGAATTTAAAAAAAGAGAAAAACCGGCCCCTGCGAGGAGAGTACCAGTGAGCACAATGGCCCTTTATACTGAATCCGCGCAGAAACGCAGAAACAGTCCCCTATCAACTATGTTCAAGGGAATTGAAAAGTAAAAAGAAAATCCGGGCCGAAAAAGGTCTCCGGGAGCACAATGGCCCTTTATACTGAATCCGCAGAAACAGTCCCAACAAAGCCCCCCGCAAAGAGAACCCTGTTGGAATTTTGCTCCGAAGAGCGCTACCTTTCGGGGCAGCACCGGACCCCACCAGACACTGTTCGAAGAACTCGCGAACGAGTCTCCTAACTGCACGTTGTTAGTATTGCTGTTTAAAAGAGTTCCAGAGTGTAAGTGTAGGGCCTGACTTACCAGTGTCGAAGTGTGGTGAAGAAGTGAGAGGGGGAGGGGGCAGGGCTGATATTTATACGGCCCAGTGGGCGCCAAGGACGGCGGCGGGATTGCCGCTCCGGTAGGCAGCAGCGGGAGTGTTGGGATATGACGTATGGGGGAAATAGTTATTCACGGTTGGGTGACCAATTGGTTGATTGGATTTGTGCTAGCTGGGTAGATTGCGACTTTCACTTCGTAGGGATAGGCACGCGAAGAGAACGGAAAAATGGTAAGGGAGTCTATGCATGTTGGCAGTAGGCTGTTTAGGTTCTGTTTGTGATTCAAATATGCGTGTTGATATAGATGTTTCTTGTTTGGACTGCGTGTATGCGCCTGGCGTCTGCGCAGATACTCACTGGAACGGAACGATGCTTTAAACAGCCTGTGACTTGAGAATTCTCACACATAGACTCTCTGCACTTAGAACGAGTTCTATGTTTAGAAGTTAAGCGAAAATCCCTACTGAATTACAATAATTACTGAATAATTATACTAGACACTTCTATATTATGCATGTATCTGTATAAAACACATAAAGGTAAGCTGTATTAATTTCTTAGTGTTATTAACGCTATGCTTACAAGCTATTGTTATTGATACCTTCGTCTCAATCAATCGCCATTTCTACGGTTGTTGTGGGAGCAGTAGTGAATAGACGTTAGGGAGCTAGGCTGAGTTCGGTTAGCTCGATCCTTGGCCTTCCCAGACACACCCTTTCTGCTAACGTATACTACAAAGTACATAAGGAACATGCCAATCAAGAATCAATCCTAAGCCTCGCTAGTCAAAACCTGCATGTAGTTGACCCAACAGACGATCAAGCCGACCAGCCCCATAATAAGATGTAGGTGTTATGCTCTGAAATTGAAGGTGCACCTCGTTGATAGTATTATAAAGGTACTCCCCTGCGTATTAGATACGCCTGTAGTGCATAGAGAGAGAATAACGCTATGCCTCTTGTTATGCCTTTTTCCATTCTTCTTCTATTCCCTCTTTTCGATTTTGTGTCAATTAAAGTTGGGCTGCTCTTACCACCGTGTTAGAAGTTGTTTCACGCAACAAATCCTTTCTACTCGATGTGAAGACTTCCACTTGAAACTCCAACTTCTTGAAAGGCTGATAATTTCCTAAGTTAATTAATAATACGGTTTCAAACACACCCACTTGTGTGGTATGGTAGGTACTAATACTACGAAGGAGCTAGTTTCTTTTGGATAGTAGTTTTATAAAAGTGATTGTGACTAGGCATCTAGCGTGTAATAGGGCAACATTTCTAAATACATCACGATGCTGTAAATCTAAGCTCATCTATTCTAGTATCTAAGTATTAATATTCTGCACAAAACCTCTTTCAATTACCCGCCCCTTGCTTATGCGAACCCTTTTGCCTTTCAGCGTTCACGCCACGCTGTCCAAATCTTGTTTCACGCTCTACAACACCGCCGCACCCTAAGATGATCCCTACCATGCCACTTCCCTCCGTAAACCAATTTCGAGATTTCCTAAGCGCAAACTCTAGCGCTCCTGAAACTTACATGGCGCTTTTAGCTCAAACGCCATCGTAACCGCTTGCTTTGCCGCAATCCTACTAGCAATAGCTAGGCACCCGTAAATTGCCTTGCTCTGTGCCCTTATTGCATGTAGAAATGCCTATAAAACCTGTTTCTATGCGCAGTAGAGAGCGGATGAAAAGAAAAGACAGAAGAATTATTCTAGAAATCAAATAGTGCTACAAATAAAACCACACTTATATGCTCCTTTGCTTTATCTATTGTTAGCCTGGCAAAATAACCAATCTAAGCTACATATAAGTCAGCTAGGAGTCCTTCATGGACGCGTGGATAAACCTACCTGCTGGTTATGAATCTCTGCTAAGCCGCTCAAGTATTGCATTATACAAAGCATTCCATTGTTTTTGTTGACCATCCGAACCTCTCCGCTGCTTGTTTGGGTTTTGACAAAGTTTCCCATGTCTGCTTTCGAAGAGTTCTTGCGATGTAATATCCTCGTTGCAGGAACCGCAGAGCTTGAGGAACTCAAGGTGAGCTGGCCTATCACGGCTACTCCGCGTCATGTGCCGCCGTACCTCAGACATGCTTCCCGCGACAAGCCCAGTGCATGCATGCGAAGTGCTTCCCAATGCAGCTTCTGCAACCCAATGAGGGCACCTGAGATTATGATTGGTTTTAGCATACTTGTCCATGGCCGACTTTGGTACACTACATGGCTGATGTCCTGAGTTGACTGGAATAATTGGTAAGTAAGTTGTAGGTACTCTGCCTTTCTGAAGGCCTTGTATCCTCCCTTCTACGGGAGGTCCGGCGGCAGGGCTCGCAAGCTGGCACGGTGAATTAGATCTACAGATTCAAGAATAAAGTCATACTGAAATCAAATAGATATGGCACAAGTTGCACCTTGGATAGACAGAAACGCAATGCTTACTTACATAATCTGTACGTTGCGTTAATGTAGTTCCTCTGGGTACATTTGCATTGTTACGCGTTCCGATATGTTCTGTGCCAGCCTGGAATTGATTGCCGTTGTAGTATGTCAGTGAGTTGCTGGAGAATATATTGTCCATATGATTTCCATCACCGAAGTCGTCAGGAAACAAGAAAAGTCTTTCAGGGAATGGATTGCCAGTTCCAGCAACGTCGGTGTCCATGAAACGGTTGGCTGTATGAGTGTTTACTCGAAGTGTATCACATGACACATAATCTTCTAGTAGGATCTTATCCACGTTCTGTTCGTAGCAAAGCACATTTGACGAGTGGGGGCCATCTTCGGCGTACGAGTCCATGTCTTCTTCCGAAGAGCTGTGTATCGATTCAGCTTCGTGGGGTTGTGTGGGGGCTACGCGGGTGACAAGAGAAGTCGTACACCAGATTAGCCCGATAGATAGGGGCGAATACCAAAAGAGCCAATATGTTTCAAAGCTTTCTCGGATTCGCTACATCCGTTAGCTCTACGATGAATGTGATGATTCGAATCCAAGATTTCAAATTTTGCTTTTCGATACTGACAAAAACAATGAAGACGTAATAGTGAAACAGTGCTGAAAGGAGAAATCCATTGGTTTCGCGGGGGACATTCGATTTCCCGCGCGGGTGGACTTTATGTATTTACTGCCCAACGGTTCGGCCACTCAGAAGGCACTGGCATTGATGACTTGCTGACTTGTCCAGTTGTTTATTTGCAGCTTTCTCGCGATTTCGGTATGCAGTTTTGCCTCGTTGCCTTCTTTTTATTGGCTGCTATTGGTGCCCACCTTCGGCAAAGTAATGTAATCAAATCAGGATCAATGCAGGCGTACGAGGAGTCGATCATTAAAAGATGACGCGGACAGGGCAACAATCAGCACGCTCATTCAGAAGACGACAACCTGATCTGAGAGGTCAAACAAATCCGTTAGTTTTGGACCAAGCTTGAAGGTGCCAACCTTTGAATGGATTATAAGAATTCTTACGGGGTATCTATCAATGCTAAATGCGCTATGTATACGACGCTTCCATGACTGCAAAAGATGCCTTGATTATGCCCAAATGCCCAGCGTCCAGCTCGCTCGTTCACCGCCACCCTTCGCCAGCCCTGGGCCGGATATGCTCTGACGTTGCGGGATAACAGAGACTTCTTTATCTCTCGACGCACCCTGAAGGCCATGCTGCAGGTATTTTTCCCGTTCTATTTCCACGATGCCTTTAATTCTCTGTTGTGCAACCAAGCTACCACCTGCCCAAGCACCCAGAGTTTCTACGCCTCGTATTGTGCCGCCAGTAAAACAAGCCTGAGGTGGCCCATTCTTCACAGAAAGAGCCTCCATCTTCGTGTCAATCGAATCTATCTCAGGAGGCTGTAGGCCTGCTGGTATCGACATCGGCGATGCCTCTGGATCTAGCGATTGCACCTCATCTTGACCTTCTTCTTTTCGTAATTCAGCTTCTTCCCAGCGCTGGCGCATACGTTCTTCGTGTCGCGCGCTGGCTTTTCCGTAGCTTTTGACTGTATCCCAGCCCTTTATTTGCACTAATGCCTCGAGCTCTTTCAACAGTCGTGTTTTGAGCCCTGGTAATGCGGAGACACCACCAGTGATGACGATACGAGACATGCATAGCCTTCTTACATCGACCGGAAGTGAAGCAAGCGCGTAGTAAACAAGATGGTGTAATGGTAGCTCTTCATCGTCGAACTCAGTGAGTGACATTTCGGGTGCAAACAATGCATTTTCAGCAGGCTTGGCTAGCGATGCGAATGAAATCTTGAGTTCAGTAGGCGGCGTGTGTTTCTTAAGAGGCACGTTGACGGTGGGAGGAGGCGACTCCATGGCGTCTTCAAATTCCTCAAGTATTGGCGCCTCACGAGCTGGAAAGTAAAGTGTTCTACGGTTCGATCTTGGATTTTGCTTGCACCAACCAACACGTGTCAAAACATCTTCAGCCTCTTCAAAGGAGATTTCTGCTTTAGGGGCTCCTGGCTCAGCAGCATCATCAAGCTCAGAATTGACCAGCTTAGCCATTGCTTCATTCAGCATCTTGCCAGCCCTGACACTGCGCCTCTCTTGCACCTCACGATATTCATACACCGCTGCCACGACCGTTTCTGCCCAACCGATGTCAACTACCAGAGCCGAACGAAGCCCTGCGGCGACTGTGGCCAGCACAGGGCTCGACATAAGGGTTATGCTTGGTGATTGGAAGCTGGTAAATAGAACGTCTAGTATCGTCGACATGAGCGGGTGTGGCATGCGTGGTGGCATAACAAGCAACACGCGAGGAGGTTTTGTGCCTAGCAAAAAGTACTTTGTATATGCCTCTCTCATAGCTCTTTCAAATTTGTCTTCGACCAAACCGAGATCAACCTTGGCCAGATCCAAAGAATATAGCTCATAGTCCTGCCCCCATTCTTGACCCCTCTTCCGTTTGAGTCTCTTCGACGCATAGTCTGGATTCCATTGCCGGTAATCGCCTACTCTGCGTTGTTGGTCTGGCCCAAATGTAAGGGTACATCGTGGGTTGCTTTCCCCAGGCATTCCACCGCGTACAAATCGTGCCCCAATTTCTATTACAACATATTCCTCCTCGGTACGGAAGCTGCCACCGGGGGAGCCAAGATAAGAAGACGTAGAGCGACCGAGCGGTGTTCGCGGCGATTCGGGAGTCGAGGCAAGATCAGCCACTCGTGGTGTGGTGCCTCTAATATTTGGTCTGCTGGAAGCGGATGCAGATCCAGACACCTTGCGTTCGGTGGTCGACATTTTTTGTATTTCTACGCGTGAGTAAGGCCAAATGGCCACACCTCACATGGCGGAATTCAAATTAGCAATGCTGAATATGGCGTTCGGTGGTTGTCGTGATGCTTTGGTCTGGTTCAAGTCAGGGTACAGACCGGGCTAGTATGGTTACGGACTAGCGCGAAATTTTTCGTCAAGAGCTCGAAATCGCACCTGCCTCCTCGACCAGCAGCCACACCTTCCGCATCTACGCACCCAGAACCTTCGACTCTTAGGGGCAGCACGTATACACTTCCCCCGAACGAGAGTAGTAATAGAAGGAACCATGGGGCTCTTTATTCTCACCGAAACGAGGTACGACTCGTCTTGCGCAAAGCACTCGACCACCGTCTCTTTAAGCTAACATGCGATTGCAGCGCGGGTTATGCCCTATTCAAGTCCAAGGATAAGAAGCTGCTCGACAAGGGCGATGAGCTGTCTAAGGATGTCTCGACTGTGGTAGACGCGTTGAAACTCAAGAAATTCAGCAAGTTTGAGAATGCGGTTACAGCGCTCAACGAAGCCGCTGCATTGACCGACGGCAAGGTCAGCTCCATGCTGTCCAACCTGCTTCAAGAGCTCAAGGATGAGACAAAGGCTTCGTGTACGATCCGGCGCATTCTAAATGGAAGCAGAATGGATCTGTGCTGACTTGTTTTAGTGGCCGTCGCTGACCCCAAACTTGCCAACGCCATCGCGCAAATTCCCGGTCTGTCTGTCAAGGCCATTGCCGATTCCTCAACTCAAGATGTGTACCGTGCTATTCGCGAGCACATGGCCTCGCTCGTTCCCGACCTCATTCCCGCTGAAATGGACTCGACCCGCCTTGGTTTGGCGCATTCGCTCTCCCGTCACAAGCTCAAATTTTCACCCGACAAGGTGGAC
This sequence comes from Shiraia sp. slf14, assembly GCA_000498155.1. Taxonomy (NCBI): domain Eukaryota; kingdom Fungi; phylum Ascomycota; class Dothideomycetes; order Pleosporales; family Shiraiaceae; genus Shiraia; species Shiraia sp. slf14. Next base: position 251,588 of record AXZN01000050.1, read on the forward strand.
ACTATGATCATCCAGAGCATTGCTAGTCTTGATGTCTTGGATAAGCAACTCAACACATACGCAATGAGAGTCAAGGAATGGTACGGCTGGCACTTCCCCGAGCTGGCGAAGATTTTGAACGATAATCTTGCCTACTCCAAGGTGGTCCTCAAGATGGGTTTCCGTACCAACGCACGCGACACAGATCTTTCCAGCATTCTCCCTGAGGAGATTGAGGCTGCTGTCAAAGCTGCAGCTGAAATCAGTATGGGTACTGAGATCACTGATGAGGATCTGGAGGCTACCGGCGCTTTGGCTGAGCAGGTCGTTGACCTCACCGAGTATGTGGCTTTCTTCACCCCATCAAAACCTACTAACAAGTCATCAGGCATCGCCAAAATCTCGGCAACTACTTGTCCGCACGTATGCAAGCACTTGCGCCTAATCTGACTGCTCTTGTCGGCGAGCTTGTCGGCGCACGCTTGATTGCGCACGCTGGCTCGCTCATGAACCTTGCCAAGTCTCCCGGTTCTACCATCCAGATTTTGGGCGCTGAGAAGGCACTTTTCCGCGCACTCAAGACCAAACATGACACCCCCAAGTACGGTGTAAGTGGAGGCTCATAATCTCAGATCTCGACATTGTACTAACAATCACCAGCTTATCTACCATGCTTCTCTCATCGGCCAGGCAACCGGCAAGAACAAGGGAAAGATTGCCCGTATGCTCGCTGCCAAGTCCGCCCTTGGTCTGCGCATTGATGCCCTCAGCACTTGGGGCGTTTCTTCAGAAGATACCACCGCCGAGCCCACAGAAGAGGAGAAGTCGCAGGTCGGCCGCGATGCCCGTCTCAACATTGAGAGGAGACTCCGTGCTTTGGAGGGCAAGCCATTGAAGAGCTTGAAGGACAACGCCAACCAGACTGCCCTTGGCCAAAAGAAATGGGAAGTCAAGGAGGCACGGAAATACAACCCCGATGCTGATGGTCTTACTGGCGATGAGCCAGCAGCAAAGAAGTCGAAGAGTGAGGCCAATGGCACAACGCCCAAGAAGCTCGTCCAAGAGGTTGATAGCGATGAAGAGATGGCTGATGCTGATGGTGCTGATGATTCAGACTCAAGCGAGGAAGAGAAGGCAGCATCCAAGGGTGACAGCAAGGCTGCAAAGAAGGCAGAGAAAGAAGCCAAGAAGGCACGAAAGGCCGAGCGTGCAGCAAAGCGAGCAGCCAAAGAAGCAAAGAAAGCAGAAAAGGAGGCCAAGAAGGCAAGCAAGGACAGCAAGAAGCGGAAAGCAGATGAAGGCGATGAGAAGGTAGAGAAGAAAAAGAAGAAGAAGAGCAAGGATTAGAAGTCCCGTTCCTTCACACTTCTCTCCATGCGACACTAAGCCTGTACGTTTTGTGGCGATGTTCATGTCTATTCAAAATGGGCCGGCGTTATATGGGCAACAAGGCGCGAGTTCTGCTGGGCTTTGGGCATTTGTATATTTTCATTGTCGTTCTTAGTCGCATGATGGGGTGCGGTATACGGATCGATCGATACCCGCGAGTATTTAGCATACAATCCACCTTGAAAAGTTCATTACTATCTCGCCCAACCATGTGACTTGATGTGTTCATGCTTTCATAGAGTGTATCGAATGACTCTTTATATGACAGAGTTAACGCCACTTGATATCCTGTTCTTGTTTCTTCCTCTACACCCTCACAACTTCCGCTTCGCAGGTCTCCTCTTGCCTTTCCTCGGTCCAACTAATTTATTCGCAATCTTCTCCATTTCCTGATGCTCCACACCCTCTGGAATGGCTTCTTCCTCCTCATCAAAAACAGCTTGAATGATAGCTAGGATGTCATGTAATTCATCTTCTGTAAATCTCGTGCCAGCCTGTATTGTTTGTTAACATACTTTCTTCAATATACTGCTACATCTCCGATTCCTGCAAACAGAAAAACTGAAAAGAGGGAGAATAAAAAGAAAAAATGTACCTCTTCAATAACGACTTCCAGTCCCACCTGCGTCCTCGGCCTCAGATTATACAACTGCAAATATTCCGCCTTGTTAAGTCTATACTTTGGCGCCAGCGCACGAAACAGCGAATGTGGGCCCTTGTACAGGGTCAATGGCCTGGTAGGATGCTGATCTGACACGTCTACAGTGGCGTAGTCTGGAGTTTGCAAGTAAGTTAGGCCATCGCGCAGCATGTGGTTGAGGCCTGAGGGCTTGGGGCGTGAACGGTTTGTGCCATCAGTGCCGGCGTATTCTGCCTCTTCTTTGCGGAGGTGAAGGAGGACTTCGTGGTTTGTTAGGAGAGCTGATTGAGGGTTTTTGATCTGTTTTTTGTTCAGTAATTATGTTTATATAAGTGCTGGACGAGGTTGGTGAAGGTGGCACGTGAGATGGTGTAAGAGTTGAGAATTTGATGAATTAGCAACAGAGAAGAAGGTGGTTGCAAGGGAACATGGAGAATAGTAATGTGAATGAAGTAGAATTAGTAATTTGCATTATACTTACATGCATGACTGCTCTCGATCCGCAGGCGTAGAGGCTTAAATTTTATGCCCTTGGGATCGCGATAAGGAATGAGCTCCCCAGGAGCTTCAGAGCGCGCTGTTCGTATGGCTGGAAAAGAAAGTCGAAACAACTCTAGCAAAAGCTTCGTGCTATCGTTTCTCTTCGTCGTTAGTCGTTGCTTGAGTCCATACAGCGTTGCTATTTGCTACAAGTACTTTGTAGGAATCACACAAAAAGGAAAGTTTTGGCGCTAGTGTCTTGGCGTGCGTAGTTGGAAGGCAGGAACCCTCTGATAGAAAATCCGGGCCTTCCCCCTTCCCCTTGTTCAGTATTCCTTTCGTGAGCATGATTGCCATGGCATTCTGGTTGTCTCCACACACAATGTGTTCTTCTGGCTTTCCGCCGCATCTTACAAAAACCCTCGCGTTGACAGAGACAGGCCAATGAAGCTGCTGCAACCCCTGGGTAAGGACCAATCAAGCTTCAGCAAAGCAAGTTGGAACATTATCGGATTAGATTATTAGTTGTCAAAACCTATCCACGGACCTGGATAGGGCCGTATGTCACTGGAACCTGATGATCTTTCTCAGCCTCGTACCGAGTCGGGAGGTACTTGGAGTTGTGGCTCGTATGAGGTACTACTAAACAATTGCCGAGGTGCTAAACTCAACTGACAGTGGAAATGGTATGATCGGACCCGCTAATCGTCACGACTGCCTGCTGTTTGGCTACGGAGAATCAATCAACGATCGGAGCTCGCGACCGGACCAGTCAAACCTGGCAAAAGTTGGATAATGGCTCGATGCTGGTGGCAATGTTTCTACTGGCGCCCGGAACAGAGTAACCTCTCCGCTATCAGGGTGACATGCATGCGTTAAAGCCACATCGAGCGACAGGCACATGCTGTTCACGAATGGCTCCACGGAGGATATTTCGCAGTACGAGAATATGTGGTCTTGACCAGGGTCTTTTCTGCAAGGTCGACACTCGACTGCTGCACAGTCATCCCGAAACGCTCAGGACGTCCAAAGCACGAGCATAGCAATTAGCCTGAGCTGCTGGCAAACATGGCAATGCGAGAACCCGCACCTGGCGCTGCGAAAAAGTCGATGTGAAGCTCGACTGCACAGAACTGATGTTTGCTGAATGATGCAGATCCTCATTGGTCAGCCTAAACGGCTCCTAGTGTTGACAAAGCTGGACTGGTTGCACAGCGCTACGGACAATTGCAACCACATTTATTCAAAGAGACACGTGCAATGAGTACGAGCTGCAAATGCTAATGGTGGTTGTGTCTGGTCACAGGAATCTACGACAACCTAACGCCTGACGCGGCTAGGACTAAACCCAGAGGAAGGGCTCACACCAACAAGCGCAATTTTAAAGGTTTCTGATGAAGCACGATTAATACAGCTGCGACCAATGGGAGGCAAGGCTGCAGAAGATGGCATATGGTGGATGCGATGAGGAACGAAGCGGCTGGAGATGGGAGTTGCGTTTGCCACCGCTGTTGGGGCGTTCGTTTAAGAGAAAAACCCTCAAGCTGGCTCCACCTGCATGGCAAGAAGGCCCGGTTTCAAGATCCAGTGGCAGAACACAGGGAATGGTTCATACAAGAGCTGACAAAGGTGGGTTTTGAAGGAACACACAGGCTGCTGACATGGCCGGGTGAGTCAGGCCATTCTGCTTGAGTTGAATTGAAGTGAGGATAGACATGGTCTAGATCGCGCGTCGACGGGCGAGCCCTTGCCATACGGCGGCTCCTGATTCGCCAATGCCCTTTCACTGCCATCATGCACCACACGCAAACACCGCAGCAGCACGCTCGGTGCTCTCTCTGCCTGTGGGCCATCGCGATCTTCCTCCCCATTCGTGAATCGACTACCCACCTCCCGTTTTGTTGACGGCAGTGACACTGACTGGCGTGTGCGGCAGGTAACCCAAAGGTCTTGTATACTTGGTACTGGTGATTGATTGCCACACATCCTCCTCCGCTGCCGTTTACTACCGCGCCCCGCTGGCTTGGCCCTCAAGTCCCCGCCCCTTCTCCAAATCTGCGCAGCGATCAGCCTCGAGGTACGGGGGGCGGAGCCACAGCGTCGCTCGGTTGTCAATCCTTCAGCCACTCTGTGTGCCTCTTTGACTGTCGCCCTTATCGCCAGCGTGACCCCAAAGCGTTGGCTGTCTTCTGGCATCGCACTGTGGTCCGCGCCTGCGCAAGACATGACCATTCCCCCCCTCCTGGCTGATGTTGTTGCGTCTTCCGTAGGCTCCCAGCAGCTTCATGCTGAGATTCTCACATCCCCTACGATTCCAGCGACGCCGGACGAAGAAGCGGCTGCTCCCGAGACAGTGGCACGATTGATTCCTCCTGCTGGGTGTGCCCAAGCCTTCACCAACGACTTGTCTTCTTTCTTCAACCCTTCCTTGCCAAATCCCCAACCCCTCCGACCTTGCGCTGCTACAACGCCCATCACCGAGGACCAGCCGCCAGTCGACTTTGATTTTGCTGCCGCCCTGCCCTCTACCCATGTCTCGCTCCCAAAGCCAACAACAATTATCAGAACAGCGCACAACTTGCGCCTCCCCTCGTTTGAACAACTAGGTATTGCTTCCCCTCATCCAGATCGCATGCCACTACGATCCAGTCCTTCGTTTTCGTTGCCAGTCCTGGGCGCTGGTCCTCTGTCAAATTGCGAAGACCCTCTCCATGCCCTCAGCCCACCATCCCACTCTCATAGTCAGGCTGGTACCGCCGTTGAACCCTCTACAACCCCTTCCGAAGAGGCTGCCACGGCCAAAGTCGACTGCATCATTCCTCCCTTTACTCCCCCCTCTGAAGAGCCGGGCAAGTTCAATTGGGGAGCACTCGTGAATACCGTAGGTCTGGGCTCTCCCCCAAACTCTGATCCCGGCGTATCGCCAAATCTCAATTCGACCACAAGCGCGGCAGAACCGGGTCGGGCATCGATCGTCGTGCCTGTCGTCCCCGCCGAGCTAAGCGACGCTGTAAGGATGGCTGCCTGGCTCGATGGGGTCAAGAACACCATCAGTAAGTTGAATTTATAATTTTCCATTTCTATCACATCGCCATGCTGACTTCTCCCAGTCACAGAGTCTGGATGTCTAAACCTATCGGCCGTCAAAGTCCTATCTCATGCATTGCCATGTCCTTCACTGACAGGCCATCTCTTCGGCCAACTGATTGCTGCGATTCACGACCAGACATTGACAACCACATGCTGGATCAATGTGTTCCATGCGCTCCCTGGCCGCTATACCTTATCCGACCTCCCCAAGTCACCGCCATCCACTCCAGGACCGGCTGTTGGAGGAGATGAATACTTCACGAGCAAGGTCTTTGACAGTGCCGTCGCTATTCCAGATTACCAACTAGAATCCAAGATTTTGCCTCCTTCCCCCAGGCCTGTGGTTCCGCCCAACAGCATCAATATTTCAGTTGTGGAGCGCTACATTCCCCCAACCAACACGAACGAGTATGCGGAGATGTTTTCTTTACGCGGACGGTCTTTGCTATACGATCGCCTTATTGAACTATCGCCAGAGAATGGAGTCTTGTTTTTCATTTATCCAACAAAAGCCGGTGCAAGGACGTTCATGCAGCATTATCTCGGTCCAATTATTGAACCCTTACTTAGAACGGTCACGGTAGTCCACGATCTACATTCCGAACTCGGGCGAAGCCTTGGCCAGATGGTTGCAGTTAACTATCTCGACGAATACGAATCCCTCGAGCGGCACGTGAGGTCATTCTGTGGCAATCTCAACCAGAATGGGAGTAATGGTCAAAGGTCAAATGTCAACTACAAGTGCTCGTACCAAGTAATACACGCATCCAAAGAAGAGATCAAGCTGGAGCGTACAGTATGGGCAGATGATTGGTGGATCAAACAAGAGAAGTCGAGGATACGAGACGTAGTTACGAAATATTTTCGAAAATCCAAAAAGCTACCGAGTGGGGAGATGACGGGTGCACATCTTATCCAGGAAGTCCTGGAAGGTGTCTCAACACGCGAATACCAGGATGGGCCGCCATCAAAAGGCGTGGAAGTGGGTGTGTTCATCATCAAGAAGACACGGTCGGCATAGAGTGCGGATTTCCACCTTCACCACTGGCTGGGCGAGACTTGGCATTATTTCCTTAGCCTCAATGATGATATGAGCGAATGTCGATATGTAGCATGGCGTTATGAGACGAACTCCTAGCATGTATGACAGCGCGATTACTCCCGATTTCGTATAGCATGGCACGGCGTTTAGTGTGTTCTGACACAGTACAAAACTTAGCAGCAAAGACATAATAATGTTAATATGATAAACCCCAGCCGCGATCTCTTATAGAACCCAGAAAATGGTAGTCTTTCACGCCGGCAATAGATCTTGGCAATCTAAAGATCACGTGGCCCTCTCGAAGCTCGATCACCCTTCGACTCTGCTGCCCAACTAACACATTCCACCGCTCCCCTTGCTGCAGTATACCCCAGTCTTTTCCATCAACATCTACGTCTCGACCTTACAACTTGCGGCCCATTCAAGCTCTCGGGTGCCTAACGCAACTCCACCCTTCTCCAGTCCCACCTACATCTCATCTGAAACACGCTCCCACGTAAGCAGCTAGATCTACCCCGTTCCATTCACGCAGGGAAGCGGCGTAGTAGTGTATTATATCCTTGGCCCTTTGTAAAGTTGGACAAACTTGGATTAAGGCCGGGGCGAAAAGCCCGGCGAATCAGAGAGGGGATGGGCTTGGTGGGGTTACTTGAATGGGTTTAGCGGGGGTGAGGCATGTCGATTTCAAGGCGCGGGATGTTAGTACGGTCGAGACAGTAGGGTGTTGGAAGGGTAGAGGTAGGTTGATGGGGTGTTTTGGATGGAATGGCGGGATGGGAGAAGGTAGGATGGACGTGGAGGTGGAGGTGTAATTGTGTGTCATGTGATTTGGTTAAAGGTGGAGAAGATTGCTTGATAGTGTACAAGTACTTCCATCTGGAACGTCGAGTTTCTGCTCATAATTGAATACGCACATGAATACCAAGACATTACAATGGATGCAGTATAGAAGAAAATTGTTGTTTATATGTCCTCTTAGATGTATCCAGTCAAACCAAGAGTATGCTACTACAATGGGCAACACTGTGCATGCTGTCCTACAAAGCAGTCCTGAATACGCCAATTTGCTATCCAGCTGCATCTGTATGCAACCAAGGTAAATATTAACATTTGGCGCTTTTATCAAAATGTGCGAATTCCACAGGACGGGAGCTCAAAAAAACATAAAGGAGAAGAAGACAACGATAGATGTGTTGAGAAAACTGTTATATTATAATACCTTGAAGCCTACAAGCTAAGTTTCAATAAGACTACGGAAGTACTGATCAGGAATGCCGGGAGGTATCTGCCCATTGTTGGCTATGACATGATTCCACTCCAGTGCTGACACGACGCAGTCCATGTCTACTAGGTGCTTGAGCAAGCTAAAGAAGTTGTAGAACGTATACGACTGCTGGTGCTCGTCGGCAAACATCTGCGCAAGGGCCTGTAGAGCGCCGACAATGTACCTACCTACTCGCATTCGAGACAGCGAGATGTTGATGTTGCGGTCATCGGCAACGAAACATAGTGGCCACCTAGTATCCATAGCTACTCGAAGCTCTCCAGGATTTACTACTATCGAGAAGAACACTATATTCCACTCCTGGCCTTGAGCCCGATTGGAGGAGTTGATAGCGATAGTTGTCGGGTCAAATCCCAAGGTACGGCACGCTTTGCGGATCGCGAGAACTTGCGCAGCGTATGGAGTCACCACTCCGATATCGCTAGGTAGGATCTTGCGACCATCTGCCGGAGGGTTGAAGGCTAGCATATCTTTAACGGTCCATGCAATTGCTTTGGCTTCAGAAGTGTTGAACCTGGATTGATCTCCTTGATGTTGTGCGTGTCCTACATCACTACCACTACAATCTAGTGCGATCTGGGAAAAGTGTCCGCGGAGGCTCTCACGGAGTCGTGCCTTCCAGTAAGCTTTTAACGTGATTTGAAGTTCGGCTTCAATCTCTCTGGAGCCGTCTGCTGCCTTCAGTTGTTGCTTATAGAATCTCTTAGTAAACTCTAGCAGCACAGGAAGCATACGGTGGCTTTGGGTCAGCTGGAAGCATTCGTAATTGCCGCGGCTGTTGTCAATTGCTTTCTCGAAAAGGTTGAGTGAGAGCATGCTGTGCCCTAAGTTGGAATCCTTCGCTGCGTAGACTCCACGTCCTTGCTTAGGATCACCAGCAAGAACAACATGTTTGACATCATCCTTGTAAGCGCCAAACAATGTAGCCAAGCCAGCAAGGGACTCATGGGCGGCATCATCAATGATTGCAACAGAAGGTTTGAAGGCCGATACAAGCGATTCGTGCGCTGATGTCGACAGAGTGCAGAATACGATCTTAACTTCCTTGCTCAAATAAGCACGTCCAAGCTTGTTCTCAAGGTAATCAATCTCTCGAAGGATAGCCCTTTCGTCTTTTGGGTCGCCAGCATACCGCACATCTTTAATTTGATTCAAGTAGAGCTGTGCGTCCTCCTTTTCTGGACATTCGCTCTCAGCCCAGTGGGCAATCGCATTTCGGAGCTTACGGCCAAAAGTCCATTCAGCCTCTGGGTCCGGAGTCATGCGATCGAATTGGAACATGAGATTCTCGTCCGTGTTGGCTGCTTCATCGAGCTCGGCATCTGTAAAGTCTGGCTGGGCTCTCTGGAGTTGCATCCTAAGCTCCAATTTTTCTGCTGAGCTTATACTGGCATGGGAACCTTGATAAAGTACGTATTGCTGTGGATCGAGGACACCTTGATCTTCCATGAGTCTCTTGAATTCTTTGAAGTTGCTTAGGACTACTGCGGCTGTAGGTGCACTGAATATCACTCTCACGTTTGGCATGGAAACGAGGCCACCCGCAATGATCTTCATTACACTGGTCTTTCCGCACCCTGGGGGTCCATGGATTACAGTCAAGCCAGATCTAGAATGGATTGTCTTCATGATAGCAGCCTTCTGTTCCGGATTGGGCGTCTCTGGCTGGCGATCAACGAAATCAACAAATGTATGTTGGTGCTCTGCGATGGATTTGGCAAAGTATCTTGCATTGGGTGCTGGCGTAGGCTCGTCGAATAAGAGGCCCAACAAGTCTAACCCTCCAGGCTTGTGTGCCTTATCTATCTTCATAAGCTGCTCCACAGCTCGCATTTGCCTTTGGTATGGAATGGTATCAACAAGATAGGTAAGGAAGATTGGGAACGCATTATCGAATGCGAGCACAAAGGGTCGCCCTTTCAGAATGCACACAAATGAAGCACCTTGATGGAAGAGATCTTCACATACTGCTCCCTTGTACATCGTCGCCTTGTCCAGCGAAGGCTCACGGGGCGAAGTGAGGTCGACTTTGATTGCAATCCGTGTGCCGACGTTAGGCACTCTAAGTCCAGAAGCTACCATCTCAGCATAGCTGGCTGGATAAATCTGGCAAACGTAAAGACCTTTCTTCATCTCTTTGAAACTACCGTAAAAGGCTTGATTGTTTCTTGTAGAGCAAAATTCGAGAAGATCTCGAGTCTGCCGTGTTTGTTCATTGTGAATGCCCAGCTTCAATAGAAACCCAAGCTCCTCCACATCTATATGGCCTCTGGGCACTCTATGAGAGGCCCAAGTGCGAGGTTTTGGATCAGAGTACACCAAGTCGCCATTTCGTGTACGTGTAACAGTAAATTTCCATGCTGTGGTCATCCATCTTGGGACGCCAAAATTGATCTTCGGTAAGACGGGTTTGTCAATGGCATCTAGACCAAGATTCTTTTCGGCAGTTCTCAGTCTGTAGAACCAGAAATTACCACGGTATTTTGCCAGGGTCAAGATGCGTTGCATGTACTCGCAAAGGCTGACAAGCTGAGTAACCTCGACATCTGATTTACATGGGACATATAAGCGTAGTATGCGCGCGATATCCAGTTGCTTAACCAACAGATCTCGAACTCTTGTGACATCTCCTGGTTCTTTGTTGCGGATCTTCGTGAGTGTCTTGGGAGAAAAGTTAATCCATAGCTTTGGTCGAGGTCGCAGCGCAATTTCTATTTCTGCCAAGGTTCCTTGAGCTGCTAATTGTTCGAGCTCACCGGGCTGGACAGTGCTATTATCGTTGTCCGCGATCAGGTAATCTTTTCCTGGATGTGCCCTCGCCTGTACCGCGCTGAATCCACTGATCTTGAACTTTTGAATATCCTCGGCATAGATTTTGGTTGAAACTGAAGAATCACCACTGGTCTGAGATCCGTCTTTTCGAGTGAGGATCTCGAAACAAGGACACTGCGACTCCGAATGGATTGCCATCTTGATGCAATCCCTGGCGAGTCGCTTCGGCGCTGCCTGCTGCTTTGAAGTGCCTCGGCCGCCGCCAACATTGCCTTGGACTGCGACTGCAATTCCAGCTGTGTGTTGAGTAGCGTCAGGCAGCCTACCGATTAAACTACCTTCTTCTCCAGGAGTGGTGTAGCAGCCAACGACACATGTCATCTTGGGCGATTTCCTCAGATGATCGGGTAGTTTCGGCGCGTAGTCATGGCCTCTAAGTTCGAAGATGTCACCTGTATAGACTTGAACGCGGTTATAGTTTCCTACAGATTCATTGATACAACCAAGATCCAATGTATCATTGTAGAAATTTGGGAACTCATCAAGGATCGCCTTCTTCTGGAGGAAGTCAAGGTCTTCAAGCATAATAACTTCTTGGTGTGTATCGACCTTGTATGCGTCGGGATCAGGCGCAGGAGCAACATTTGGTGGAGGAGCAGCATGAAATTGATTTGGCGCCCAGTCATCATTATCATCACTATCAAGTGGCACGGCCCGTTTCTCGGATGTAGTGGCATCCAGCATGCAGCCGGCCGCGGCTGCATCACTCGTGACCGCTGGAGACGAAGTATTATTTTGGGCTGCGGAATTTTCTTTGTTGACGTCTTTGAAGTCTCCCGGAGTGGCTGTGTGATGACCCGACGACATGGCGTTGTTTTGTAGCAGAGGCTCCGGTCTTTGAAGTAATGAAATGCACGCGGCTCTTATCCGCGATCTGGGACTGCTCAGCTTTACCTATATCTTGTTAAACAAAGGCAGGTCTTGAAGAGGTCTCCTTGAAGAGACCATATTGGGAGATATTATACTTACAAAAAGATCTAACAGCTATAGGCTATTAGTGGAGCTATCGCGGAGGCTCTAGGAAGTGTAGTGGGGTGACTCGCTGAAATGGGAATGCGGTGGAGTAAGAAAATGGGCATACACAGCAATACTTATTTTAGTCTCGCAAGTGCGTGCCAAGACCGGAATCATTTCTGCCGCGGCGGTGGCGGTGAGGTTTATTGTCACTCATAGTACAGACTAATCGTTTGCATTTGCGTGGCCAATCAGTCAATCAGATTTCGTTTGGCAGCACTGACTACAAAATACAGCAAGTACATGTAAAAGGTATGCAGACGAACAAAACAGATCAAGCTTACCAGATACATTCTGAAAACCGGTAGTTAGTTGGTGCTTTGTTGTCTCTCTCTAACGCGGGTTGTGGTTGAACCTGTATGTGCCGGCCGCCGCCACATAACAATCACTGCAACACAATAACACGTTTAATGAATTATCTCGTAAGTCTACATGAAAGTAATCTCCACGAAACACGAGTCCTTTGCTTTTACACAGAGAATTTCATTGTAAGATTGTAGTAGTCGCTAAAACATGTAATGCACACCTTGATTACTAGATAATTGTCTGCACTTAGGAGGTAAATCAAGCCAGGATGAACTCCCAGATAAGCCTCGATAACTTTTATATGATAATTCATCCATTCTGTTTGATTTCGATATAAACATCATTCTTTCTGTGCGGTTGTTGTGCGCGTGGTAGTGAATGGACGTTGGGGAGCTAAGCCGAATTCGATTAGTCTAATTTATAGTGTTTCTCTGATTCCAAAACATCAAACGATTCCGCAGGCTGATGTAGCTAGCAGTTGAAAAAGAATTATAATAACTACTTAAGCATAGTTTAAGTATAATTAATAGAGTATTTCTTTAATCTTAAAATAGTGCTAAGTAAGTTGGCGTATCACAACTTGTAATTGTTGTCGCCCGACTTACTCGCCAGTATTCACATGGATTCGAGTTTTGTCTTTTGCCTAAGGAAATTTGTTTGGTAAGATACCACAGCTGTTTTAATAAGTTGAAGTATATAAGATCTGTATTGACTATGGAGTGCGACAGCAGATCGATCGATATACAGACGATGGAACATGAGCATGCGGCACGGCTCCACAAAGGATCCGTGCGCAACTCATTCACTACATGAGATAGGTGGTAAGTTCGAGTTACTCATACAACAGAGTACCTATCTCTTTACCTTGCTGTAGTGTTAAAAGCAGTGATACAAAGCCCACGTGGACTTGGAAGCTGGATGAATTCATTGAAGGTAGCACCCCCCACACCCCCACTCGACCACAACGTTGCGATCATTGCACATTAATTCACTCAGGGCAATATGACTCAAGATGTGTTAGCGGACGAACTATAATGACGATGGCGGTCTGTGCGATTTTCCCTGTAGACGAAACTTCTCAACGCCTGCACTCCCACTCCTTCAACCACTTGCTCTCGACTACATACACCTTACGACAAATGCCAGCCTTTTTCTGGCTGGCTGATTTTCTTCATAAGTTCCACTTCGCTCGACTTCGTGCCATCGACTAAATTCTCTTGACTTCGGTTGATAGAGGACTCTGGCTTCTGCTGGAGTATAAAAACAGGCCACTGGTCTTTGGTTGGAGTCTACGCTTAGTAGCCCGACCCCTTTTTACCACACCATGACTACTTCATGGAGCAGCGCTCAGTCTTCTGGACAAGATCGAGCGGCGGCGGGTGCACCAGCTCCCGAAGAGAGATACCATCCAGGCGATCACTCTGGCTCTGAAGATGACGAGTGGGCGCCTGAAGATCAAAGACTAAATCAGCCGCCAACAGCACTCATGGCATCGAACTCGAAGCTGCCTTTGACGACGCCGTGGAAGCCAGTTTCTCCATCTTATCGGAAGTCGGAGTTGCCTTCTGCAACGCCAACGCCGTCTAAGAAACGGAAAGTCGGCGATTCATCGAATTCGAAAGATATCACAGGAACCGATATAGACTTGGCAGAAAGAAGCAAACTTAGCCCAAGGCAACAAACTAGCAAGATTCCGGATGAGGCAAAGAACAAGGGCGTGGCCGAAGCCAGCACGAGTCAGGCTAACATTGCTATGGACAGCCTCAAGCTCGAAGACGCGCCTCAGGAAGGAAGGGATATATATCTCCCGCCGCTCGAGAGATTCGGAACAACTGATGCATATCTTGAGCACCTTTATCCGGTTTTGTGCAAGACTCTGGGTCTCGAATGTAACAAGGAAGTTCTGTTGAATGAACTTCAACGTTTCCTCGCGCCTATTCCTCCTGGCTCGACCTTTGAAAATCCTATTGATTTGGAAGATTGACTGTTCGAATCTAATGTTAGCTCTGGTACGAATGATTTGGGCAAGTGAGTGGTAGCTAAACTTGAGCGGATGAGGGCTGGGAATTATAATTGTAAGCCTTTCAACATAGAAGACGAGGTCTTTAGATAGTAATCAATCATTCCCTCCCAGCTTTTCTCTTCCCTAATAACAAATCAAAGTATTGTAGCAGTATCAGTGCCTCATTCAGCCACTCTTGAAATCCACCTAGCTCCAACTCCAACCCCGCTCTGAACAAGCCACATCTCAAGCCATCACAACCTAGGCCTTATCACCGTTGCGCACGCTAACGGTTTCCCCGCATCTAGATGTTCAGCCTCACGCCTTGTGTGCGGTGTAGCCAAACACACAACAGCCTGATGGCGTTCAAAGGCTTAGCTCAATCATATCCATCTCACCAATAGTATATGTAGCTGGGTACCAGTGTCTTCTCCGAACACCTAGTTTCCTAGCTAGAAGTGCACGTAGTCTACAGAAGTGCTTATGCACTTGTAATTGTGTAGTAGGACAGACTAGAGACATGGCGCTCAACTCAGAGCGCAGCTGAATGTTGCGAGGTATAAATACCACGCAAAATCATGATAATTCATTGCCATTACCTCCAGCTTCAACTTCCTCCATCTCGAACACCACTCCATCAATCAACCCAAATCCCCAAACATGCCCGTCCCCACGCAGCCCGCATTCATCCACTCCGGATCCTGGGACGACCAAACCCGCCAACACGAAGCCATGGCCTGGATGGAGCAATACACACACACCGTAGATGCCAAAGCATGGAACTCAGAGCCGTTTTCGAACTGGCTCACGCCCGACACCGTGCTACAAAAGAGCACCGGGGAGGTCGTCACTGGAGGTGAGGCAGTGTGGAAATCGCTTCGTGGGGAGGTGTATGCTCCATTTGCTGCGCATTACCATGATGCACAGTTCCTGGTTACATGGGAGACTGAGGCGGGATGGGAGATGTTAGGTGTTGCTGCTTTACACTGGAATTTGGTGGTTCCTGGAGATGGCGGAGCGAAGGTTAAAGACGCGAAAGGGAATGAGTGGGATGGCGTTGGACCAGCAGCGTTTCATTTTTACTATAAGAAGACTGGCGATGGGATTCGGTTGAGCAAGACGGCTATATATACAGATCCGACGGCGGCAGTGGTTGCGATGTTGAAGAGAGGTATGCTGAAGCCTGAAGATATGATGAAGTGAAAGGACACGAATCATTGAGAAATGCGGGGATCTGCATTCATTTCCGTTCATTCCTTTGCCTTCCTGTTTGATATATCTATCAAATTTATATCTAGAAGCAGAACCAAGTACCAACCCTTTTCGCAAGACTCTTCCAGCCCTTGTTCTCCGGCTCCATGTCGTCTTTGGTATAAACATCCGTTTCAAGATCCATTTTGCTCGCTTTCCTGAACTTTGTCTTCTTCAGAAACTTCCACACAATGATCATGCCCACAAATATCGGTAGCTCGAGATAGAAGCTGACAAAATCAACAGCCCCAAACTTGGGGCTGAAGGAAGTCCAGCCTTGAACCAGGACAATGACAGTATTCAGGACAACGCAGAGAATGGGGCCAATGGGGTAGGTCCAGTTTTTGAAAGGTAATAAATGTTCTTTCCCTTGCGCTTTCATGCCGGCACGGAATCGCAGTGACGCAATGCCGATACATATCCAACTCAATTGGTTTGAGACACCAACGATATTCTGTAGCCAAGTCCAGACTTGGCCAGAGCCTGCAAATGAGAGTGAAAAGAGAATTATGGATATAATGCTCGTCGTAAGTACCGACACCCACGGTACCTGGTAACGCGTGAGTTTTGTAAAAACTCTAGGTGCATGCCCGTTGGCTCCAAGGGTGAATAGAAGTCGACTTCCGGCAAACAAAGCATGGTTACCCGCTGAGATAAGGCTGGTCAGAACGACTGCATTTACAAAACTGCCTGCAGACTTCGATCCCGCCATCTGGAAAGCGATAGTGAAAGGGGACGTCCGGGAGGATTTTGTATTGAGGCCTGGGTAATCGTATGGGATATTGAGTCCGATTAGAAGCGCAGAGAGAAGGTAGAACAGCAGAATCCGCCAAAAAACATTCTTTACAACGCGGGGCATTACACGAGCCGGGTCCTTCGTTTCGCCGGCAGTAATGGCAATTGATTCGGTACCTCCGAACGCGAAGCTTGCTGTTACAAAGGTGGATGCAAATCCACCAATGCCACCAACAAATGGCTTCCTCGTCCAGTACTTGCCTCCGATATATCCATAGCCGACGTTCCCGCCCAAGTTGACTACTATACTCAAGATGATAAAGATCACTATCACCGCCACCTTCAACAAGCTGAGCCAGTACTCCAGCTCGCCATAGGCTTTGACATGGATGATGTTGGCGAGAACAATCAAAACCCAAACGATGATGCCTAGCGCGTACCAAGGGAACGTATCGGTCCAGTACTGCATAATTAAATGGAGCGCTACAAGATCGGAAGCCGTTGATACAGCGTCGTTGAACCAGTAATTCCAGGTCAATGCAAAGCCAAGCGAGTCGTCCACGTATCTCCCAGCAAACGTGCAGAAGGATCCAGCCACTGGAACAAAAGCCGCCATTTCTCCAAGAGAGAGCATAGTGACGAATACTATTGCTCCAACAATGGCGTAGCAAAGTAATAATGAAGCTGGTCCACCAGTCGCCAATGCTTTGCCAGTACCTAGGAATAAACCGCTACCGATTGTTCCTCCAATGGCGATCATCTGAACCTGACGCGCTGAGAGTGAGCGTCGTAACCGGTCTTCGTTGATGTGCAGATGGTCTACCGAGTGTGGAGGCGACACATTGTCGGTAGGGGCCCCTTTCTCTGCATCGAGAGCCATGTTGGGTGGTGCGAAAGAAGATGGAGGTTCGTTGCGAATATTCAAGGCGATTGAAGAACGCCAGACAAGTTCAAGCTTTTCATGGCGAGGCTTGTGCTGACCATGTCAAGCAACGGCTGCGGCGGAGGCGCTGAGGATGCTATGTGGGCATTTTGTGCAGTTCCAATCTGCAGTAACATAGCACGCCATATTCCTGAAAGCAGATTGGTTGGGGAGGGACTCTAAATGTGGGAACTGGGAAGGTAGTATCGACTTCGGCGCTAGCACCATTAGTGGCTTAGTGCTTAGCACTTTAGGCAATGGTAACTTCAGCCAATCAGACAACGGTTTTGCTGATTCAGCACCTTGATGCATTTTCTCAGAGTTCAACACCAAGTCGGGCTTAGAAGAAGTACTATCGCCTTCAGTCTCACAGCGATATAGCGCATCATTTCGAAGTAACATTATATCTACGAATTTATATGCAAAGTTGTGTTGCTATCCAGCTTGCAGAATACGACAAGTTAACGATAGCAAACTTGAGTAATTGATAAAACATTGTAGACTTCACAGCCTTTCAGCCCTCTTTAGAGTCTCTTAGTCGTCGCCCGCTTTCTCTCGTTATTATCAATCCTTGTAGCTCTTAGGGCGTCACCAACAACGAGTTCGTTTTCTACGTGTCTACAATCTAATTGGTAAAATGCTTTCCTTAGCACTGAATCGTGAGTTGAATTTTTTTGAGCTCATATGAAAAATTGGGTCGATGACTACCTAGATTTAATACAATGATTTCGATGAGTTAGGATTAATTTTATCTGCAAGCTTTTGGACATCACCTTGCATGTTGCTCTTGTGAATTGGGTTGTAAAGATGTAGTACCACGAGTATGCGATACTTCTTTCGTGATTAAACAAGAACATCCGTTTCGATTTCACTCCGCACGTGGATGCATAAATCAACCAGCAACTAAGATTTTATCTTCCTCGCCTCCGATGATCACCAAAATGCCAACGATGCCACAAATTTTGAAACTCCATTCATTCGTACACTGGTTGAATCCACCCTAGAATTATACAATCCAAGGGACATCGACTTCCCATTTCTAGGAATTTTTCTAACAGAGGTCCACTACGGCCAACGACTGGCCGATCGAAAAGAATTCAGGAACCTACCAACCGATACGTTCAATGCTCAAGTGGGACATATTGTAATCCTTCACGTGGCATACCAATGGGCAAAGAAGATTGCGACCGATATAGGTCCGATGTACGCATCAGCAGTGGAATGGTGCTTCAACCCTAAAATAGTGCCAGGCACAGATTGGCGCACTACAATGATCAAGAACTTTATGATACCGCTGGAGAAATCTCAGATAGCTGATTAGTAGAATTTGACAGCACACTTTACACTTTAGCTTTATCTCGATAATCTTCAAAATCCTTGTGTGGAAGTTGCAAGATTTACGCCGCAGAAGACGACAGATACCAATATACAAGAACACTACTAGATTCGGAAAGCCTTGTAGGCTTCACCTCATTATAACACTGTAATAGTTCTCCATTTCAAGACAGTCTGTATCTCTGTTGTGTTACTATAAACCTCAGTTGTGCATCGCCAATCTGCCAGGGTTTCACTCAAGAAAAACTCCTTCGTAAAGCCTGCACAATTATTTCAAGCTTATACTCGACACCTCACACCTTGTAGTCTCCCAATGCCACCAAACAATCTACTATCACACTGCCAGCCCACCAGGAGCGATACGAACCTAGTCCAACGCGTTTCATGACAAAGTCTCACCAAAGGAACCGGCAACTCAGCCAGGCGACGACACAGCTACACAAAGGTGTAACATATGATGGGCCACGCGTAATAAAGTGCACACGCCTTAGCGTACAGCGACAGTGTGACATGATGCCTTACAATAAAAGCAGTGGTTTCAATTTGCATAGTAATAACTGGGTAATCTCAAATTTGGGTATCATTCATTTACTTTTCAGATCCTAAACCACAAACATAGCTATATCAAATAGTCCAAGGCTCAAATAAGGCTAGTCAAAGCTCAACGACATGACGCTAAAAGTACGTGACACCAACGATAGCAGAGCAGAAATATTCCTAAGCGGCAGGCGCGGCCTTTGGCGTCTCCTTTGGCGCATCCTTCTCCCTCTTCTTGTCTCCTTTCCTTCGTCTGCGCTCCGGCTTGTAGACATCGTTGAAATTGATGTTCACTGCTAGCATCTTCAATTCGCCGTCTGGCGAGTGGACAAGGTCGCCCAGAAGTACGCTAATTCGGACGCGGAATTCATCAACCAGGTGGCCAAGTCGCTTTTGTAGCGCAGGAAGGACGTCGTCTTCGCCTGAGCCTGCGGTGCCAATCTTCAATAATGGTGGAGGGAAAGGTGAATCTGGGTCTTGTCGAGATGCTCGGGAAAATGGGTCTGGCGATGAAATGCCAAACGTGTCTTTTTCTGATAGACCCCATCGCCCTGCGGCTGTGCGAGTCTCAATTTTAGCGGCGTGTTCCTGGCGACGGGTGAATTCTGCAACCGAGAAAGAATACAGGCCATCAACGGCGTCCTTGTACGCCAGCATAGTCTTCAGTAGTTCGTGCAGCTGGCCAGTGAAATCGATACTTTGGCTTCCCAACAAACCCTTGCGGGTGATATTATTTAGGTATTTCGCATGTGCCTCGATCATATCATCGAGTGTGCTTTCGGGCTTCTTAAGTGCTTTCTGCAGGTCAATCCAGGATGACTCGATAACTTCAAACAAAATATAGTGCTGAAGCTGGTTGACAAAGTGCACCATCTCAGCCATGGCACAGCGCGCCTTCTTCCAGTCTGCTCCAACTTTGTCGGATACAGCTCCAAGGACACCACGTGCGCCAGTCATACATCGACGCCACGTCGACCCAAGAGCAAACTCAACTCGCTTGACACGCCATAAGAAGTTGAAGACCTTGAGATACTGTTTGGATCCGAATGGGGTGACGATGACGTCCACCGGGGCATCAATCTTATATTCAAGAGTGAAGACGTCCCAGCCAATTTCACCATGCGACAACTCCAACATACGAGAGTCAAGCCTTCGCAGGACGTCGGATGTATCAAATTGTGCGTTTGAATTTCGCACAGCGTGCTCGAGTTGGGCTGTGAGCGTATGGCGATACTGTGTATTAGCTGGACGATCGAGGTTGGCAGACAAGGACTCCATGAGAACTGCGATAAAGTCGCCCGCACCAAGCAACATATACTTTTTGAGAGCCTGCAAGTGATCAAACAGTTTGAACTTGTTGCCCATGAGGTCAATCAGACGGGCCATGGTAGTTTTGTAGGCGTCGCCAATTGATCTCTCCAAGTTTGCCGTATCGCCGTATTGCAACTCTTTCGAGGCTTCTTTGGAGTATGTATCGACCCAGGCAGCATCGCCACAGCCGTAGCGGATGAAGTTCAACGTTTTACCAATGAGGAAGACCTTCTTGGCAAAGTCTTCAGTAACGATGGTCGGCACCATTTTGTCGTTCAATCGGTACTTGTCTTCCCAGACGCTGGTTGCGCCTCCTTTGCCTTCGTTGCCATTCGCCTCCATTATTTCGTCTTCGCTCTGTTCGGACACGAAAAATTCGCCAAAAGGATCCGAGAGTTCACCATCGTATACCCATTGGCGAAGCATGTCATAGAACGGGCGGGTTACATCGGTCAGGAGGCGCTCTGCAAAGGCCATAACATATGGATCGCCATGGTTGAGGGAGAAGGAATGTATCAGTGCAATCAGCTGGCCACCTTTCCTCGTTTTTGACTCCTCTACCATTAAACTCATCAATCGAAGGCCCATAGTCGGCTCTCGTATCCATATGACACAGCGCTTGAGTGTGACACCGGCTTTGGCAACTCCTTGGTGGGCTGGCGCTTCGTTTAGTTGAATGAGTGCCCTTCGAATCTGACCCTCGAGCGTTGCAACCAGGCCCAAGTAAGCTCTCAATTCTTTGGATAAGGCTGAGCGGAAGCTTTGCCCAATCAAACCTCCATCGCTCGATTCTACGAATTCTGCTAGACCTCTGTACAGCAAGGCTGGCTCTGCCAAGGTGTGTAGCAGACTGATGATAGGTACTGGTAGGTTTGCGGGCAATTTAAGGGCAGTTGCAGAAGGAAATGTCAGGTTCGTGGACGACAATCCTTGAAGGGTAAAGGGCAAGTCGCGCAGCAATGCAGGTTCTGAAGGCCCCATATTAGACTTTTCTGCCGACTCTGTGTCGACTGGTTGTTCTTTGGCTGTCTCAGTTGGACGGCGTTCTTTGCGCTTCTCAGTCTTTTCAGTTTTCTCTACCGGTGGTGGACGTGTGCTTGCTTTTGGTGAACCAGCGTTCACAGGTAATTGTGAAAGGCCTGGTCTAGCAAATGCATCCCGAAACGCTGGACTGGTAACGGCTTGTGGGCCAGCTCGATGCTTCGAAGGCGTGGTAGGTTCGTGTGAACGGCTTCGTGAATCGCGAGTGCGAGGCCTTTCTGGCGCAGGAGGAGGAGGCAGATCAGAGAGCTGATGAAGGAAATATAGCATGCGCCACTTTTGGTCCAACACTGGCTGTGAAACAAGACGGGAGAGGAGATTGTGAAGTCGCGTATTCTTTTCCACGTTATTGACTACGCAATAGTCAGTTCACATCCAATACTTGTACAAATATTGCATGTCATCATACTTCTGCTGCTAATGAGGTCGGCGATATAATCAACGTCTGGTACGACTGCTGGGTCCCCCGCGGCACTCAGGGTGTCGATAGCAAAAGTATAGGCCTGGTCGAAGCGTTCGTTGGTCCTCGGGATCCTCAGGCACAATGCGTACAAGTAGCTCGTTTAACGCGTGTTCGACGCGTTCTCGGTTGAAGGTGGCCATGATGACGCGCTGGTTGCCCTCCAGAACATGTCGTTGTTGACGTTGGCGGGGGTGCAGAACGCACGGGCCACAGCTTACACTCCATCGCATCCCAACTCTTCTCAGTGCAATGCCCTTCTCGTCGATGAAATCGAATCGGGCAATCCGACACGCTCCTCAGAATCATTTCACTCAAAATCTTAAAAATTGTTCAAAATTGCGTCACTGTTATGCCCTTCTCTCAACATGACCATCAATTTACAAGCAAATGTTGCATCAGCTCTTTTACCTCGCCATGGCCATTCGATGAATGCCCTCCCAAGTGAGAGAACAACTATGACTTTCAATTCCCGGGTAGACATTTTACTAGCTCACTGACCTCACCACTGTCATTCTACAAATGCCGCCCCAAGTGAGAGAACAATACATTGGCCCCAGCGCTGAAAGGATATATATCTCTGTCTGCCTTACTATCTTCTCCCCTTCTTCTTCATCCAACGAACTACTCCATATCATAAATCTGTGGAGCAAAGCCGTGACCGAAACTTGACATTAGTAAGCACAACACCTACAATGGCCAGGCCCAAAGCAGCGACTACGATTGCGCATGGCGAACGCCAGGACAAGACAGCGACTGTCGTCCTTCAGTCCGTCGTGAAGCCTCCCATGACTGCTTCGGCTGTGACAGAACCACGCTATAAACTCGAGTCGACACCTACCAAGGACCAAGATGCTGGAGACTTCAAGCCCTTTCAGTATGCCAATCACATATCAGTCACATTAAAAATCTGACTGGTTGATTAGGCTTCTCATGGAATCGGAAGTCACTATTGAATTTGGCAAGAAGCTGGCGTCTAAACGCGTCATTCACGAAGAGCTATTGTGCTGCTACAGTAAAATGCAGCAAGAGTTGTTCGAGAAAGCCAAGAAACTCAGATCACACCATGAGACTGCCGAAAAGTATCGGAAGCAATTGAAGCGGTTTGTCAGTCCTCGTACGACATCTCAAGTGTTTGAAGACAAGCATATGGAAAACGAAGTATGTGGACTGAGGGCTCGAGCTGACATAAAAGCTGACAAAAGACTGTAGGCCATTCAGTGCATCGTTCAAATTTACGACAAGTACCCCGCTGGCGAGGCCCGTAAAGCCATCAGAGAGCTCGTGGACTCTGCTATCGAAGATCAAGTTACTAAGCGTCATGTGGTAAACAAGCTAGCACTGGGAAAGAAGGACCTGAAAGACATGGCATTCCAAGCACAGCTGCGGGGACTCTTACCAAGGGCTGTTTTGGCTGTCGTCCAGGAGCTGACCGATGAATTGCGCAAAATGAAACTCGAGGAGCTCGAGGCTGCTAAAACCAGTCCACTCAAAGCAGCCGTTCAGCATCGCATTATCCTCCCAAATGTGGAGGAGGATGCGATCAGATCCTTAATTAGGTGGCTTTACAGCCAGGGCACGATTCACTACGATAATGCGCGTCATCTGTACGTACATACAAACCACTTCCCACGCGGTGGGGGCTGAGGCTATCACGCCCGCCATGTCGCAGAGCTAACACTGATCAGTTACAACATCCAAGCACTTGCTGGGTCTCTGGGGGTCACTCAACTTGCTGAGCAAAGCTTAAGCAAACTCGTGAATGATGCTGAAGAAACGATCAAGTCTGCACTTCATCACGGTCTCACCCTCCAACAGCTTCTTGGAGTAGGACAAGCCGACGTTCCAACGCCCCAACCAACCTTTGCAAAAGGCAATGTGGTTCAGGAGATCTTCCATCGTGTGCTCAAAGATGAACAAGCGCCTGACAGGCTCCGAGCCCTCGTGGTCAACAGTCTAGCAGAGCATCTAGACTGCGGTCTCTGGGCGCAGCTTGAGCCCATGATCAGCCACGCGACCTCGCTTCGAATCATTGACGCCATGTTGCGACGCGCGCAAATGAAAAAAGAGGAAGTTAGCCTCAAGTTGGAGAATGCCGCCCTCGTTGCCGATCTCGCCACCATCGAAACACTCCGAAACTGAGCGTGAGGGCTGAATCCCTTCAGCTCGGTTTTGACACGGTGTCGTGCACTTTGAAACGGCTGCGAGGAGACTTCAGTTTGCTTTTTGGCACATGGTCTCAACTGAAATGGACAAGCAGGTGATATGGCGTTCTTTTTTGGGCGTCTGCTTCTCTTCTTGGTCTATGCCCCACAACGTGAGAATGTTAGCTTTGGGCACGGAGGAATAGCAACAAGCTCACTGAGGCTGGCTAGACTTATAGATAGCTAAAGAATCAAATGATAAAGAGCCTCAACCTCAGTCTCATTTAACCGCGGAATTCGGACCCACGCGTTGCTCTGCGACGGAGTGTTTGTTATGGCTAGCTTTATGCAGGCAAACCAGGAAAGTATGTGTACAAGGATTCTCTAGTTAGTGACGGCTTCTTTGGGTTAACTTGCTGCCCTGTCGTGACCAGATACAGAATTTCGGGTGATCTATAGAGTTACACGGCAGCCGTTCAGCGTCACACAACGTGTCAACATGTGCGCTCCTTGAGCTCACTATACCGAAACGTCAAATCCCTTTTCAGAAGAGATGCATCGATACGAAGCTCTACTGCCTTTTGTGTCACGGATCGCCTCTCTCCTCGCTGCGTATTGGCACGAAGAGACTTGTCTTCTCCTCCCTTGCGTGTAACAAGCTACCTAGTGATCCCAGCGACCTGGGTTGAGGTTTGAAAACATGCACTTGTTCACGCCCCGGCACGAAAGTACGTCAGCATCTTTCGTCTTGAATCTGCTGCTTGGTCGTTGCTATCCCATGCGCGTAAGAAGACAGGATCAGATGTGCGAGAACCAACTTCCACATAACACGTACCTTTTCTATGCAACCCCATGACCTTCTCAGCAGTCCCTTCTCAGCCTGCACATGACTTGAGGCTCTTGAAGGGATGCATGTCCCTAATGATCCGGTTAGCATATGTGGCTCCTTGCAGAACTGCACATTTTCTGGACACTAATGCGCCGCCCCGCAAGAGGACACGCAGAGTACAACTAACGCTAGGTCAACATCTGTGCGCCGGTTGTCCTGCGGAGTGGCAATATGTACCTAGGTAGGTAGAGTGGTGGTGGAGATGGTAGTTTGAGACCATGACTGCATGGTTGCTAGAAGAAAACAGCCAAGCCTCGTGGAATGCCGATAGATGTGGGACACAGATATGGTAATTAACAGGCGCAGGAAATCGCAATATTTGCCAGACCAGCATCAGTCCTTTGGCAGTGCCCCTAGAAAGGACAAGAGGGGGATCAGTCAACTTTTCTTTGAGCATCTTTGCAGCTTGCACTTCTCCACAAAAACATGGCCACAAAGACCCCCTATGTGCGTTTCATGCAGATCTGATCCGTCCAAGACTGAATTGCATTCCACGTGGGAGAGCCAACCCACATCGCCTCGATTTGGCATGCCGATGAACCGACACACCGTGGCGCTCAGGTGAATCTCATCTTAGCCACTCGTTCTTGTGTCCCCTCTCATTTCGTCACCCCACTCCTTGCTGCTTAACCCATTATGAGGTTTGTGTCAGTGTCGAACAGGTTTGCACCGCTATGGCTTGTTTATCCAAATGGTCCAACCCTGGTCCAGGAGCATGGCATATAAATATTATAGTTACCCGGTTGAGCTTGCACAACACACCGAACAAGCTTCATTCCCGTCGACCCAACACGTTACACCAATACACGGCTCACAGATGGACAGAATGCGTAGTCCTGCAAACACTCAGTGCGAGTATCAACAGTGGTGGGATAGAAAAATGCCTCGAGCTTGTCGTGAAAAGGAAAGGAAGTCGGAAAAAAGCGTGATCTTACCGTCGCCATCTTTACCTCCCGCTCTCGACTTCAACCCAGATGATTTTACATTACCACCACCTTATGACGACACTGTCGATGTCGAAAAAGCCATCCATCCCCTGAGGCTGAACCCTACATTTGACTACGATGTTTCTTCGATTCACTCCGTTGCTAGCTCCACAGGAAGCTTAGCAAAAAGTAGTCCCAAACAAGAAGCATTCCAACCGGAAACAAGACGACATGTGCGAATTATCCGATACTTCCGTTATACCCTATTCGCCGTATACCAGCGACTATTTACATTAGTATTCTTACTCAACTTTATTGGCCTTTTCTTCCTCATACGGCAATACCACTCTCAAGGACAGGTCCAGCTAGATACTTTGGCGACACTTGCATCGTCAAATTTTCTTCTGGCCATCTTGATCCGACAAGACTATATCATCAACTTACTATTTCGGTCTGCATGGCTGGTGTCATGGTCTATTCCGTTAAAATATAGGAAGATCGTAGCTCGGGTTTATTGCTATGGAGGAATACACAGCGGAGCAGCAGCAGTAGGAACCTTATGGTGGATTGCCTTCACAGTGAAGATGATCTGGATGTTCCTCAAGCAAAACGAATACACCCTTGCACTGGCCATCATAGCCTGGGTAGCGTCAGTACTTCTATTGACAATACTCTTACTCGCACTCCCCAAAGTACGACAAAGATACCACGACACCTTTGAACTCACCCACCGATTCCTAGGCTGGACTTCAATCATCCTCTTCTGGATCCAAGTCATCCTTCTCACACGCCACACAACCACCACATCACCCCTATACCCACCTTTCACCTCAGTCCTCATCCGAACCCCAACATTCTGGAACCTGACCATCATGACCTCCATGCTCATCTACCCCTGGCTCCGCCTCCGCCGCTGGACCTTCACCGCCACCCCGCTCTCCACCCACGCAGTCCAGCTCTCCTTCCCCCACCCCGTCCACAAATTCTCCTGCCTAAACATCTCCTCCTCCCCGCTCCGCGAATGGCACCCCTTCGCCACCTTCCCCTCCACCGACCCCACCCGCCCAGGCGCAAGCATGGTGATCTCGAATGCCGGAAACTGGACGCGAGACGTCATCCAAACCGCACAACCCAAAACCCTCGATGACGCGCAGAAACCACACCAAACAACCATGCATTTCTGGGTGAAGTCCCACCCGAAAGCAGGCGTGCTTAGCTTGTCCTGCGTGTTTCCCCGCGTCCTCATCCTGACGACGGGCTCGGGGATCGGGCCCAGTTTATCGTCGCTTCTGGACCGGCCGGAGGGGCAGCATGCAAGGTTGATTTGGTCGACGCGCGCGCCGTTGCAAACGTATGGGGCGGAGATACTCGATCTTGTGGCCAAGGCTGATCGGGATGCGATGATCATTGATACGGATGCGATGGGGAGGCCGGATTTGTTGGATGTAGCGTGGAATGTGTATAAACGGGAAGAAATGGAGGCGGTGTTTGTGTTGAGTAATGAGAAGGTTGTGAAGTGGGTTGTGGGTGGGTTGGAGAAGAGGGGTGTTCCTGCTTTTGGGCCGATTTGGGATTCGTGATTTTGTTGTTGCTGTTGATTGATTATGATGTTGATGATATTATGTTGTTTGCTTGGACGGATATATGATACCCTGTTGAAGTATTTTTACTCAGTATACTTAGACATCACTCGTTATAAGACCAGTGTTGAAGTTTGTTTCGGATACATAGGCACTTGTTGAGTACTGTTTATACATTGATTGTTTACCTATCACTTTTGATCCTTACATCTGTTTCACATGACAATGATGTTACAACAAACCGCGTGGTAGGAAAATCTTCGCCCTACAATGAGGCGAAGGCTTATAAGCCTCGAGATGAATGTAATAAAACAAATCCAACTTGGCTAAACAAGCGTGTGGACAACGAAAGGAAAGTAGGGGGAGATACCATTGCGCCGTCGCTAAATGTTGTAAAGATCAAATCCATATCCATGGATTCCTGTGTTCGCCTCGTGGACCATAATCACTTTTGTGTCGTATCTTACTCATCATCGTGCCGCCTTCGTGCTGGAACAGATAGAGGTTGACCAGCAAGGATAGCTTCACGGTCCTGTCGCATGCCCTCGAGCACAGCAACAAGACCACCTTCACGCATGCGCTCCAGCACGACCTTCATGCCTTCTCTTGCGTTGGGCTGACTGCGTTGAGCACGACTGAGACCGATCTTCTCGATATTTCGCTGTAACGCAGCAGTACCCCAGCTCCTCAAGAAACCCATTTTTTGAGGCTGTTCCTCATCTCCCGCGCCCTCCCTCGCAGCCTCTCGCTTCTTCTTCCACGCTTCGCCAATGTGACTGTGTAGAGTGACTGAGCTTGTGACTTCGGTAGTCTCGCCTGTATCTTCCACCTTTGCACAAGCTCCTGGGCCAGCAAAATTGATGAAGCCATGTCGCCTGGCTGCGCCCTCCATGCCCTGCCACATCTTGGCATCATCCGGCACACTCGGCTTTGGTCGCTTGAAAACTTGCTTCTCAATCACACTCAAAACGCCAGTCCATTCCAAGTTCCTGCTCTCCGTGTCCATCCATCCTTCTTTGACATCGACAACACTCTTCTCGAGGATATAACTTTGGGTGTCGCCACCAGCCGAGGCACCAAGCAAAGAGCGAGGCAGGAGCTTGAGCACCGCCGCGGGAAGTTTTGAGCGCTTGAGGTGCAGCCGGATAGTCGTCAGGCGCTGTGTCTCTGGGTCATAGCTACGCGCAATGGTGTCGGTGGAGAGCACGTGGGTCGAATATGGGTTGGGGTAGCGCAGGAAGTAGGCCAGAGTCACGGCTGGGAAGGGATACGAGTACGTCTCGTTAGAGGAATAAAACTTGACCATTTTTCAGTCTCGTTCAGGTGGTGGCGTCGAATACGGTGGACAATGGTGCTTGGTATTGGTGGATCAGATGAATAAGTATCGGGAGCTCAAGGCAACCTGTATCGCGCGGTGGACTATCTCTGGCGACGAACTTGCATTGTCTCACACACCCAATTGCGATTTGCCAACAACAGAGCAGGCGTGAAGAGCGGGGGTGGTGCGTGAGTGGTGAGAGGATGGTCTGACGGTGACGACAGAATGGAAGCTCAGAGAGGAGTTTTGCGGAGACCAATGAAAGATGTGGCGGTGCTGTGGCCGTGTGTGGCGTCACTAGCGCGGGGCTGACCATGAATGCGGGGAGCTCGAAATTGAAACTTGAGTCAACACAGGGGTGGCTGTTTATTAATTGACACAGTCGCCTGAATAACCTCACTTCCTGTTCCCTTTGGTCGTCACGCCTTTCGAAATCGTGCGTCATGACAGAACCCGAGCCGCCATCTGTGGCTGCTTTGAGCCTCGCCGAAACCGCAACGCAGCCAGTCGCAAAGGCAACAGAACAGGAAATCAACCCTTGGGATGTGCAAGCCGCTGTCGACGAGAACGGCAATGTCCTCGAGTTTGACTATCCTGCCATATCCGCAAAGTGGGCTACCAAGCTCATCGATGACGCCTTGCTTGAGCGATTCGAGCGCGTAACGGGACACAAACCACATCGCTGGTTACGAAGGAGACTGTTCTTCTCCCATCGAGACCTCGAGCTCATCCTCGACAAATATGAGCGTGGCGAGGACTTCTTGCTGTACACAGGCCGTGGTCCTAGCAGTGATGCCATGCACATTGGTCACACGATCCCCTTTGAGTTCACAAAGTGGTTGCAGGACGTCTTTGACGTGCCCCTGGTCATCATGTTGACTGATGACGAGAAGTTCCTGTTCAAGGAGAAGTTGACGCAGCCAGAGGTGTATGAGTTTGCGCGACAGAACGCCAAGGATATCATCTCGATTGGATTCGACGTAAAGAAGACATTCATGTACATTGACTCAGAGTTTTTCTCTTCAGGCTTCAACAGGCATTTCAGTCTCAATGCCACAGAGTTTGAGAAACTCGTTACCAATAACCAAGTCCGTGGTGCTTTCGGCTTCGACGGATCGACCAATATAGGAAGCAATGCATTTGCAGCAAAGCAATGTGTCGCCGCATTTGCCTCCTCGTATCCCTTCATTTGGGGCGAAGACTGCAAAACATACCACCGCTCAAAGAAGCTTGCTTCAATACCTTGCCTGATCCCTTGCGCCATCGATCAAGACCCGTACTTCCGTCTCGTCCGAGAAAATTGCGGCAGGATGGGCCAACCCTCACCAAAACCTGCTCTCATTCATTCAAAGTTCTTAACTGCCCTCCAAGGTGCAGGTGGCAAGATGAGCGCATCGAATCCCAATTCGGCGATTTTCATGGATGACACCGAAAAGCAGGTCAAGAAGAAGATCAACACGCACGCTTTCTCCGGAGGCCAGGAAACACTCGAGTTGCATAGGGAGAAGGGCGGCAACCCCAACATTGATGTTCCCTATCAATACCTTGCATATTTCGAGGATGATGATGAAAAGCTTACGCGGCTCGCTGATGAGTACCGCGCTGGTACCCTCACAACTGGTGAGATGAAGAAGGAGTGTATCGAAATGATGTCAGCATATGTGAAGAGATTCCAAGATGCTAGAGCCAAGGTCACAGATGAGGTCCTTGAAGAATTCTTGCGCCCAAGGAAATTGGAATGGAAGGGCAATCCAAACCCAACAAAGAAGCCAGAGCCAAAGCCAGAGGGTGAAGCTGCTGGAGGCGCTATGCTAGATGCAGATGGCAAGCCAATGACGAAGAACGCTATGAAGAAGGCACAAAAAATGGCTGAAGTTGAGAGGAAGAAGAGGGAAAAGGCCGAAGCTGCTGCAAAGGCGAAGGAATGATTAGCATAAAGTGGATATAGTCACAGGAATTTTACCAAATGATGAAGTGCATTTCGAATGATATCTCTGGCCTTAACATAGCCTTGTATTGTGCCTCAAATCAATTTGTCGTTCTGTTTGGCTTAATTTACTTTTAAACACTCAGTGGTTCTAGACTACACACATCATGAGCGGCATGAGGTAGTTTCCATGGGTATCAGAAGATTTAGCGGTGATCTGCTACCGTGCTATGTGTAATCTTGCATACTTGGTATGCATGCCTATTCCTAAAACGAACGTCTACCACTCGCTTCGGCCCGCTTTCTATTGAAAAGCTTGTGTCGACCACACAACTACCATCTTGGCTTTGGCATTATATGGTCAAGAACATGCTTTACTTATTTCTGCCAAGTCTGATGGATCTCACGGGATGTCTACGATCGTGGATTGGATATTTAAGTGCATGAGCCACTGAGTGCCTTCATAAATGATTCGCTGCTAATTGATGATTGTAGAAAGATTACCAAGTAATGTTAACATCAGAATAACCACATACATATCTCTCCAACGCCTTTCCCTTCTCGATACATTAGTTTTACCTCGTGCATGCTTACCCCACATCATCATGAGCTATCACCCTTCTCCGCATACCAAACTTCTATCAACGTCACATGCTATTTCGACCCATAAGTCCACCATGTGCCCATTACTCAACACATTTCCCTGAAAACTTTACATCTTCTATTCCACATGTACACGCAATCTACATCAGAACTTTTCAATATCCTCAGACCCTTCGCCCTGACACTCCACCAACCATGGAACCCACCGAAAAGCAAGATGTCTCCAACCACAACCACAGACATTCTTCCTCAACAAGCACCTGTCCACCAACTCTCCCCCAAACCCGAACCCACTCAACCGCAACATCCACGACACCCATCCTCCAACCTTCCCTAACACGCCGCCCTCCCACACCACCAATTCCCACCCAAACCGCCCCAGCAATCGACGAGAAGAACCTCACCCTCCTCCAAGCATGCCGCCTCTTCCCCAAAGCAATCATCTGGTCCGTCATCCTCTCCCTCACCCTCATAATGGAAGGCTACTCGACAATCCTGATCCCCAGCATGTTCGCCCTCGAACCCTTCAAGCGACAATTCGGCACCTTGCAAGACTCCACTGTCCCTACGTACGAAATACCCGCGAGCTGGCAATCCGCCTTCGTCAACGGGGGTTTAGCAGGACAAATACTAGGCTTGTTTGTGGCGGGGAGTTTGTCTGAGTGGATAGGATACCGGTCGACGTTGATGGCGGGGCTGGTGTGTATGGCGGGGTTTATTGGAGTGGGGTTTTGTGCAGAGGGGAGGGTGGTGTTGCTTGTTGGGCAGTGTCTTTTGGGGGCGCCGTGGGGGGTTTTTCAGTGTGTGAGTACGGTTTATGCGGTGGATGTGTGTCCCGTTGGGTTGAGGGGGTATTTGACTACGTATGTTCTCCTGCTCTTTTTCCCTTTCACGCTTCGTCAGTCTGTTTTATTTCACGGTATGAATGTTCGAGCAAAGCTGATGACTGGTTGTGATAAGGTATGTAAACGCATGTTGGGTTCTAGGTCAACTTCTAGCTTCCATCGTTCTTCGATCTACGATGCATATCCCCTCGGAATGGTCATGGCGCTTACCTCTCGGACTACAATGGGTTTTCCCCTTGCCGATAATAATCGCTGTACTTTTTGCGCCAGAGTCTCCGTGGTGGCTTGTTCGCCAACAGCGCATTCAAGAAGCAAAACACAATCTTCGACGCGTACGCACTCGCCGCAAGGATGTCGAAACAGAAGCCATGTTTGAGCGCAGACTCGACGCCGCGATTATAGAGATGATGGCCACAAACAAGAGGGAGAAAGAAGTTCAAAGCGGAACACGATACGTAGACTGCTTCCGAGGCGTGGATCTGCGTCGAACAGAAATTGCATGTGTGTGCTGGGTGATTCAAACACTATGCGGAAGCACTTTCATGGGCTTCTCTACCTATTTCTGTACGCCCCCCATCCTCCTCATCCCTCCAACTCCCCCTCCTCTTCCCTACTTACCTCCCCCCATCAAACAACTAACCCACTCCAGACCAACAAACCGGCATCCCCGCCTCCCACGCCTTCACCCTCTCCCTCGCGCAATTCGCCCTCGGCCTCTTCGGCGTACTAATCTCCTGGCTGCTAATGGCGCACTACGGCCGGCGCACACTCTACCTCTCCGGCCAAGTGCTCACCTTCATGCTCGTCCTGCTAATCGGGATCCTCGCATCCTTCGACCACACCCCCCTCCCACACTCTTCCCCACAACACAAACAATCCAAAATCATCCCCCACGCCCAATCCATCCTCCTCCTGCTCTTCACCCTAATCTACGACTCCACCCTCGGGCCCATCTGCTACACGCTCGTCTCTGAAATCCCCTCCACACGACTACGTTCTAAAACCGTCGTGCTAGCGCGGAATTGCTACAACATCTCAGGGATAGTAACGAATGTGATAACGCCGCGGATGCTGAATCCCACGGCTTGGGGGTGGGGCGCGAAGTCTGGGTTCTTTTGGGCGGGGACGGCGGCGCTGGGGGTGGTGTGGAGTTGGGTGAGGTTGCCGGAGACGAGGGGGAGGACGTTTGGGGAGTTGGATGAGTTGTTTGAGAGGGGGGTGAAGGCGAGGAGGTTTGAGGGGACGGTTTTGGGGGTGGAGGAGTGAGGGGAGGGGAGGGGAGGTGGGTGGGGAGGAAGGCTTGGAGGATGGTTGGCAGCTATAACATGACATATATGAATAATGTAATTTTTAATTCTTATATGTCTAATGAGTACTAAATTAAATAGAAACTGAAAAGATATACAGCCTCATTCAGGGCAAAGAGAATTATTGTCGAGGCTCAACAAAAGTTTGGCAAAGATTGAACACCACAAGTTGGCAAGCGGCAAAAGATATAGATATGTGAATGTAGTGAAGACTTGATGTATTCTAGCATAAGCTAGCAAAGACTACCACATTCTTTTCAATCATTCCAGATCATGTCAGACGGCGCGCTGAGTACGTCTGATGAGGTATCCCGTCAAAGTCTTGGTCAAACAGCTTGCCAATCCTTGTCCGACCGTAACCTTCAGCTCAGCATATCGCGAGATCTTAAGGATCCCACAAGCACTTTCGACTACCAGTCTCCTCCAGCCGCAGCACCACCGCCACCCCATGACGATTCACCACCAGCTGCACCGGTAGCTTCAGAGGTACCCCAGCCACCAGCATCGCCGGTATCAGCAGGAGCGCCCCAGCCACCAGAGTCTCCGCCACCAGCATCACCTCCCTCACCGATGGGAACCTTACAGCGCTATTCATTTGTTAGCCCAGTCATCAGGATTAATATAGTTTCATCCGCTTACCTTGACAGTATGGCCCATCTCGCCACAGTTGCTACACTTGACTTTAGACCAGTCCTTAGGCTCAGGGCAGTCACGAGAGAAGTGACCCATCTTCTCGCAGTTGCGGCAGGTGACAGTGTCTGGGTTACGAGGCTGATCACATTCCTTGGCGATATGGTCTGCAGAACCGCAGTTGCGACAAGTACGAGCAGCGACGTTGGGACACTAGAAGCCATTAGCAGTGATTCATCCCCAAGTTAGAGTAGGTACTTACATCTTTGGAGAAATGGCCAGTCTCGTTGCACTTGCGGCACTCGACGCCCTCTGCAGAACGAGGCTCAGGACACTCCTTGGAATTATGGCCCTCCTGCTTGCAGTTCTTGCACGCAAAGGGATTGAAGCGCTCCTTAGGGCAGTCGCGGGAACGATGGCCTTCCTCTTTGCAGTTGACGCAGACCATGGCAGTCTTATTGGCTTCATTCTCGACGATCTCTTCCTTGCAGCTCTGGAAATATGTTAGCTTTAGACCGCAGGAATATGATTGATAAACATACCTTCTTGATGTGGCCCATCTCACCACAGTTGGCGCACTTGGGAATACCGCTATCTTGAACAAGGCCGGCTTTCTTGAGACGCTCCATGTTCTCTTCAGGGCTCTCAGGCCAGCCAACAGCAAGTTTGGCACGACGAGGCTTCGCAGACAGTTGGATAGAAAGAACGAACTCCTGTCCTGGATTGCCGATCAAGTCGACGATGACGTTGGTGGGCGCAACTTCTTGCTGGTTAGCAATGAGGAACACTGGCAGGTCATCTTCGCGCAGAGCTTGCTCGACGGCAGCCAGATCGAACTGATCCTCCACAGCTCGAGCATAGGCGCGCAGGCTCGTGCGGAAGGTATCAAGATCCTTGACTTTAGCTGCTTCGATAAGTGCTATCCAAGCATCTCCAGCCTCCATCTCAGGAACGCCAGTCCAGTCAACAATGCGACGGCCCTTACACTCGAGAGCCTTGTGTCCAGACTGGCCACAAAGCCTACAAGTTGAGGGATTGGTTGGGCAGTCCTGAGCACGATGACCTTCCTCATTACAAGAGTTGCAGGTACCCGTGAAGGCACGCTCAACGCGAGGATTGGGACAATCGGCTTTGTTGTGGCCAACTTCGCCGCAGTTGTAGCACTCCCCAGTGAGGCCACCGCCTTCAGGCTTTTCGGGGCACTCGCGGGCGAAATGACCAGCCTGGTTGCAACTACAAAGATTCAGTGTCAGTGTTCTTGTTGAAGAGATCGCAATAACTGGGAAACTTACATGCGACAGGTCTGATCGCCTCCGTCACCTCCACCAGCAGCGTCTCCGCCTCCACCCCAAGAGTCGCCACCGGCAGTGTTGCCAACTTCCCAGGTGCTGCTGCCGCCAGCATTGCCGTTCTCCCAATCACCGCCGCCTATACATGTCAGTGTCACTGCCGTGAGTTGTTGAAGTAATGGGAGGACTTACCAGTTGCTTCAGACTTGTCCCAGCTCATATTTGCGAAATTCTCGTGTGAGCAGTTGGAGAAGGTTAGTGAGTCAAATAACGAGGCAGTATGAAACTTTGTAGGCGGGTTTGTTTGCCAAGGCGTACGTTGGGAAGGAGCGTGCGTCAGCTTCAATTGGAAATTGGAAGGTGCGGGAAGAAAACTCGTGCAAACGGCTAGAATCAGTGAGCGTAGAGTAAAAGAGACCTTATGTGAGCAGTGACTATTCGTAGGCTGAGCCTTTGGGGTGAGCTTCTACCTACGGTAGCTGTGTGGCAATATGAGGTGAAGTCAGATATTGGCCAGACTGCCAGTGCGGTCAAGTATCATAGTTCACCTGTCAATTACAGTCAAATAGTGAAGTAAACCAACCCACACGGTCCAAGCTCTCCCTCCCTCCCGCATACACATCACAGGCCTATACTCCATCAAAAACCCACCGTAATTAATATCCACTATATATATCCCCCAAACACCAACCCTTCCAATCGAACTCCCGTCAGCAATGGCGGAATCGCATAGCGGTCGGAATCGGCGAGCGTCTCGACATCAAGTCTTGACCAGCCGACGGCATGACCGGTGCGTGAGTTCGATTCTCGGACTGTGAAACATAATAAAGTGTCCGGGGTGAGCAAGGCTCTCCAACAGCCTAGACGACCTGTTATCGCAACAGGACGTCGATTCAACCGAAAACCCGATCTTCTTCCGGTTTTAGGTCGCCTTGGAAAACAAACATCTCAAAAGAGGTGCAAGGTGCTTTTTTGCTGGTGGAGGTGGCGTTGGGAGGGTTCTTTTTGGTCAGTGAGTGAGGTTGTGGAGCTTCGCGTGATAATGTGAAAACAACAACACGAACAGTGAGGAAGATGGCAGCAGGATAGTTGAGAGGTAGGATATAAGACATGAGAATCATTAGACACGTTATTTTTGTACCCTATTTACCCAATAAACATGCATCATGCCATTTGCAAAATAGTTGGTATCAATCACTTCATGAACAGGCATCAAGGCATACCACGCCAAGCCAATTTCCAACGCCTGACACCCCAGCAATATCGCTGCAAGATCAGACACCGCGGAACTATGACATCGTTAGCAAGACTATAACTCAGAATGATGCGGGACACAAGACTTACCATGCGCACCACCAAAAACCACATAGCTCCAATGAACCTAAACGCCGCAAGTCCAGCTACACTGTACAAAACAACAGCCAGATAAATAGTAGCAGCTTGGTTCTGTCGCGCTTGCGCTTCGTCGGGGTTGCTAACGGTGAGTTCCAGACCGCCAGCTTGCAGCACAAGCGCTGAGAGTGCAAGATTACAGAACATCCAGAAGAGGACGACTCCAGACCTGAAGCCCTTGTAGTAATCTTCTTGCTTTTCCGAAGGCGAGGGGATCTTCTTCTCTTCTTTCCATTTGGTGCTGAAAGCGCGCAGTTCGGTTTCGTACTGGGTGTTGAGATCGGCGTCGTCGGTGGGAGCGTGGATGTCTGCTTTACCGTCGGCTTTGGTGGTGACCGAGGGGAGTTTTTCGGGTTTGTCGTCGCCCTTTGTTCCCCAGGTGATGTCGTGGGTGTTGCAGAAGGCGTAGACGTTGAGGATGTTGATGTATGTTGGTGTCATGAGGAGGTATTGGATGAAAGAGGTAAACATGTGCCATGGATCCAAGAAGATGATGGATACCACGAGCCACATGACGTATGTCGATAGCAGCGATATGATCAGTGTTGCGAAGATCTTGTCTTTGAATAGATCTCCGACGTTGAAACCGTTGTTCTTTTTGATCTGACTTTGCACGGATCTGACAGTAATGTAGATCGATGCAAACATGAGATATGCCATGATGATGCACCAAAAGTATACCATCGACATGTACCATTTGTTCGATCCTTGAGGCCGATTACCGAGAGACAAGATGAAACATGTTATCAGTACTGCAATATACAACCATTCGAAGATGATGAAGAGAACTTTGCCAGCAGTACCAAGTTCATTTTGCAGAGAAGCCGTGAGGATGCGGAAGACCAGAAAGAAATTACCGAGAGCGAACCAAGCGAAAAGCATGCTGATGGTTTGATAAGTGAATTCAACCAGGAACATCATCTTTCGCAGGAACGAATGGTCGCTGCGGAAGATGTCGAAGGAGTGAGCCAGAGCGTAGACAGCAGCAAAGAAAGAACCATTCAGCCAACGACGACGTTGACTGATGAATTCGGCCATGGTAGTTGGAACGTCAGTTTCACCGTTGGCAGACTTGACGTACTGCAAGATCCAATGGCAGTTCCTCTTTGAGACCAGTTCGAAACACAAAATACGATCCTCGGCAAGGTACATGTTGGCCGTAAAGATACCTGCGTTGGCGCCATGCATCTTCTCACCAGCAAAGTACTTCTCCAGTGGTCCTTGGCCGGTCTTGTCATTTTGTAGAGCAACATAGCGGTAAGCTGAGAAGGCACCAGGAAGCACAGTAATGAATCCGAACGCCGATTCCAGTGGTTTATCCAAGATATTACTCATCTTATACTCAAAGTTTTGAGTTGCAACGAGCGGGTTCAACAGCTTCTTTCCCCTATTCAATAGTTAGTCTCATCATCAAGTCTAATATGAAAGATTCCGCTTACTTGACCAACATGGCCTTGATTTCACCACAAGCGCCAGCACACATGGGTTCGAGGTCAAAAGCTTTCCAAAGATGATAGACAGAATCTTTACCGGGTTTTGTTCCAGCATCAATCAAGACACAAATATTAGGATCCAAGACCTGCCCGAATGCCTGGAAGAACCATCGATGGGAGTTGATCTTCTTCTGATTCTTCTCCTTGAGACAGAAGAGCATCTGAACTGGTGTGTTGCCTTTCTTAACGCCAACCACACCTTTCTTGATGTCCAAGGTCATCTGGGTAGTATACTATTATTCGGTTAGCGTAGATCTAGCCAATGACATAATCCGACCTACTTCGTAAATATGTGCAGTCACATCCTTGCCGTTAACTTGCTGTTTAGCAATGCCATCCTGATAGACACCAAGTGCTGCTAGTACGGCTCGGGTACGGGGGTTAATCTTGGCACGCCCGTCGCTGACGACGCAGACTACGATCTTCTTCCACGCGTCCTTGCCCCACGTTTTGCTATTCGTTCGCGAGTTCATGTATTCGATATTCTTAATTACACCCATCATTGTACGCGCGAACAACTCATCCTCTTCATTGTACATGGTAATGACGATAAAAAGTTCCGTATGCCTAGGCTTGGCAAACAACTTCTGTCGCAGGGTGAAGCGCTCTGCGTCGAAATCCGCAGGATCGCAGGTGGCGGCTGAGTAGCGCATGTGGGTGAATTCGTCACGCTCGGGAGGCTGAGCATGAGGAACCTGATTGAGCAACCGAGGAGGAATCGGGCAATCCAACACCAGATTACCTTTGAACAACTGGACTTCCTTGACCGTCTTCCACCGCTTGATTTGCGCTGGCTGAGGTGTGGGTGCTGGCTCGTCGTGAAATGGGTCCTCCCCATCATGCATCTCATGTGGATCGGGCCCATATGAGTTGGCGCCCGGAATCATAGGCCTCCTATCATCCTCATCCTGCCAGTAATGATCTGGTTGTGTGCCATAACCCGGGTGTGGGCTTTCGCCTGGATGTGGGTCGTAGGGCTGGTTGTAGTAGGCATCGTGATGCGCCTGGGGATCGAGGGAATAATCGCTGTCATGTCGTGGTCCACCTGGTCGAGGGTCGTAGTTATCGTGGTAGTTTCCTGCAGTGTAGGGTATGTTTTCTACAGAATACTGCCATGTATCAGCAATGCGCTCGCATGTTTGTTTGTGATTGCTTCAACGCTCCCGACGTCTTGAAGCTCTTCAGCTGGATGAATACTCACACTGGGTTGTAATGGCAGTCGGTCGCCAGACGCTGCCGCTGGATTTGGGCCCATGGGAATCTCGAGCGGTGCCTGTTGGTGGGCATATCGATCTTCTAGCTGGTAGCCCTGTAGTGGATGGCCAGGTGAGGGAGTGCGCCCTTGAGGCCTTCGGGGATCCATTTCGTAGTTGTCGGCACCACTATGTGAGCCTGTATTGATTGTCGCGAATTAGCAAAGTGCAAGAAAGCAAGCAGAAGAGCGCAATCAAAAAGGCGACGGCAGGGTAATATCTGGGAGATCGACTTGGCGCACTGCCCCAGTCCGCGACGCAAATCATGTGCTATGGTACTCACCTAGCCGATTGTAGTTTGACATTCGTATTACAGTATGCTGCGCACTGCTTCTGCGCCTTGAACCTGTGACAGCTTTGCGGCCGACAAGTCTTCTGCCCAAACACGCCGGGAGGATTACAGGCTTTTGGGATCCGGGTTACCCAGGACGATGCGCGTGGATTGACCTGCTAGGGCTAAGGCTGCTCGGTTTCAGGTTGGTTTGGTGGGTCGAATCAAGCCTGTTTACCTAGCAACCATGAGCAGTGTAACCTTGGTAATCGATAACCGCGACCTGTAGCAGCGAGCAAGTGAGACGAAGGCAATGCAGAGGATATAGATTTAGAACTTCACGAAAGACATCAGTCTCTGTACAAATGCAGTGAGCAGGTCTTTCAAGTGCAGTCAGTTGCCAAGCCACAGCCACACAGCCCGAAAGGATGAAGCGAGAAGGTGGTGGCTGAGCCGCGTGTTTACGAATCCCTGGCCGGATTATTTTGGGTCTGCCTATGAGATCATCCCTCCAACGGCTATCCAATTTGCCGGCTCTCTCTAGGCTGAGCACGATGGCAAACTATGGCAAACTCACGAGTGGAAAGGATGCAGCATTATCATTGTAAACGTTGGTTTTTCAGTAGAGGTCTTCACCAACTCGCGTTCGTATTCAGCTGTAGTGCGGCTGACGAGGCAACGCTCGTTTTGGGGCATGCGAGCCGATAGCAAAAGTCAAAGGAAATTAGCACCATCAAACCACCTTGCACCCCAAGGGAAGTTACTGTCTTCCTGTGACCCAAATCATTGTGATAATCGGTGTTGCATGTGATCATATGACGTGGGCTTCAACATTAACATTCATCTCTCTCGATGCATGATCCAATCAACTGCCACCCAAGATGAATGACTTGACCCAAACACACGGCTCTCTTTTTCATATCAAATCTAATCTAGGGTATCATCTAACTCGCCATATCAACTTCCCCTCTTCAACTAAGTTCACCTGCATCCAATCGTTCCAAAAACACCCTCCCAAATCTCTCAGCCTGCTCGTACGCCGTTTCAAATCCATCATCTCCTCCATAGTACGGATCTTGAACTTCCTCCCCTCTTCCACCCCTCCTCATCTTACCGCCAAACTCTCCAAACAGCATGACTTTGCCCACACCTTCTTCGCTTCCCAGTTTCTTAATCTCACGCTGCCTCAACCTTGTCAGGTCTTCGAGGTTGTCATCGTCCATGGCGAGTATATAGTCAAACTTCTTGAAGTCCGCGGTGGGGTTGAATTTGCGTGCAGCGTGTCGGTAGGTAGTTATACCGTGGGATTTGAGAGTGCGCATTGTGCGCGAATCGGGTGAGTCGCCGACATGGTAGGCGCCTGTGCCGCACGAGTCGATGCTTTCTACGAGGGGATGTGCGGGCTTGTCGGCGGGGCGTGTCAAGTGCTGGAAGACGCCTTCAGACATGGTTGAACGACCTGTAAGAGTTGTTAGATGGGATGGATGGGAAATGAGCGGGAGACGTACAGATGTTGCCTAGGCATACGAAGAGGACAGATACAGGCTGGGGAGATTTTGAGTCGCTCATTTTGGTGGTTGAAGAGTGGTGGAGGGGAAGAGTGGTGGTGAGGGGTTGTAGAGATGTGAAGGGTATTGAGACTTTTGAAGCATGCCAAGACGTCATATAAGCTGGGTGGTATATTCACCGTTATTTAACAGTTTTTATATAGTACAAAATATGACTTTATCAATCCCAATGAAGATGAATTGCGAACATCAATTACGCCAGCCCTCATTGTGCGCTCTGCATCTCCTTCTCCAACTCGCGCAGCCTCTGCACCAGCCTACTCGTCATATAATCCGTCAGACCCAATATCCCATCCCTCGTGATAATTCTATACGTTCCGCTGGTCTGGAAATTTCCTCCTCCTTCTGTGAACCTGCCATTGCCATCAACTTCGACACTCCCAATGATATCCTCAGGCCACGCTATGCGCCCGTAGTCAGGTGGATTCCGCAAGTCACTAATATGTATCCAGCCACCATGGCCTGCTCCTCCAGCTCCACCTTGTTGATTTGCACCGCCAGACCCATCACCTCGAGATGCTTCTCCGAGAAATGTTCCACCTGGTGATGCAAACACAGCAGCCTGTTGCTGAACTGCCGGATCTGATGTCGCGTACCGGCTGTATACGTAGGAGAGTATTGAGAGGAAGTCGGGATTTGCGGTGAAGTTCTGAGGTGTGGGTGGCAGTGAAGTGCAAGTTCCAACAGCAAGTCGCTGGTTTGGTGGCTCGGTAGGTAAGAGGGAAAGAAGCGAGCTTTGTGAATCTATGGGATGTTTGTGAACGTACTGGAGATGTATTAATTAGCCCAAAGTATATCATCTACATATAGTCTACTAACAATGTGTGGGTTATTCTGCAAAGTAGAAACAGTTCTTGATCCTCTTAAAAATAGAGTGGGGGTGCGACAAAAACCAGAGCGCAAGCATTGCGTTGACTGTGCAATTCCTCTTGACAGCATTGCGATATGTAATTATATGGAACTGCGAAACTTTCGAAAGTCAACTTGAATGTGTTGTGTTGTCTAATTGCAGCTTCGAAAATGTTTGAGCTGCATACATGACGATGACGAGCAAAACTGCGTCCAAGCTCCTTGCCCGTCGCGGAAGATCTCCCGGGCCTGCCTCAAGTCGATTCATGGCCTACATGACCCTCCACTCCATCACTGCCCGACTATTATACCGTTCTAACCGAGTCTAGTCATTCCAAATCGCCGAGGTATTGCGTCGGAGAGAGAGGGACAAATTTTGCTGAATCGATGAGTCTATCCCGCGTAGAAAGCTTCCCAGCCGCGACTACAGCACACCTTTTCCCAACGGACCGCTAGCTCCACCCCACCAGATGCAAATTGTTCTCCTCGACGAATGACCGGCGGCGATCCAAGAGCTATGCAACCACGGCCGGTGTCGGCTTAGCGGCTACTAGAAAGAGCTCTTACAAGCTGTTAATAATCATGACTGGCCACTCTTCTTTTACTTTTCATCTGAATTGACTTCAGACAAAAGCTCAAGCATGGCGTCGTCAGAAGCTGCTCGGAGAAGGCCAGAGAAAGGCGTGACGGAAACGACCGCACCCGGAGATGAGCAATTGCACCAAGATGTTGAGAATGGACCTGATATGGTCAATATCGATAGGATCGAGAAGGTCTACGCGTAAGTTTATTTCTCGAGTTCCAGTACATTTTGTTAATTCAAGTGTAGCAAGCTCGACCGCAGAATTTTACCGGCATTCTGGGTACTATACTTTATGTGCTCAGCAATTCGATCCAACATTGGCCTTGCGCAGACGATGAATATCAGCAGCGGCCACGATCTGGGTTCTGTCCTTCACATAACACCCAAGCAAGTTTCAACTGGTCTGGCATTATTTTATGTCTGTTATGTCATCTTCGATCTACCATCCAACTTGATCATGTCAAGGGTCAGTCCACATGCATGGATGAGTCGTATCGTCACTTGCGTTGGTATCATTGGCATGTGTTTGACTGCGATGAATGCAGCTTGGAATCTATAGTACGTTCTCCTTAAAGTGAAAACTGAAGCCCTCCTGACGATGTAAAATAGTTTGCTTCGATTATTGCTAGGTATTGTCATTGCTGGCATGTGGCCTGGCATGTCATACTATTTGACTCTCTTCTACCCACCATCCAGGACAGGAAAGCGCATCGGCCGCTACTTTACAGCTTCGCAAATTTCAGCTGCCGTTGTTGGTCTCGTATCTGCTGGTTT
The DNA here is from genome assembly GCA_000498155.1 of Shiraia sp. slf14. Classification (NCBI taxonomy): domain Eukaryota; kingdom Fungi; phylum Ascomycota; class Dothideomycetes; order Pleosporales; family Shiraiaceae; genus Shiraia; species Shiraia sp. slf14. Next base: position 294,880 of record AXZN01000050.1, read on the forward strand.
CCAGAAGATGGATGGCATTGGCGGCTTGGTAGGTTTTCAATGGATGTTCTTGATCTATGGCATCGTCGGCTTCATCGTTGGTGTGTCCCTGCTCTGGTGGTTGCCAGATCGCCCACTTCCACCAGGAGAAGTGCGCGATCGGTCAGGTTGGCGAAGGTTCATCCCTGAGAGCAAACCTGCTTTGACAGGTGAGGATGCAAGGATCCATTACGAAGACCTGACCAGAGTCTACAACCGCCGTATGTGGAACATGAAAGATATCTGGCACATCATCATCGACTGGAGGATTTACCCACTCGTCATTATGTACTTTGGTGTTGTTGGTGTTGGCAACGGCACTCAAGCATATGCGACAGTCATCATCCGTGGTATCAACCCACGTTTAAGTGGTATTCAGCTCAGTCTGCTTTCTGCACCCATCTGGCTGGTAAGTCACTTATTTGCTGGCGCAAGACGTACGGCTAATGTGTTTAGATGGACGCCCTTGCTATTTTATTAGTCACACCACTCTCAGATCGCTTCCATCACTATCGAGCATGGTTCTTCAGCGGCGCAGTCATGATTCAAATCACCGGTTTACTCATGGCAACGTTTGCCAAACACTGGACTCGCTATGGAGGCGTATTGCTGGTTGGGTTTGGACTAGGGCCCACGGTCCCCATTTGTATGGCTTGGGCTAACGAGATTTTTCAACCGCGCCATGGAGAAGTAGGTGTAGCCGCCGCCAGCGCACTCGTCTCTGGGCTGGGCAATCTGGGCAGTATTCTAACTACGTATGCGCTGTATTCTGGATGGCCCGAGGATGCCAAGCCAGGCCCACACCGGTATCGCAAAAGCAACTTGGTCATGATTGGGATTTTGTGCGGCAGTATCATCAGTGCAGCGAGCATGGTAGTATTGTTGAGAGTATTTGGTAACAGCCAAGCCAAGCAAGTAAGTAGCGCGAGTTCGACGAACGAGGGCGAGGCTGGCTATGTCGATGGAGCGGCTAGGCGCGAGGTACAGCAGCGCGGACTGGGGCGGATGTTCTGCTTCAGATGAGAAGGGCAGACCCTGCGTCGGGACGGAGCAAACTCCCTGGAGGCTGCTATTGGAGTGATTGTACCGACCAGAATGTGATGATTTGGTATGGAGATGTAAGAAATCCATGTTTTTTGCCGTCACATGAACAGCTGCATGTGGCGTGAGAGGAGAGATGATTGGTGGTGGCAGCTTCTAGAAGAAGAAGCTACAGATTTTGTGTGACAAGATACTAATTTGTTGTGCGAATTGTGCTGAATAAACGAATAGTAATAATGGTAATGGCATATATAGCTTGAGTATCGGAGGCTCAACGAGGCATTGCATGTTCTTTGATAGCTGTTGTGAAAGGATACGGTCAGGTATGTCGGGGCAAAGGGAAGGAGCTATGGGCAAGCTGTATGCAAGTCAACATCCTAGAGCTGACCGCATTGCTTGGAAAGTTTGGGGGGCCATGACGTTTGACAGCCGTCGATCGAAGGAATAAAAATAGTGTTCACTCAAGAGGAGATGCAGGCTATACAGCTGATGTAGTGCAGTGTCGTGAATGTATGGCGAGGTAGAAGGGATGAGGAAGCAAGAGCTAACCGAGGATCGCCGCTTGAAGCATGGATGCAAAGAAAAAGGCCAGCAGCAGACAGGGGAGGGGCAGCTTTGATGACGATACCCTCGATACAATACATACTTTTGATACTTCACACCTACTTTTCTCCTCCCCCCTCAACGCTCATTCGCCCTCGAGCGCCATGTTGAGCTGCACTGCATAGCCAATCGCCCATTGCTTTTTTGCTGCATTCCAATCCCAAGGCTGTCCCTATTTCGCGTCACCACCGGCCGACCATCACCGCAGAGCCCCACCATCCGTTTCTGGCCATCCACCGCTGTACACGATCGTTTAATCAAAAGCCGTGCATTGTCTTTGGCTGATTCACCACCCTCCCCACCCTTGACCAGTTACCAGTCACACTCGTAGCCGCCTACATTTACATCACCTCCAACACTGTTCCAGCAACCGTACGAATAAACCCTCAGCAGGTCTTTCCACCGCCACCTTCGCCCTCACCACCACCGCCGCCGCCGCTGGCCCAACCTAGACGTGTATCCTACATCGTATCCTAACTTGATGGTTGTATTCACTGTGCTACCGTAGTGGGGCAGAGAGCAAGAGCAAGAGCGCGTGCGTGTGTCCAAGCACAACGGTTGAGGCCATCCTCAGGCACAAAACACTACCGCACCCACCCACCACCCCGCTGCTAGGTCGAGCTATCCCCAGACTGTCTGACGTAAGTATCACTTTTGCACATCGCCCTCCAACCCCCCCAGTTACGGCTGCAGTTGGCGGCTGCGGCGGGACTGCGCATTGCATCTTGTCGTTATTGCCATAGCTCTTTTTGCCTCTCTTTTTCCTGGCTGCTGTGTCTTTTGGTTCGGGTGCAGCTTCACATGCAAGGACCCCCTCCCGTTCTGTTGGGGCCCTGTCTGCCCGCCCGCCAGCCCTCTGAATCGGCAGAGTTGCTAACACACCACACTTGCAGACGTGCATACGCGCAGACGAGAGCTGCTCCACACCCCGCCCAACCCTACCGCCCTCCAGCTCCAGGATTTGCGCCTTGGGGTCCTGCGACTTCCTCCGCTTTCTCCCTGTTCGCCTGCCTGCCTGCACGTCCACGCTGGAGTCCGCGCCTACCGCGCCCGCCAATCCCCTCCGCCGCCGCCCCTCGCCATGTCCGCCGCTCTCGATAATGAGGATCTGGAAGAGCTTTCCATCTCCATGCCGCACCCGCGGCGTGGAGGAGCGAGCACAACCAAGACGGTCGACTTCGTAACCCCGCCGCCCGCCGCCCCCACCACCATCATGCAGGAGAGCAAGGCCAGGGACTCCAAGGCTAGCCAGCGCCTGGGTCAGTATACCATAGTCAAGACGCTGGGCGAGGGCTCCTTTGGCAAAGTCAAGCTGGCCACTCACCAGGTCAGCGGCCAAAAGGTCGCCCTCAAGATTATCAATCGCAAGCGGCTCGTCACCAGAGACATGGCTGGCCGTATCGAGCGCGAGATTCAGTACCTGCAGCTGTTACGACATCCCCACATTATCAAGCTGTACGTCTGGCCCCCTACCCTGCACACAACTGATATTCGTAAAAGCATGCTGACCCAAGATGCAGGTACACGGTCATCACCACACCCACCGAGATCATCATGGTCCTCGAGTATGCTGGAGGAGAGCTGTTCGACTACATTGTCAATAATGGAAGGCTGCAGGAGGACAAGGCCCGGAAGTTCTTCCAGCAAATAGTATGCGCTGTCGAGTATTGCCATCGCCACAAGATCGTCCATCGAGATCTGAAGCCAGAAAACCTTCTCTTAGACGACCAATTCAACGTCAAGATTGCTGACTTTGGCTTGAGCAATATCATGACCGACGGCAACTTTCTCAAAACGAGCTGTGGAAGCCCCAACTATGCGGCACCTGAGGTGATTTCGGGAAAGCTGTATGCTGGTCCTGAAGTCGACGTCTGGAGCTGTGGTGTCATTCTCTATGTCCTGTTGGTGGGACGGCTCCCCTTTGATGACGAGTACATCCCTACCTTGTTCAAAAAGATTGCTGCGGGAAATTACAGCATTCCCAATTACCTGTCACCCGGCGCCGTCTCCCTAATCAAGAAGATGTTGATGGTCAATCCTGTACATCGCATTACTATCGGGGAAATCCGCATGGATCCTTGGTTCACCAAAGATCTGCCCCCATACCTTGAGCTCCCTGTACAAGAGTTCTACGATAGCGGCGTGGATCCAAACAAGGCCATTGACCCCAAGTCGCTTGCTCCTCTCGCACCTCCCCCTGTTGTACAGAAATTGCACGAGACTGTGGTTACAAAACTGGGCAAAACAATGGGTTACGCAAAACATGATGTTCAAGATGCTTTGGCGCGTGATGAACCCAGCGCAATCAAAGATGCATATCTGATTGTCCGAGAAAACCAAATCATGAAGACCAATCGTAAGTGGCGCCCCCAGCATCCTGTACATAATCCGTTGCGGGGAGCCATGTGCACCCTGGTCAAGTCTTCTGACTGCAGTCGGTGGTACAATGCGCAGCTATTCGCTCGCTCAAATATATACGATTCATGCATGGAACCCTTTTACTAATCAAGATGTGTAGCATTAATGACCCAAGAGAGTAATCTCACCCAATTCCTCGCTCAATCTCCACCAAGTCACACGGAAAGCTATCTGAACAGTTCGATACCACACACTTTGAACAGTTTGACTCGGCCACAGGTCGTTCCTCCAACAGCGTCTGACCACGAACGTGCGCGGCAAGGCTCAAATGCGAGCAGTCAGCTTGCGAATATACGAAGTCCGGTCAGCACCGTGGCAATCCTCCCTAGTAGTCTCACAGAATATCATAAAGCGTACATGAAAGGCCACCCTAGGCCCCCTCCAAAACCCGAAAACGACTTTCCACCCACACCAGAGCAGACAGAAGAACAGAAGCAGATATCGGCACGGCGACTGAAGCCCAACTTCCGCGCTCTCCCAACGCCTGATAGGCAGAGACCAGAACCCATGACATCCTTGCCAGCTAAAAAGCCACGGCCAACCAAATGGCAGTTTGGCATCCGTTCAAGAAACCAGCCTGCAGAAGCAATGCTTGCTATCTTCAAGGCGCTCAAAGCAATGGGTGCTGATTGGGAAGTACCAAAGATACGGAAGGCTGGAGGAAGAAGTGGCTCTCGATCTCGCTCACGCAGCGGCTCACGCGAGTCCAAAGAGAGGTCACGTTCGAGATCACGTAGCCGATCGCGGAGCTGTTCGATATCTTCACATGATTCAGAAAACGAACGAAGATCTGGCGACGACTCCCCACAGCGAGAGCCCCTGAGTGTCCGCAATGGAGAATCTGACGAGCAACGAGGTCGCCCCAAGAAACATTACAACCACACTAATGACTGGGGATATTACATTCCACAAGATCCTTGGGTCATCAACGCCCGATTCCGCAAGGACGGCATGTTCCCACCAGGTGTTACCCATCCTTCATCAACTCACTCCTCTCGCGTCGATCTTGCCAATGATCCTTCTGGCCTGCGTAGACGCAGCTCAACCAACACCAGCACCTCGAGTCTCAACAATCAAATCGATAATATGACGATAAATGAACGAGCCGGCTCTGTCGGAGATGACACGCCGCCAGCCGACGAGGCCGTGTATATCTACATGTCAATTCAACTATACAGTATCGACCGCGACTTCTTCGTCGTAGATTTCAAGTGCGCAGGCTACGAGCGTCTCGTCTCCAATCTTGTCCGAGAAGTCAAAGCAGCGTCGACATCCAACACCTCAGTATCCAATCTCGCACTCTCTTCCTCACATCCTCATCATCATGAAGATGGCTGGGATGATGAACAAGGCGTCTGGCGTCGTCTTAATGAAGGAGAGCCCCTTCCTGACGATCTAGCGCGACAGTTACGTGATGGAGGGAAAGGCGTATTACGCGAGCGAACGGAAGAAGTAGGCGCAGGGAGAACAGAGGGAGAAAAGGTTGTGACCAGTCCATTCCCGTTTTTGGACGTTGCGAGTACACTGATTTTACAGTTGAGTGGAGAATAAATAATGCTACATTTCTCTTAGATGGTACTTTTGTATGATGTAGAGTATGGATATAGGTATGACTATGGGGAATTGTAACGCAAATGCATGGAGAATGACACAATGGAGACGGAAGAGCTCTGGCTTAATGTTGTGATGTGTGGAATATGGTAGCTTATCGATCAATGAACATCTCTTCTTCCACTTGAAACTTGCCAACGTGTATCTTTCCTCCAACCATTTCTTTAAACCTCTTCTCATACTACCTCCCACCTCACCTCCCCAACTTCACAACCCTCCCAAACCCAAACCCCCTCACACCACTACTAACCCACACCCCCTCCCCCACCTCCACCGTCTCCACCCCAACCGGCTCCTCCATACAAAACCCCTTCCCCAACGCCCACCGCCTACTCGTCCCCCTCTGCCCCCCAGCCCCCACCTTCGCACTCCTGACACTATGCCCCCACCTTCCCGCAAACGGCATCCTCAACTCCCCCTCATCCCCCTGCAGTCCTTCCTTCAACGTCTTCGCAGTGAATTCCCCACTGGGCACACCCACGGGCGGGGTTACCCAGCGACCCCCGCGGTAGAGGTACAAAGATGTTAAAGTGCCTTCGGTGATTTCGTGGACGTCGTTGTAGAGGATTACTTCGGCGTAGGAAGGGAATTGCGGGTTGAGGGGCAGGGCGCGGGCGCGGGAGGAGGTGTAGGTTGTGCGGGAGGTGGTTTTTAGCAGGGTGAGGGGGGAGGTGGGGGTTGGGTGGGTGTCGAGGGAGAGGGTCCATTGGGGGGTTGGGGGGGTTTGAGGTGGTGAGGATGAGGATGGGGGGTGGGAGGCTTGGGGAGAGGGAGAGGGATTTGCGGGATGGGGTTGAGATGGGTGAAGAGTGGATGGTGGGGGGTCGAAGGAGGTGGGGTAGAGGGTTGAGAGGGGGAGGGGAGGTGTGGGCATGCATTCTACAGTCATTGTGGCGGCTTTGTCGAAGAGGATGCGGAGTTTTAGAGGGGAGGTTGTGTGCTCTGGGTTGTTGGTTTGCCAATCTTCGACGCGGGAGAGGAGTGTGTTGTGGAGGGCCTTGCCGTCTTCCAGTGCGGCTTCTACGGCGTGGAAGTCGAAGTGTTGGGCTGCTTCGATCATGCGGCTGCGGTGGTAGGCGAGCATGTAGAAGGGTGAGGGGGTGATGAAGTTGAGGTCTGGCCTGGAGTTTTCTTCGGATTGGAGGAGGAGGGGGTCGTAGCGGAGGGAAGTGAAGAGTTGGAAGTCCTCGTCTGATGACATGTTGATTTCACTTTGAATCTCCTCTAGGAATTATTTCCAGTTTTTTTTATATTTCAATGGCCCGGCTTGGTCTTATGTTGATATGTTGTGGTATATCCTGGTGCTCACATGTTCGTTGATGATATGTTAGTCCTTGTAGCCCAATTGCTTGCTTCTAAACTCCGATTACGCCGATGCGGGTCCTATGCACATAGACGTGGCAACGAAGCATAACACGACTCGACCTAGACTTAGAGCAAATAGCGGTGGACAGAGTCTAGGTAGAAGGGTCTAGTATAGGACAGCTGTTTGTGCCTGGATACTCTGGACGCAGGTGAGATGTCACGTGCAAGACAGGGGACGGCCGGATCGAGGTATATAGTACGAAAGCACATGTTTGTGGGCTCTGAATTCGAAACCAGCTTACCGAGAGTCAATATTCAACTGTTTTGGACTTACGAATATTCGAGGAAATAAAATAGTAACGAAGATTGCAAAAGTCGAGTGGATTTATGCCCAGCGGCTGATGACGTCCGGTTCGCGAGCTTGGACCAAGCAACTTCGCCCAAGATTTCAAAAGTGAGCTCACACAACAGCACCCACTACTTACCGCCATTGAGCGCCGCCATCACCTTTCTCTAATTATCGCCATCCCTTTTTAATATCTTGTTCTTCTCTTCCCTTCATCATGGCGCCCACAAACAATGCGCCCCTGCCCAACACCCCCGGCCCATTCCCCGTCCAGATTCCCGACCAAGGCACAAGTTCGCTATGGGATCGCATATCCACCTGGGCATCTGAGAACAAGGGTGTAGTCTACACTGTTGCGGGTATCACATTGGTTGCTGGTGCTGGTGGCGTGATATACTACTTTTCCTCGGAACCTGGACAAGATGCGAGCACAACTGCTAGCAATAAGAGGAAGAAGCAGCGAGAACGCAAGCGCGCAAAGGACCGGGCTGAAAAAGATGCTTCTGCCAAAGAAGAGGCTCCATCTGTTGCTACCGAGCCAAAGAAGGCTTCCGTTGCTGCGGCGAGCGAGGATGAGCTTCCAGAAGTGGATGAGAGCTCCGTTGGAGCCTTATCAGAAGAGGTATGTCACATGTCGTCAATGCATGGTGATCACCTTTGTAATAGAATGTTTAATTAACAAGTTCTCGACAGCAACGAAAAGAATACGCCGCGAAATTGAAGGCTGCAGGTAACAAGGCCTATGGCTCAAAAGACTACAACCGCGCCATTGAACTCTACGGCAAGGCCATCCTCTGCAAGCAAGACCCCGTCTTCTACTCGAACCGCGCCGCCTGCTACAATGCCATGTCGGAATGGGAAAAGGTTATTGACGACACGACTGCTGCCATCAACCTCGACAACGAATATGTCAAGGCACTGAACCGACGAGCCAACGCCTACGAACAGGTCGAGCGTAACAGCGAAGCCCTTCTCGATTACACTGCCAGCTGCATCATTGACGGCTTCCGTAACGAGAGCAGCGCACTCAGTGTCGAGCGTCTCCTCAAGAAGGTCGCCGAGACCAAGGGCAAGGCCATTCTTGCGTCCAAGGAAAAGAAGCTGCCCAGCCCCACTTTTGTCACCAACTATCTCCAGAGCTTCCGGCCAAAGCCGCCACCATCTGGACTGGAAGATGGTACTGAGCTAGACGAGGCAACCGGCCGGGGTCAATTGCAGAAGGGTTTGAGGGCTTTGGCCACAAAAACTGGTGATGGCTATAATGAAGCCGCTGCTGCTTTCGACCGTGCTTTGGAGCTCGGTGAATTGGGCGATCTTGAAGCTTTTGCTTATAACATGCGAGGAACTTTCAGCTACCTTAAGGGTGACAACGATGACGCTCTGCGGGATATGGACAAGAGCATTGAATTGCAGCCTGACCTCACACAAAGCTACATCAAGCGAGCCAGCATGCATTTGGAGCTTGCTAACCCAGATGCTGCTGAGGCTGACTTCGCGGCTGCTATGGAACAGAACCAGAGCGACCCTGATATTTACTACCACCGCGCACAACTACATTTTATCAAGTCGGAGTTCGGTGAGGCTGCGAAGGACTACCAAAAATCGATTGACCTGGACAAGGACTTCATCTTCTCTCACATCCAGCTTGGTGTGACACAATACAAGATGGGCAGCATCGCTTCGTCAATGGCCACTTTCCGCCGCTGCATGAAGAACTTTTCTCAGGTACCCGACGTCTACAACTACTATGGTGAATTGCTGCTCGACCAGCAAAAGTACCAAGAAGCTGTGGAGAAGTTCGATACCGCCGTCGAGATGGAGAAGACGTCCAAGCCTCTCGGCATGAACGTCCTACCTTTGATCAACAAGGCTTTGGCCCTGTTCCAATGGAAGAACGATTTCTCAGAAGCCGAGAAGCTGTGCGAAAAGGCGCTTATCATCGACCCAGAATGCGATATCGCAGTTGCCACCATGGCACAACTACTCCTCCAACAAGGAAAGGTCACCGAGGCCTTGAAATACTTTGAACGTGCCGCTGAGCTGTCGAGGACGGAAGGTGAGATTGTCAACGCATTGAGCTATGCTGAGGCAACACGAACACAACTTGAGGTACGTATTGCTTGCCCTGACCCTTTGAAGTTACTGTATAAATGATTCGGCCAAATGCTAATCCTTATTTCACAGGTTCAAGAAAAGTATCCCAGACTTGCATCGAGACTAGGCGCCATGGGTGCTGCAGCTGGTGGAGGATTCGGTATGCGATAAAATGCCCAAACAGCATAATTACTTTGACGTTTTGCGTGCACATGTCTGGCCTTGCTCAGAAGAAAAGAAATATGACGCTTTTTGCTCGGTTCGCTGGATTGGGTGGGGCTGAGTGCTTCTTGTACCAAACAACAAGGGGGCGTTGATTGATGTTGTTGGGTAATGGATGCGAATGTGAATGACAAAAACTCTCCACACTTTTAGCTCTACATCTTCTCTTTTTTTTTAGTTTTCTTCTTCTTGTGTATGTATGTATATACTTGGCCTTCCTTGTATACAGAACATATGGAAGAATGTGTTGAAAGGAAGCATTTTGTGTGTGTATGTGTATGTGATGTGTGAAAGTGATGTGCTGTGAGTTGCACATGAGGGGGAAATGAAAAAGAGGATTGAAGGAAATAATGTGATAAGGTGAGGTGAATTATCGATTAAAAGTTCCGCGTTTTATTATACGTGTTTTCTCGGAAATTTCTAGATAGAATAATCAACGTAAAAAAAAATACCTTAAGATAAGTTTACTTCACAATATATTCAGAGATAGAGAATCAATACCTTTTCATTCTGGCAGCATTGGCTTTGCAACATTTACACGTTTTGAGTGATACAGCTTCTCCTCAAGTTATGGGCATATAATATGAATGAAGTTCTTGGAGAAGAAACAATCTGTAATTTTGTTTTTCTAGTATTATGGCAGTAGAGTAAGACATCACTCGAGTCAAAAGTCATGTTTTAGATTGGTTTTGCTTAATCCAAATTCTATGCTTCACTCGACCGTGCAATCTACATCTCAGATGACTACGAATGCACTCAAGCAGACAAATTTCTTGATGAAACTATCGATATTATGGTGCGAGGCTCGTTGCTTACTGTGGCGACAGAGGTTTACTTTTTCCAACTGATAAAGCGCCAGTGTGGGTAGAGGGCTGATATGATACACTTAATGCCGAGTATAGTCACTGGCCACGCAATGAAGGCACTGTCAACGACATTCTCTGCTCATCATCGGCATGGCTTCCATGACAAGTTCTTGATTTCTAGCTCTCTCCCGACAAGAACTCGGTTTACAACTGAACACGCATGTCATTGTATTGAACTTAATAATAGAGTTTCGTTCGTCGGGGACTGTCTTCTCGCGCGATATGTGATCTATGAGGATTGACAGGTGGCGATCAATGTAGTCATCATAACATGTATACGGTTGCGCATGACAAGACTGCAGAATGACTGATAGTGGCCAATGACAAAATAGGTGAAGATAGGCGTTGTACATGGTAAATAAGAAAAACTGTTGCAAGCCACTTATGACTGGCCAACGTATTACAGACGACATTGGTGAACTGGGAATAAACATTAAGTTACCAGTGACAGATATTCCCCGAGATTATGTCCAGTTAACTCGACTATCGTGCTGTCGATCGCCATGGTCGTACTTTGTTTCAGCCTATCATCCCAAATGACGTTAAGACCGCTAAATATGGATATTATGAATGCTGCACGTTCGCGATTTAGGTCCGGGTTAGATGAATTCCAAGAGCTTAAGTTCAGCGGGTGGGCCCGTTCCGACATGAGCTTGCCAATTTCGTCTGAGTTCAACATAAATAATCACCAATCATTAGTCCCCGGTCCCAAGGCTACAGTGAGTGGTGGCAGAAAAGCAAACGCCAGCCTGCTCATCGTATGGTCTTCAACGATATACGGAATTTCTTATTGGAAAGAAGAAAGCTGTATGCACTGATAGTCTGAACATTTTAAGGTTTTGGCAACCGCTTCGGAACCGCACATGCAGCCCCGACATACGAAGTAAGCCAACGGCAATACAACAAGCATAGGCGAAAACTGCAGCCTTCTTCATTCGAAAGGTCAATACATACCTCCCCACTGTTTCGTGCGGATGTTGACCAGAACCATATCAAATCCCGACATGACAACACTTCGGGGAACGTCTCCACCAGCTCTCCTTCCACATTCACCGGTAAAAGGTCCACTCAGCTGTCATAGCCGTGCATTCGGCTTCGGAGATCCCGTAATCGCTCTTGCGACCCACCTTTCGAAAGATGTGTTCCGTTTTAACGCCCACCCTACGCAGATGCCAAGTGATTTACCCGCTGCCAACCAAACCGCTCTGCAGGGCAGGCCCAGGGTTGAGCGCCAAATTCCCTGTTTGCCCATGGTGCATTACGAATACACGAGGGTGTCGTGTTTCTGTGCCATATTACGGGCGCGAGGCTGGTTATCTGGGCGAGCACTTTGGAGTTGTCTGAACTGTATCTGGTTACCACTGCTGTGGACTACGAGCATGTGGTACGTACTTGGCTTGAATTACTATTGCCCAATAGGAAGGGCCAAGTGTGTCTACGGCGCCGGTCTCGAAGGGATGGGTGCGGAGTTGTAAGTGCTACTGCGCCGCATCGTGAATGTCGTGAACATCGCTGGAGACTACGCCGTTGTCTCTGCGGCGTGGACGTGGACTACGTGGGTTGGTGGAGGCGTATACCATCTCCACATCGATGATGGTGCTTGGTGTACTTACTAGACCTTCGTTGAGATGCGCAATAGTCAGTCGGCCGCAGAAAAGGTCAGAACCTAACGTTAGTTACGAGCAATCAAAAAGGCGGTCGAGCTGCATCTTAGACAGATGTAGTCAAGTCATTTGTATTGCGTTGTCAATGTGAGTTGTCAAAGAAAAAGCGATGGATTCTGAATGATCAGGCTTAAGTGGGCAGACGCGAGACAAGATGCGCAATTAGAGTGATTATTTCAATGATCTATGCAGTTTTCCGCCCTTTACATTCTTAGATGTATGCACCTCAAAATGCTATGCCAAAACGCCAATCTCCTGCTGTTGGGGATAACGAAGGGTATCTTAAATAAGTAAACTTTATACATGAAACGACAGTGAAGGAATTAGAGTAATTAAAGGTAGGCGCTTCGCCATCCCGTTGTTCAAGTGGCTGAAGACCGTAGATTGGAAGGGAAATAAGGCTTAACAAAGCGATCGAGTGTCATGTGTGATGTCCAGAACGAGAGTTGTTGAATTGGCTAACGGTACGGACTGAGGATCCAGAGTTCAATTTTTGGGGCCATAGACCCAGTCTTAATCTCGTATTAGTACAAAGATTCTGTTGTACGAAATGGTGCGTGATACTTACATTGCGCAGCATATGCAACTTCGAAATTAGCTTTCTGACCCTTGCATGTCGCAGGTGCCTTGCCGCCAGCTGTCTCAATACGGTAGACAGTATCGATGCCACCCTGAGAGACGCTCCTTGTGTCCTTGAGGTACAACCATGGGACTGTGCCCTCGTTGGCTAGACCAGGGCAAGATGATGTAGGAGCGTCGTGTGCGTCCACCTTGAGGACCTGCGCCATCGGATATGGAGCATCCAACTGATCGAAAGCGAAGACTGGCGTGTTGGTTCCCTCGACCTTTTGGAAGAAGTGGTGTCCAAGCACAAAAGAATAGCCTTGAGATTGGAGGTTCATACCCAATCGCGACACCCATGTGCTTAGTGAAAGGGCGAGAGGAGAGATTGAGCTGATCTTCCATTTGGCCATAGGGTCGTCATTGAGCGCTGTACCAATATCATATAGGGTAGCTAGATTATGTCAGTAGAAGCACCTTTATCAATTTGATCAGCTCTTACCAGTTGCGCCAGTAGTTCCAGGAGCGTCATTCTCGTTTCCAGAAACGCAAGTATAATTCTGAGTACCGAGTCCGAGGACGACGTACTTCAGCTCGCTGTCAGGCGCTGGCAGTCCATTCTGGGGCATCAACTTCGCAAGCTTGCTGAGATCCCGTGCAGGCGTGTACTTGACTGGCTTGACAGGTGGTGGCAGACCGTTGACGGAGCTGGTGAAGATAGCAAGGACCGAAACGGCCGAAGACAGAGTAGAGAAGAGCATGGTGAATGTGATTGCACTCGTGGAAAGGCTGGAGCTCCTTAAAATCCTTTTGATATTGAGTGGGGGCCAAAGAAACGATACCACTAAAGACGGCGACGTGTGGCGATTAAAGAACCCAAGGCAACTGTGGCTCAGGAAATGATCAGTAGACGCTCGTAGTCTACAATATCGTTACTCGAGGGTTGCCGATCTTATACGTTCCATACTCCCGTACCCAGCACTGCAGTAGGCCGTTGAAATGGCCGCTGTTGCATACTTTAGCCCACGCGCCATGTACATGCACCCGGTCACGGACCCTCTTCAAGCCATATTCCTTCTCCTGCCGCCCTGGAAGCGAAGTGCGGATGGGAAAAAAGACTGTTGTGAGACCCGGCCGTGCTAGGGTCATCCTTCGGGTGCATAACGCCTTCTCAAGCTGGGTAGGCCGGCTAATGATGCTTGCTCTTGCAGTAAGCGCTCACACATGCAATCTCGCGATCTTGAACAGGGATATGGAGCCGCAAGGCCACGGCATTGGTCTGCGTGTTTGGCTTCGATTTGTGGGTGTTGCTACGACTTGTTGGACAATGGAATCCGCCTCCACCCTTTCACCCCGCCATTCCAATCAAACTTGCAAGAACAGCACATCGTACTGTGTTAGAATGCGATCCCGTCCACGAGCATCTCCTAAACTTTGAAGCTCGGACAGTGGAGTTCATAGTGGATGGCTGGAACCTACTGGCGCCATGCATGGGAGGCGGCTGGTAAATGGCCCAATGTGACCAGAAAAAAGCCACTTAATTTGATGCACGCTTTATCGAAAGCCCCACTCTAGGTTCAAATGTGAGTTAATTAACCCACCATCAGTCCGTATTAGCGGAATTTGCGGCAAGATAACCTAGTTATGCTCTGATGGCTGCAGTCAGTTAAGTTTGTCTACCTGGGCAGTCTCTGGGCGAGTGTGAAGCGCAATAGCGGGTGCAGAAGTTGAACCGTGAAGGAATATTCCTTCAGTGCCTAGATAACGCACGAAAATGTCTATATTGTACGAGAATGTAAGTGAAACTTGAACCAGAACAAATGGTGTATAGTTTGAGTCCCAGCGAATAGAAAGTCTTCTCGAATTTCACGACTTAACGCCTTGCACTCAGCGACTCGAAAAGAAAACGCAGCAACGTTGTGTATCCCAACACGAAGACCAACTGACCGCTAATTCCACTAGATTGAGCGCTATTGGGGGCGTATCTGTCCCGAACAGGAATAATTGAGGGGGTATGTTAGCTTGCTGCAAGGCATCCAAACCAGCATCATTAGCTCGATTTTGCTGCTTCCTTCAGACTCAAACCTTGAGACGTCGTGTCGAAGACATGCGCTACGTAAAGCGAAAACCCGGATACAGTACAGCCGACCAAGGGTATGTTGCCGCTTGCAATCGCTGCCCTGCATAGTGTCAAGACAGGCCTCATATTGATTCTCTTCCATGAATGGCAGCTTGGTGTATCCAGGTGCTGGCCATAGCTCAAACATGCCCATTTCGGGAATCTTCCCGGGAAACTTTCTTCTTGGACAGGCTGCCGAGCGGCTCTCGTTATTACATAGTAAAAAAGTTGATACATTGTGACCAGGGTCTTCTATTGTTCTGCAGTTGGATCTCTCCCGTCAGTCGAATCTTCTTAGCCTTCCATAACTCACACCAATCTTTATTTGGGTGACACAACGGTTTTCGGGATCTTGACAGCCGCTGCGATGGCACTCTTTACCAGGTTCAGTCGTTCATCGCCAAGCGTCGACCTGTCATGATCGGGTTGGTACATGGTGTATTTACCAGGGTCGAATGGCCCCTTGCCGTGGTCCCATGAGCGTATCTGCATGGATATGAACAACAGGAAGTTGGTCCGATATGTTGTACTATGTATTGCACAGTATCAATACGGCCCATCTTCTCCCAAGTTTGACATATCTGGGGTTGGCGCGGGTCCATTCCGATTTTATTGATAGCGAAACATTTGGCATCAAAAGTATTGCCACTTGCGGATCAAGCCTCGGATGTCAGGTATATTATTCTCTTCAGCCATCATCAGTCACGAAGAACCATGGGAGAAGTTTTGTGCATAACTTACCACTAAAAATAACCTGGAAGCATCCACGGATGCCCACACCTTCAGTGCACGTGCTATTAGTGAAGATTACGTCGAGCTTACTTTTTGACGAGGCTGAAATCGATGTTTCTTTCGAGAGTATTGCTGGAACGTTCCCATCATCAATGACACTACACCAAAGGAGGTTCTGCCAATTGATCTAGCCGAAGCTTTGCGGCAACTCGTAATCTTGAAGTTTATGAGTATCTTGATGCCTCATGGCCAGATTACATGTGCTGCACATCAGCCTTGCATTGCCTTGCTTCAATATAAGTTAGATCGCCTTGAATGAGATGATTAACAAGCCTATATGCTACGATGTGGACGAAGAATTTCATCGCTGTGCATCTCGTCATGCAAGTGTGCAATTGCCTTGCAGTTTGCTGACCTCAATGGTGGTGGAGATCCCCCTAAGAGCCGACATAACGATAAATTTCGACGAAGGAGTTGATGGACAGCCATAACTGCGCTGAACGTTCGACTCTGATATGCTTCCAGCTTTTTCGGCATGGCGAGACTCTTCCAGAAATAAATAGGCGAAAGGAGAATCACAGAATTATGGGGAAAGTTTCTCATGTATGCAATGACTTGGACTGAAGCAGCCTCAGCTCGCGGTATGACCGCACATCATGAGTTGCTCTTAATTTCTCATGGGCGTCCAGCAACGTGCTATGCGCAGACCCGGGAGTGGGAGTAAGAAAGCAAAAAAGCGACTGTAAAATTTACATGATCTGAGATGGGCTAGCAGATGCGATAAAATTACAGGATGGTACATGATACGAGTTTCAGCTACTCTCTCTAGGAGCACAATATGAACTCATGGCATAGATTCATAGTTTTCGTTGCTCGGAGTACTGTTTTAGCAGTCTGGTAGGCCTTTGAGAGCGAGCAGGATGCAAACCCTTGATAATGACGAAGGAGGGTGTCAGGTCAAGTCGCTTCAGTCGCTATTCAAGCTCGATTGATCGTATGTGGGTGTGGCATCGTCGTTTGAATACCATTTCAGCCAGTCTGAGTTCGCTTGCTGATCGCATTTTGATACGATGTCAAGTCAACATTTCCAGCAGACCAGACCGCTACAGCCTGTATGGATACGGCTTTCTCGTGGTGTTGTTCGACATTTCCAATTACGTTGATCCATGCACCAACATCAAGCTCATTATGCTTCAAAGTCTCTAGTACATGCTCAACATTCACATTTGCAACAATCGATGGAGAATTGGGCGGATAGTCATGCTTCAGCGCCAAAGTTGCCGTTCTAACGACGTATTCATCGACACTATGCACATGTTAGTACGACATGACAGAAAACTGAGGATGCCATCTTCGCACCAGCCAAGGAAGCGAACTTTGATTCCTTTTGGGCATTGTTTCAAATTGCTCAGCAGGACCAGATTTGAGGGCACTGGGCCAGACATGATGGGTGTATGTGTTCAGGTGCACGCCGGCAAAAACATTCGCCGAGACCGTATGTGCACGTGCCACTTCTAGCGTTAGACGACATCATACCCCCATGCGTGCCCGATCTCGACCTTTGCCAGGCACCCTTCAAACTCCCACTCACGACATCCTCGACCTTTCACACCTAGCGAGAAGACATTACCCTCTTCTGTTCCACTAGCGACCTGCTTTCCTAGAAGTAAGTCACATCGCCTCAAAACCCCCGCTGCCCCGCGTTGCGCTATCTGATAGAGAACTTGGGAGCCTACGCTCCACTATGAATTCATGAAGGAATACTTACAGTCTTTAGATAGTAATTCACCATGTCTGGCTGGGGTCTTGGCTGGTTTGGAGGCGGCCAGGCGAAGAAGGAGGCGCCGAAGAAGGCCATCCTCCAGCTACGAGGCCAACTTGAGATGTTGAACAAGCGGGAGAAGCACCTTCAAAACCAAATGGACGAGCAAGATACCTTGGCACGGAAATATGTATCAACCAACAAAAATGGTATATTGTCCTTGGAAACCCCTTTAAGCACTCATAAGACTGACGACAAACAGCGGCGAAGGCAGCATTACGGCGGAAGAAACAGTTCGAACATTCTCTTGAGCAAACGAGCTCCCAGATCATGACCCTCGAGCGCGAAATCTACTCTATCGAGACCGCAAACATCAATAAGGAGACATTAGATGCTATGAAGAACGCCGGCAGCGCAATGAAGCAGATTCACGCTGGCCTCACAATCGACAAGGTCGACACCGTCATGTACGCATCATCACTCTCCATTACAGAGCCTGGCAATCAATGTACTAATAATCTCCTACAGGGAAGACCTACGCGAGCAACATGCAATCGGCGAAGAGATCAGCGAGGCGATAACCTCGGGCGTGACAAACAGCGGCATCGACGAAGACGAACTTGACGAGGAACTTGCCGAGCTCCAGCAAGAGAAACTCGACGAGCAAATGCTCAACACAGGCAGCGTGCCCATCAGCGATACAGTCAGCAAGCTGCCACAAGCACCAAACAAGACGCTACCGAAACGAGTTGAGGAGGACGACGAAGAGGAAGAGCTTCGAAAACTACAAGCTGAAATGGCCATGTGAGGCAGCAACACAGGCAAACTCCTCGAGGAGGCGTCATTACCATAAGACAGCACTTAGATTAGCAACGGATGATATGATTGGGCGTACGGCGATTCTTCAGCGATGGCGGGACATTTAGTTCTCTTTATTTTCCTGTCTTGATTCCATTCTGTGTTTTAATTATTGTATACGGCATCCTGGGCCTTGGCTACAAGCTGAATGCAAAGGCTTCTTGCTGCTGCGCACTACATGTTAGAGGCCGAGCATCGGTGGTTGGTGGAATATACCATTGCCAAATCTACACAGTTAATCCTTGACCACTCACATCACTGCACACGATGTCGAGAAGTAACAGATACATATATGCATTTAAGATGTAACTCGATAAACTACAGACCCTCAAAATGCCGAGCTGAATCCTTGCCAAACTTCGGATCTCCACCAAACTGCTCTTTCTTTGATTCCATCTTCGACAAGGTTTCCATTTGGCGATTTCAGAGTCTGTAAATATGATAACAAATTCCCTCCTTGTACTCTATAAGCCCATCATTATACGTCCCGTCAATTCCCTGCTCGTGTCTTCGTATAGGGCCTGTATCATATCCCATTTTTGAGGGATCGCGATGCGATCTATAAAGGAGAGTCCGCTTTTGTTCGCCTAGGTCAAACACGCCGGGTATCAAGTACTGGGAGGGAAAGAGAGAGAGATAGAGAGAGCTGCAACGCCACAAACATTAAAAAAATCAAAACACATGTGCTTCATACTCAGGTAAGGTAGAGTCATTGCCAGATATAGGGACGGAGTCGGAAGACGAAGCTCTACTCCGTCTTTGGAGGTAATTCCTCTTCTTTAGGTTTCTGTTGCTCTTCCACGACTGACGCGTTGTTGTTATCAGCATTCTTACTCTCAGCCATTTGAGCGTCTGTTGGGATTGACTCGGCCGTGATTTCTGTAAAAGATCGCTTGACTGGCGTGCCATTCTGAACGGCTGGCGAGCCAGGTACAGGCGTAAGCGGCTCAACGCTAGGTCGGTGTGACGGAGGAAGTGAAGGTACTGCAGGTGCAGGCCCGGGGGGAGGTGGCTGGCTAGGCTGACCAGAGTTTGGAGTTGTCGAGGGAGATTGGCCAGTCATAGTAGGCATAAACTTTTGCGGTTCGTTGGCCGAGTATTGTGCTGGGGCTTGAGCTGGTGCAACTGCAGGCATTGGGGGTTGGGGCTGTGAGTTTGTCGTAGCCGTGCTAGCTGCTTGATCTGCGGCAATAGCTGCGGCTGTTCCTGCTGATGTTGTGCTAGAGGTGGTCGGGACTGGAGCTGGAGCTGCGGCCTGCTGCACTGGTGGCATATGTGTTCGATATTGCTGGAGACCAGCTATGCCTGAGATCGCATCATAAAGTGATCGCTCCCCATCGTTCAGCCTACTCAGGGCGAAATTAGGGTCTGTATAAGCCCTGATAGCATTATCTACTTTTTGGTCTTCGCCAGGCTCAATCCTCGTCTCCAAATAGACTCGTCGGAATGCTTCCAACTGGCGAATGAGGTCTGGGTGTGTGGTAGGCGGATACCGGCCTGGTGGAACACTGTCAAGAGGATCTTTGCCTGAATGACTTTGAGACTGCGGCCTATGTTGAGGCGGTCCTTGGGGCTGTGTTGACTGTCCTGGAGCTCCTGGAGGTTGATGACCAGGGGGCGGGTATGGTGCATAGGGTCGGGCAGGTCCATATGGACTGGGTGCGCCGTTACCGTAGGGTCCGCTGTAAGGGCTTGCCGTGGCATTCTGTGCAGACTGCGGCTGGGGTGCGTTTGAGGGGTACAGAACGCCGTAACCGCTTCCCGAAGTTCCTGTTGAGACCGGTGGTGTCTGCGAGTTAGGCTGTGGATAAGGTCGAGGCGGCGCCTGTGTCGAAGGGCTACCAGCCGCGTTTCCACCAGCCCAAGGGGAGGCATATGGCGATGCATGTGGTGCACCTGAGGTCGCACTTGGGGTTGCCGTGTTACTATCACGGGCCATGCTTGGCGGCAAGCGAGGTTGTGCATTCGCCAAGCTTGGAGGCAACCTTGGGGCAGCGGGTGGCATGCCATGGGGAGGCATACCCGGATGATATGGATATCCAGGTTGACCATAAGGAGCATATCCATTTTGTGGCGGATAGTACGTTTGCCTTTGCGCATGATTGACTGGTGGGCTGACTTGCCGCTTCCTGCGCTCCTTTTCGATGGATACTTCGGGGTTGATCTTCCAATTGAAACCCTTCCCTTCCTTGTCACCTTTGACGAAAGCATCATGTTGTCCCAGATTATGTCGAACACTGGATTGCCAACCGCTAGTCGTTGTCTTGAATTTATACCACGGGTACTTCTTCTCGATGTAATTATAAATCTGTTGCAGATTCATCTGACCAGTACTCGAAGATGAGATTGCCTCGTGGATGAGAACCACGTAATTAGCTGACGGCCGTTGTAATTGCTCTTCTGTGTAGTCCGATTCGCGCATCTCTGGTGAAGGTGTGCGAGGAGGCTTCATAGGCTTGGTCTGTCTTTGGCCACCAAGTCCAGTGCCATCACCATTCTCGGTGGACTCCCTGATATCTCCATCTTCACCATCGATAGCATTCGAGTCCTTGCGCTTTGGTGCTTTAGGCTTCATTGGTAACATCGGTATGTCTGATGGATCAAGACCAGCCGCTTTAGCCTTTTCAATTTCTTTCGCCTGCTTGATGAGTTGAGATCGTTGTCGTTTTGACATAATGCCGTCCTTGGGAGGTCGTCCTGGGCCCTTTCGTTTCTCAACCACCTGGCCAATAAGCGTTGCTGGCAAATTGTGTTCACGGGCCATTTCCTCAGTAATGAGGCCTTCAATCTCTCCAGCCTCAAGCTCGCCTTCAAGTGGTTTTCGCAGGAGAGGTGGGCTGTCGCTAGGGACCGACTTGCTGGTCTCAGCCTTTTCCTTGACAGGCGTTTCCTTTGGAGTTTCTTCGGCAGACTCTTCCTTGACAGGCGTCTTTGCGGGAGCTTTGCCCTTATCTTTTGGTTCTTTGAGTTCCTTGACCTCCTTCGTTTCCTTGGGCTCTTTGGGCTCCTTCAATTCTTTAGGTTCCTTGGAAGCTTTCGACTCCTTGACTTGTTCACGTATCGATTCTTTGTGCTTAGTCTTGGACTTCTTCACGGGCACTTCTTCTGGTGTGGCTTCCTTGAGCTTTCGCTTATGTGCCTTCTTGGCCTCCTTAGGCGTTGGTGTTGGTGGGGGAACCTTGAGCTTGAGTTTGACACTGGGTTTCTGCCGGGATCGAGCGATGGGTTCTTCGTACTCGTCCATATCGTCGTCCCCAGCAGCATCATCAGATTCAATTTCACTGTCAATGGGGTAGTGATAGACGTGTCTGGGATTGATGCTCTGCTCGCCCTCGCTCTCAGAGCTGATTTGCTCGTCAGACTCAAGTTCGCCATGTCCATTCTCGAATTGGAAGCTCATAGGGCGAGAGCCAGAACCTTGGCGATGGCGTTGGTCTTCTGTGAGCGCGATGTCTGGGAGGTAGAATTGAATGTTGACGGCACCAATTGACAGTCGATCGCCATGTTCCAAGGGAGCATTTTCGCCTTTGCGTAGGAAGCGATCCTCGTGGCGCAATCCGTTTGAGCCCAGGACTTCAATGCAAAAGTGGCCTTGTTCGTAGTCGTAGTAAATCTTGGCATGCTCGCGCGAAATGCCTTTGGGGCCAAAAGCGCCAGAACGATCTGTGACGTGCTGAGGGTGAATTGGAACCAAGGGGCAATCGTAAGGGTTTTCGTTGACCTGGCCTTCGAATTGGGCAGGCACCTCTGGAAAGGCCTGCATCAGGACATCTTGTGGGGCTCTCTCAGGAGGCCTTTCTTCGCCAGAGTCGGCATTTGGATGGGATGCAGAGCTGAGCGAGTGGGACGCATTGCTATGGCGACGCTGGCGATACTCCATGGGCATAGACTCAATGGGAGCGCTGACAATGCCGCCCTTTTCACTGATGACACTGCGTGCGCCATGCCGTCTTCGCTTCTTTCCCTTTTTGAGCAGTTTTTCAGCAGCCTGTAGGTGTCCTGCAGCGTTCAATTGGTCGACTTTGGCGAGGCGCCGCATGTCCTTGTGGGCGAGCTCAAGGTTACGGCCAAGCATGATCTGGTAGGTGTGCATGTAGTAGGAGCCATCGTCGAAGCGCAGGCGAGCAAAGGCGGTCAGGCGTTCATCGCTCTTGGGGGGAGCAGTGAGGTCCATGGGCAGCAAGTCGGCAGCCAAGTCGACGCCGTTGATGTCGGTGGCCATGTTGTTGACAGAGGGCTGGAAGGTGATGGGGTCGCCCAGAGCAGGAAGGGTGCTGGTCGTCAGGTTGGGGTCGGCAGGAGCGTCGGCCATGGGCACGTCAGGCGCGTCCTGCGTAGGCGCATCGGCGGCGGTGGTCGCAACTTCAACCTCCATGTTGGCGTCGTGTTGTTGGGTGGCAGCGGGCGGCAGAGGAGCGTCGAGAGCGGCATGGTCGGGGCGGCCATGGTGGAGAGACTCGCTGGGAAAGCCTACGAGCATGCTGCCGGCGCCATCTTCCTCTGCTTCGGCCGTGGTGGTGAGATGGAGCAGCTCGAAATGTTCAAAGAAGTAGTCAAAGTTCGGGTCTGCAGAAACGGTTAGCCCCAGCCTCCTCTGCTTCGGGCCGCCAGAAGCCCCGGACAGGTGCGCGCAAACATACCCTGGCGAATGTTGGTCAGCAGTGGCCCCGAGTCTTGCGCAGTCGCTTGATGCGCTGGTGCTGACGTCCTGAAGACTGGGAATGGTTCTGTTCTGCGCGGCGGCGAGAGAGAGCCTTGAGCCGCTAAGTCGGAGTCGGGGCCAATCGTCTGATTGGCACGTGCGCCTTGGCCGCCAGTCTCCGCAACACCATCGTCGTCGTCTACAACGCTATCATCCCAATCCATCTCATCTGCTGCAAGACTGATAGCCTTGTGATTGTCAATATTCTGCGGCATCTGAACTCGTCCTGGCTGGAAGTCAAATAACAATATTTCGGAAGAACTCATTTTTATGGTGACTACCCTGAGCCACTGGCGCAGCAAGTACCTAGAGGATATGATGGAATAGTATAATTAATGGACGAGAAAAATTGCAAAGAATACAAGAGTGTACTCAGGGAATACATTCGATGGACACGGGCTTTTAAAGGCTACAGGTGCATTGCGCTGTCGAATGACTTACGGCCTAAGAGGTAGAGACATCACCGGATCACTGCTCAACCACCGACCCTCGACCCTTTAGACCCTTTCATCAGGCATCTCGCGCAATTCCTTGGTACTGCCTTCATCAAATTTCTGGTTCTGGGCTTCCAGTCATCAGCCGAGTGATTGGCTGTAAGCTACTCATCACTGTTACTACAGCCAGTAGCTATCTGCGTGCTGGTGACGATGGCTCCGAAGAAGGTGAAAGGCGAAGCTGCAAAAGCTGCAAAAGTCTCATCACCGGGTCAGGGTCAAGTTAGGGTCCCAAACTGGCCTCCATTTACGCCCTTGATTCCAGCCTCAGATCTCTCACTGCAAGAGCTGTTGCCAGGACAAATTGTAACCATCCCTAATTTCTGGCCTGCTACGCTGTGCAAGAACTACATTTCCTTTCTCTCCGCGTTGCCTTTGACGACCACACCTGGCAAGCCGAAGAAAGGAGATGCAGTGCGCGTCAACGATCGATATCAGATTGATGACCCTGCCTTTGCTGCAAGACTATGGAACGAGACTGCCCTCAAGGGCCTTGTGACTGGTACTCTTGAAGACGGTGGCTTGGGACTCACGGATGCGCAACGCAAGGAGCTCTGGGGAGGAGAGGTCATTGGTCTCAACCCCAATATCCGTATCTACCGCTATTCCAAAGGGCAGTTCTTTGATCAGCATTGTGAGTGGTTCCGCGGTTTGCAAGCTCAAAAGCTTCATAAGGCTTGCACTAAACAGCTTTAGATGATGATTCCAATAATGTAACACTTCTGGGCACTCCTCCCATATTGGCGCGCACCACATGGACCCTCCTTCTATACCTCACCTCACCAGCCACAGGATGTATTGGAGGCGAAACTGTGTTCTATCCTGATCCTCCAAAGAAGAAGAGCAAAGACCCCGCACCTGAGCCGGTTGTTGTCGGTCTTGAGGTTGGCCTGGCCTTGCTACATCGCCATGGTGCCGAGTGCATGCTGCACGAGGGACGCGAAGTACTTAATGGAGAGAAATGGGTCATCAGGAGCGACCTATGCGTTCGAAAATGAGTATGCTACTGTTACCCCGAACTCTTGATAACGATGACTGTCGAACCTAAAATTCGAGCCTATTTCAAAATCATGTCCACGCCCACACTCATCTGCCTAGCAGGGAACGATCTCTCGAACGGCCTCTGAACTCACAAGCCAATTTGTCTCATCAAGGAAGAAGACTGTCAATTCTTTCCAGTGTAGGATTCTGACTTCAACGTGCGAAATGCAGCTGAGAATAAACCAGCTGGCCGATATCTGCCCTCGACCCTGACGTTCACTGTATAGACAGGGTCAAAGTCTTACTCGGAATGTCACGTGCTTTCACAGCATGAGAAGAAGCCATGGCTGGCATACTCTGTGACATTTAATGACATGCCCACACACACAAACATGTTTAATATGCTCCAAATATCCTTTACTCAGGCTCCTAGTCCCTTGGATATGTCGTGGGTCGATATGCTTTACGAATTGCAGTCAAATCATCTTGCACAATAATAGACAATTTACAACAACAATTATTCAATATCCCCTATTCAGGATGTATATTCTTGTGTCTTGGGCGACATAAACGTTTTTATTCAATGCGACGCAATTCAAAAGTGCTTCAGCGCTCTGTAGACTTCGTCGGCTTTGCAGTACCTCAAGATATCAACAACAATAGTTATTGGCATTCTTACATCGACATCTTATGGCAAGGACCTTAAATGCGATTTGGCTGGTATGCGAATTATATAGTATGAAGAGGACGTTTGAATTGGGTTTCAAGCGATGCTCGCTAAATGCGGGAGTCAGCTAGCGTCTCACTCTTGGCGATTCACCCTCCGTTTCACCCATGCCATCTAACGAACAAGGGTTAGTCTGGGCGTCAAGTGCTTGTCTTCCTGTTTCATGCTACTCGAATCACGCATGCGACTGCCCATTCGACTTTGACATACGTCCTAGACGCCTGGCGGCATATACGGAACACGGAAGACATCAAACATTGCCGGTTCCAACGCCTTAATGTGGGCCGACATGCTTCAGGCATGAAGTACTTCTCGACTTGAGTGCCGTTGCACTTTCAGTCTCAATTGTTCTCATAATTTCGATCCAAATTAATAATCTGCTCAAACGTAGACCGTTCACATTCACAATTACCACCATGCAGCGGCAGCATGACTATTCCAATGTCAAGACACACGATGAACACTACGACGACGCATCATCCTCAACAGAAGTAGAGTCACTAGTTGGCGCTGAGAAGCAATGGAGATCAGACGACTACAATCACACTGCGCCTCGATCGCGAAGAAGAATATCAAAACTTGTTGCCTCATTGAAATGGGTACTCGTGATAGCGCTGCAGCTCGTAATCATTGGTTTATTAGCAAGAGATCAAGGGCTCCTAGAGAAAGCAAGATGGGGAGGGCGATCAACAAGTGCAAAGGATGTAGGTGGCGACATAACAGGATGGGGTCCACACAGTACGTCTTTCGACAGTTCTTTTCAACGCGGTCTCTAATTCACTCCAGTACCAACACAAATCACCAAATTCGAGATCAATCAGACATTTGCACCCTACAATACCTCAGACTTCTTCAAGCCAGAAACCCTTCGAGCCTGGAATGAGTTGATGCCCAGTAAGCCTCCACTTAAATCTTGCCATTCTCTAAATCTAATCAACCTTCCCAGTTGGTATGGGCTTCCAGAAAATTCCCGACCCTGAAAAATACAACGACCTCCCTACCCCGATCGTTTGGCCTAATGCCACCGTCTACACTACCTCCATGACTCATCAACTGCACTGCCTATACGCTGTCGTCGCCGTTTACAGTGGCATGACCTCTGGGCACGAGCTTGAAGAAGACCACCATTGGCACATGATTCATTGCTTCGACTACATGCGCCAAGCCATCTTATGTTCAGCAGATATGTCACTCGAAGGCTTAGAAACAACATTCCCGGATCATAATGGCGGGAGTGATGGGTGGGATAGTAAGCATGTTTGCAAAGATCCGAAGGCTGTGAGGAGTTGGTTAGAGGGTGTGAGAGCGTATGATGATCAAGAAATCTTTTGAGATACAAATCAAAAGATGAGGTGCATTTTGTTGTGTGTATATTATTCCAAAGAGCTTAGAGCAAGCTGTAGTAAATTATCTTATTGCTCAACTCGCTATCTTTCGTTGATGTGAATACTAAGCAATGCAAAGAGGCTAGATTAAAAGAAGGCAAGTTAATATCTCTACACATCTTACCAAAAGCCTTACTCATCTCAACATGGATGATGTCATCAAATCACTAATGAACCCAAGTACGTACCCCGTATTTCATCTTGGTACTTTGGCACACTAATCCACAGAACCATGAACAACTACAAAAATCCAGCATTCAGCCCAACACAACCCCGCAGTAAAATTGGCCGCCATAAGCCCGCGCATCCAAACTCCGAAAGTTATTTAGCGTTGAGGAGTAAAGCCACAGAGATGATTGGCCAGTGAATAACCTGCTCTTTCGGTATCATGCATAGTGTTACTGCATTCATTATCAACGCGCGTTGAAACTTTATACCTGGGCTTATCGTATACGCATACGGACATTGAGCAGAGGGCACAAAATGCAATGAATACCTCAGGTTATCTTGGTCCAAGGCATTCGGCACATGTTGCCGTGTGTGGCAGTCTCCTTCAACTCTTTTTGAGATCTTCCAATGTATGCCAAGCTGCGTCCTCCTTGTCTTGTACGTCTACAGAGCAATAGTATTCCCAGCATCTAGGATTCATATGTGTTGTTGGGTATCAACACATCCTGAATGCTGGGATGGACTTCGGCGACTCTCCAAGAGAGAGAAATGTACTTAACTACTATCACAATCCTTATAGAGTTCTACACAATTGATCCCTTCATCCTCCATCTAACCCAATCTCCCAAAATCCAACCACCCATCCAAAATGACTCCCTCACCCTCAAAACACCCCCTCGAAAAAACAGAATACTCATCCCACCCCAACAGTCCAACAATTTCCACCGATGCATCCCCCGATCCCGAAATCAACTCCAAGCACCTCATGCGCAAAATCGACTACCGCCTCCTCCCCATCCTAGGAGCCCTCTACTCCATCGCCATCATCGACCGCTCAAACGTACACACCCCCATTCCTTCCCTTTTTCCTCTCTCCCATCCCATCCTCCCTCCATTCCACCTACTAACACACCACCCACCCCCAGATCTCCAACGCCCGCGTCGCAGGAATGGGCACCGACCTCGCCCTCACCACATCCAACCGCTACACCATCGCCCTGGTAGTCTTCTTCCCCACCTACGCACTGCTGCAACTCCCCTCGAACCTCATCTTACGACGCGTAGGCAGCGCGAATTGGCTAGCGTTCATTGCACTCTCGTGGGGCGCGGTGATGGTCGGCCAGGGGTTTGTCAGGAGTTGGGTTACGCTGGCGGTGTGTAGGACGTTGCTGGGGGGGTTTGAGGCGGGGTTTTTTCCCGGGTGTGTGTATTTGATTACGTGTTGGTATGTGAGGTATGAGACGCAGAAGAGGTGAGTCTCTATCATCTTTGGTAGAATTTCTTTTGTAGACTCTGTGTGGAGTGTGGAAATTGGAAGTTAGGCTGACGCGGATGTGGGTAGGTTAAGCGCGTTTTACCTCCTGACTGTTGGGGCGGGCGGGCTGGCGAATATCGTTGCGTATGGCCTGATGCAGATGGAGGGTGTTGGCGGGCTTCGTGGTTGGAGATGGATTTATATTATCGAGGGGATAATCACTTGTGTGCTGGCCATTACAGCTTGGTTCATCATCCTCGATTTCCCGGATAAGGCTGCAGCAAAAGGGTTTTTGACGCATAGCGAAGCGGAGTACGTTCTTCAAAGGATTCAAGATGATAGGGGCGACTCGGTTGCTGATGTTTTGACTTGGAGGAAGTTTCTTCACCATCTGGGAGATTGGAAATTATGGGCTTTTGGGACTATGTTTATGTCAACTTGCACACCGGCATACGCTTTTTCCTATTTCTTGCCCGTCATCCTCGTTGGGATGGGATATCCACCAGGCGTTGCTAACGCCTTATCTGCACCACCTGCCTTTTCCGCTATGATAGTCGCCTTTGGATTCGCTTGGTTAGGAGACAAGTATCGCGTCCGGGGGCCCTTCATCACTATTCAAGCTGTTTTGGCTATTACGGGGTTGGTGCTTGTTGCGTTTGCTCCCCACAACGGTGCAAGATACTTTGGCAGTTTCCTAGGTATCGCTGGCGCTCAAGGGAACATTCCAGCTCTTCTTACATACCAGAGCAACAACATCCGTGGTCAAAGTAAACGAGCTGTTGCTAGTGCTTTACAAGTTGGACTTGGAGCTGTTGGTGGAATTATCGCCTCGACCACGTTCAAACAGGCAGATGCACCAAGGTATATTACAGGCTTATGGGTGACGATAGGCCTGCAGGTCTATATCTTGGCCGTACTCAGTTTGACCACTCTGGCATTTCGGAGGAGAAACAAACGGACAGACTCACAGATCAAAGCTGGTGGTGTCGTGGACGAAGTCGAGGGACAAGCTGGCTTCAAGTATACGCTTTAGACAAGATACAGTCTTAGGAAGGATCCACAAGTCTCAATTCAGACTTGAGCTGTCATGCGTTTGCTTTGATTGTACATCATGCACGTGAGACCTGATTTGTGTGCTGTGTAAGGAGATTCCACCTCGTTAGTGTCATCTTTGGTACGTTCAATTCGCATTCATGAACATGTGGATCTTGAAACGAAACAGAACCTGGAAGATATGCTTGTTACAGCAGCTATCCGTAGGTGATTTTCTCTGGAACTTCGGCGGCCATTTCTGACCTCTGCGTGCCCAGTCCATCTACTTCCACCAAGTCCTTGATGTCTCTTTGTTGCCCAGTTGGGGGCGACCCGCTGCCCGGTACGTCAGGCAGGTTCTTGCCTGTATCTGCTCTCGCCTTGCCCTTTGGCGATGTACTAGCAATCGCCTGCTGTCTCATCTCCATTTCCACCTTTTCCACAACCTTGGCGCAAATTCCTCTATGTGCCTCTTCCATCTTGCCCTTGACAAAAGGCATCATCCACCATGCGCAGCTAACTTCTACATCTTCCACCAATACCCATTCAGCATCGCCAACGCCCCCTCCTTCGCCCTCGACTTCTGCGCCTGCGCCGCCGCGAACCACCCGAAACTCTGCACGTACTATGACTGGACCTGGTGCATCTGCTCGTGTTTTGATGCCTTGTGGTGTGTCTTGGAAACACGAGGGAAACGTTATGTATTTCTTTCCCCACGAAACATAGGGTAGGAACTGTATGACCTCCTTCACTTGATACGTTGTGACCGGATTCAAGTCAGTTGGGTACCAGTACGTGTCTTTGAGGACCTGCGGATCGGTGCTAGGTAGCTTGGTGTGGCCTTGAGTGAGGGCTTGTAGGGTGAGCGCGGTGTTATGGTCGTGTAGCGCAGCGATAACAGCATCTGGTGGTATATGTGCTGGGATTTGAGCAGCGGTGTGTAGGTTGTGTTTAGCGCTCATCGTGGCTGATACGAGATGGTTATCGGTTTGCTTTTATTGAATCTTGGCTTTGCGGATATCTTGCTTGTCGAATCGGCGTAACAGGAAGAGGATGGCCAGCAAGAATCAGACTAGAGTGCTGCAGTGGGGGCTTGCGCAAGTGGTGGTAGTAGGCGGATATTACTATTACTGTTTGCGATCACATGTAGGCTGCCGCTGGATCATGTCGCGTGAGTTTTAATTGTATTTGAAGAGAAAGGAAAAGAAGACGAAGAAATCCATTGCGGCTGATAGAGGCTGCAGACGCGGCTGATGCATGTCAAGCTTGCTGAGTGGGCGGGATTGCTATTTCCAGCGTGCAGCTGAAGCACACCTGGAACGTGTAACGTGCATCTCCGCCTGACCGCTTCACGTCATAGGCTGCGGCTTTTCCCGATTTAGACCGAGCCATATCACGTGATATCTGATCTTCAATCCCCTTTGCTGCACCATGTCTCGTCCACTCGCGGCTAGCAAACTAGTAATTCTCTTACCCTGCGGATTTCCTCCTCTTCCAATAATACAACATTCTTGAAGTAACCCCCGGCACCTCCCCACCGCTGATCCGTTTCTTTTAACAATGCTTCCATGCTCTCGGCTCTGGCGCTAACCATTCGTTCACATTTTCTTCTTGCTTCCTCTGGCCCATACTCTTGGAATGCGCCTTTTTTCAAGAGCCTCTCGATATTGATATGCCGTGTTGGTGCGAGACCTTGATCCGACAAGGTGTACTCGTAGACCACCTGCTCTGTTGGAACGTTTAATAATGACAGCAGCATAGCAACAAACACTCCAGTGCGGTTGTTTCCTGTTGTGCAATGCATCAGTAAGGCTGGTGGTTGCGCCTCATCTTCACATTCTGTGACCGTGGACAGGAGATGACGAAGTACTACGCGCATCATCCCTGCCCCAGCAATTAGTATTTCCACAAATGCCTCGACGATATCCTACATCCTCAGACTAATGTTAGCAAAGCCTGCAATGGCCCCTTATGCGTCAGTTAGGGGAATTGTACCTTCACATCTTCGCTGGCATACTGTTCATATCTCTTCCTTGCTTTCTCTTCTCCATATTCTTCCTCGCTGAACACTGGTGTCCAAACTCTTTGTATTCCCCACTCGCTCAGGTCTTTGATACCAAGTTTCTCTACTTGCTGTTTGCTGCGTAGATCAAACACTGTCTTGATGTTCAACTCTTGTAGCTTTCCGATATCATTAGCAGTGATGCGCAAGGTATCTGCACTGCGATAAATGAGGCATGGTCGGACTCTTTTCTGGCCTGGGTTTGTGGTGCTTGATGGAAAGAACGATTCAATGGACCAGTTTCCTACATCGCGGAAATTAGGCACTGATGGTACATGTATGAATGGAGAAAAGCTTTCATGTTCTGCTTGCATTGGCAAAACTGGAAGAGTTTTCAGTGTATGATTCTGGTTGAGCGTTGTAGGAATGATAAGTATCTCATTCATGTCGTTGTAGGCTGGTGAATGGTAGTATCGGCAGCCCATGTTATATCTACCCCGCAAACATCCTTGTCATGCCACGTTTCCTACCAAGGTGATCGTGCTATCTGGAGGCAGCAAAAGTCCATGTCGTTTGATTCTGATCAAAGCATTGCAATAGCATTCGGAGGGCTTGCAATTCCCCCGCGAATATTCAACGGCGCAGACGTTAGAAGGAACGTCCATTGTTGTAAATCCGAGCATGCCTTTGCCAGTTGCTCCAAATTCCAAAGTTCGCCAATAGGCAAACCAGCATGTGGAAGCAACCATTCGTGAAGTAGATCAACACCCTCAGGAGCCGGAAGTCCTGTCGCAAATTAAGGTGAAGTCAATAGAATAGTCAGGACGCATTGCACTCACGTTCCCAAGCCACTGAGTCTCCAGCGACTGCCGCAAAGCCTTGATTCCACAGCCACCTTTCAATGTGCTCTCCTTGTTCGACACCTGTGAAGGAGAGTTTACGGGCGCAATCCTGCTTGTCTGCTGCGCTTAGTGCTTCGTACCATCTGGTAAAGCCGGTTCGGATAAGGAGTATGTCTCCAGGTCGAAACTCGACACCTTGACCTTTGGCGACATCCAGAAGATCTTGTAAGGTGATGCCTTGGATGGTTACCAAGATCTCGACTAATTCTCATGAGAATGACTGACCATGGCCATCCGCCGGCGAGACTTTCTCTCCGCCAGTGCTCTCATTCCAACTTGCCCAATCTAGTAGAACACCACGACCTACAATGCCTTGTTCGCACCAGTCTATGCACTATTAGCAATGCCGGAGAAGGCAAGGAGTAGTAGTCCTACAATGAGTGCTATGAGCGTGTGGGTTGGAAGCCGTGTCTTTCGTGTGCGTTATATTGTTGTAGTAACTTCCTGCTACTTGATCGGCATAATGTAAGAAGCCATCCCATTGTGATCCACTTTGGGTGTTGAGGGATATCTCATCGTCATGGCCCATCCGACCAGAGGTGTTCACAAAGTCAATAATATTATGTTCGATTTCCTTACGCCCAAACATCGGTTTTCCAATCTTGTGATAGGCCCAGTCTAGTTGGAATGTAAGTCCGTGTTTGACTTCTCGTGCTGCTGCCAGTTTTGCTTCAGGCGTGAGATTGTTTAGTGCTATATTATCAGCTAGGCAGTTTTAAGCAGAACGAGTTATTAGATCGCTTTACCTCCGAGATGGTCGATTTCACCATCATTATCCCACATACCCCAGCACGATCTCTTCCCACTCTTCTCATGTCTCGGCAAGGAATCATAATCGGGTCGATATGGGTGGTCCGAGTTCTTTACCATCTTGTCTAGAACACCGCCGAAGAATGTTAAAATGCTTCTTATTTTAAATTGATGCACACGCGATAGTGTTAGTACGTTCAAACAATGGGATGAACGCGAAAGGATGTAATCTCTTTGGTGATGAACTTGTCCTAGAAATTTCCATGCGCCAAGTCGAGAGTAGCTTTATACGCGTACATCAGTCTGTAATATACTTCTTATCTCGTAAAGAAGCAAGCATGTCACCGCCAGGCTAACTCAAAATTGAGCCGGCACCTCCGCACATCGAATCATGACTTACATCGTTTTTTTACACGCAGTCTAATTCATACATTCTGGGAATTTGCAAGCACTTGAAGATCATATTCGCTTTACGAAACTCAGCTATAATATTGTAGTGTCTTTCTTGATCCTTGTCATTATGACAAGAAATTGATTCATCTTCTACTCCTCACCACATGCGATAATGCCGTCTTGGCTATCATGTCTCGTGTCCGGTAATGGGCAGTTATCCACGCGAATATCCACTCCATTCACAACACTACTTTCGCCGCTTAAAAGGAAACTAGCAACATTTGCTTGCTCTTCACATCGATTTGACATCGCAAACGGGTATCTTGTACTCCAGTCAGGTGCTTTGCCAAGATGGCTCTGACCATTCAACTCTCTAAACCCTGGGCCAAAGGTTGAGCCTAGTGAAATAGAGTTGCAACGAATGCCGTATTTCCAGTATAGCATAACTCCACTGTCTGGCTGATTGACCGATGGAGTTTTCCCCGGTAAGCACACAGGCGGTTTCATAGTAGCATCACTGTGTCTAAACACAATGTTGACTATAGAGCCTCTCTCTAAAACGCCTCCAACCCCTTTGCTTGACACGCGTCGTAGTCGTAGTTCTTGCTTCATCATTTGCTCTGCTTCATACTTTTGACAAAGCAAAATTGTTCGGCAATTCAAAGTCAAAAGCTGATCGACATTTTGATCGTTTTTGTGAAGAGCCTCGATAGCCCCAGAGTTGTTTGCAGCCCAGTCTAATCGACCCCAACGGCTGACTGCTTCTTGAACCATGGCTTTGATATCTTCCTCCTTTGTCACATCTCCTTTGAAGAAATGTGCATCCACTTTGTAATCGTCCCTTACTCCAATAGTTGCTGCCTTTCCAAGTTCTTCTTTTGAGTCGACAAGGAGAATATTGACTCCTCTCGAAGCTAATTTGCGTACGATTGAAAGGCCAATCCCCTGAGTAGCATTGGTGACGATAGCCACTTCATTCTCGGTAGACATTCCTCGTGTAAGATCTTTGTGCTAATGTAGCCTCTCAACAACGGAGAACAATTGCTTCTACATTGGAGGAGACTTTTTGATACTTATTGAATTCACCAGTGCCCAAATTAGCGGGCTCCCGGCGCATATCAGCAGTTCTTCGACTGATCATAAGCTGACATGGTGCTCCTCAAAACTATCTGAACTCCACTTTTGCTTTAGTCTATGCGAGGTGGACCAATTGGAGTCTCGCTAGCCAACATCAAATTCTCGTGGACTGCAGTGAGCCAAAGATATCATAAAAACACGATACATGGCTATGGTCTGGCATATGAGGTGAGGTAAGGGATCGGTCAGCACGTCATACTGAAATGGCCACATAATTTAACTTTGAGCGTTATATCACATAATCGTTAATATAAAGCACTTACTACATTTCCTGAGCATGTAAACGGGGAGAATGTAGATTTGATCGAGAAAAACGTTGATACGCATATTAGTATACGTGTCCAGGTTGCTTCCATTTCCAATCAATAAAAGCCCTGATAGAATCAACAGAATTTTGAATTGGCCCAAGTATGTATTTTCTCCATGTACACAGTTTGCGCTTCTCGTGCGATTCTAGGATCTGAGTACATGACGATATTGTTTCCGAAAATTTGGTATGTTGAGCATGAGAGCGTTATGATTCCAGCACGAGCGAGGTCATGCCATAATATCCGCATCCCAACATACCAACGCGCTGGATTCAGTGGAGACACATGCAGTAGAGCCTAAGTGAGGGGCATAGCTTGAACGTAACATGAGTGGCTATACCGGGAGCAGCATTAGTAGGTAGAAGAATTGGCCGAAGTATAACCCAGGGTCGTGGATGTTCCAAGGTTTGCATTCGGGATCTAAATGTTCCCGACCCGCCATGCAACACGATTTGACAAAATGCCGTGTGCGTGGGACGGACCGGTCGAATCGCTCGATTTCGTCCGATTCGAATTCTCGATTCTCTTTAAGTCTTTACGATGTGCTTGAATCGTTTCTTCCGCTTACACCGGTCGCAAGCATGCAGCCAATATACCCGATGACTGGGGAAATATTGCTGGCGATTGTCCGCTGTTTGTCTCAACGGTGTTTCTGACGGTCTTTAAAGCATTTGAGCCACGGCGCTATTGTGGCGACGCAATGGTTTTTCTGCCGGGTAGTGTGGTTGATAGTAGTAATATGACATTATTATTGTTTATGAAGACGTAGAGCTAGCGATAGTTAAAAGTTTAGCCAGGTTTAAACTGAAAGTCGCAACAGCCCTCGGGACATTACGAATGACAGATGCACAGCCAGCCCCTTCAGGAATTTGCGCTTCGATAAGATTGTTATCAACTTAAAGTTTGAGTAAAAATATGCTGTGAATGCAATGCTGCTAGCCATTATATAATGTCCAGCATGTTATTGACTGTAATGCGCAAACTGAGCACAATTGAAAGAAGTGCCGACTGGGCACAACCCTTGCATACATGGGACAATCTCATCTGGGCAACGGCCGAGCCCCGATCCAATCGGGTCTCATATCACAGTGACAGATAGACAAGCCAAGGAATTGTTTGCGCAATTAATGACATTCTTGATCTGGAAGATGGTACTCGGGGCATTGCTTAAAGAGCTACAAGAAGCGTTGGCCGTCTTTTATCAAAGCTCAATATGTTGCCAGATACATTCCTGATGACGCAAAAAGCCCCCATTCTGATTCATGCCCCCCTACCAGAGCGGATAGACATTCGTGGAGAGTTACTATTCAATTTGCATCTCGGTCTTTCTCATATGGGCCAGCATGAAGACCAGAAACAGTGAAGAAGGCGAAAAGCTTCTTGGTATGCGTTTTCACAATTTGAATAGCTCAGCTGAACTGATGAAATAGCATTGAATGAAGAGGAGAATATCCAACACAATGCGCCAGACAAGAACGAGGAGAAGGCAACATGGCGGAATCTTCCAAATAAGAAGCAACTTCTTTTGCTTTCTTTTTGCAGGCTATCCAGCCCATTGTCGAACGCATGCCTTTTGCCGTATCTTTACTCGCTGGTAAAGTCAATATCCGAGTCTGATCAGACTGCAACACCTCAACACATATCCCGCTTGACTGGTCTTCTAGTAGCAGCGTTCCCAGTTGGTCAGGTTTTGAGCAGCATGCTGTGGGGTAAGATGTCGGATCTTTATGGTCGGAAGCCAATGATTTTACTAGGACTCACTTTCAGCATTGTTGCCAATATTGCCTTTGGTTTTTCGAAAACGATTAGCGCACTCATGTTATGGAGGATTATAGCAGGTATGGCGAATGGCACTCTAGGTGTCATGCGTACTATGACTGCAGAGTTGGGAGGCCGTAAACATCATTCGAGGGCATTTCTGGCACCGCCAGTCGTTTTCAACTCCGGTCGGGTCATTGCTCTGGCAATTGGCGGGTGCCTAGCTAACCCAGTAGAGAATATGCACACTCTTTTTGGACCGGACGGCCTATTGAACATATCACGAAACCCGAGAGGGGTAGCATGGATGGTCAACTACCCATACGCGCTGCCATCACTGTTCAATGGCATGGTACTCATGATCTGTTTAGTCGCCGCTACGTTATGGCTGCGCGAAACTTGCCCGACGAGAATGCATCATCGTGATCTTGGCCTTGCATTGGGTCACAGACTCAAGCGTTTCA
Organism: Shiraia sp. slf14; assembly: GCA_000498155.1. Taxonomy (NCBI): domain Eukaryota; kingdom Fungi; phylum Ascomycota; class Dothideomycetes; order Pleosporales; family Shiraiaceae; genus Shiraia; species Shiraia sp. slf14. Next base: position 331,558 of record AXZN01000050.1, read on the forward strand.
TCAATCGTGGCAGTGTTCAAAAGCCTGAGTATGGATATGCTTTAATTCGTCCTGGCAGTCCGAGTGCCACTGAAGCCAATGCAAACGCCACTATGGCCTCGACCGGGTCTGTTATGAGGGGAAGAAACGGTCATTTATTCGGCGATATCTGGACTCGTCAAGTTCTGGCAAACTTGCTGGCGTTTGCGCTCCTCCCATTTCACAATGCGACATTCCTGCACTTGTTCGCGGTATTTCTCAGTATGCCAGCTGTTATGCATCAAATGCCACATCTTTACAGATTTGAAGGTGGGCTGGGACTAGCTACACCGGCCATTGGGTTATTTCTTGCGACATTCGGCATCGCTGGTATATTGCTACAGCTCTTTATATACCCCAAGATCCATCAACGACTGGAAACCCTTGGTGTATTCCGTCTCGCAAGCGGCATCTTTCCTATCGCCTACATATTTGCGCCTTACCTTGCTTTACTTGCTGATCACCACTTCGTGAAATGGATCGCGATGGCTGCCATACTATGGACACAGGTTCTGGCCCGGACAATGGCCATACCAAGCAGTGTAATATTGTTGACTGAAGCTGCGCCTCATCGCAGTGTTCTTGGGACAGTGCATGGCGCTGGTAACACCTTGAGTGCACTAGGGAGTGCTTTAGGACCAGCTATAGCGGGGTTGTTAATGGCCAAAAGCATGGACATGAAGGCAACTGGTCTTGTATGGTGGACGTGGTTGTTTCCGATCTCGATGGCATCACTCCTTTGGAGTCTGATGCTTAAGAAAATGAACCTAGCGTGATGCGAAACGAAGCCTCAGCCCTCAAATTGGCCACTAGTCCAAGGTGGCTGCTGTGGCTGCCCTGGCTGCCTAGGCGGGGCAAAGCCAGCTGAGCCAGAAGTTGTTGAAAAGGACTACAACTCTTTAACAGACGATTTCCTACATGATTTTTTTGAATATGGGGAAGTCTAAGCCAGCAAGTCAAAGGAAGCCGATTTCGTTCAACACCTGGATCCTTGCTGCAAGAAACCGGACGTCGGCTCGAATTTCCCCAAAACCATAGCAGCATCGTTTAAGGACTTCGAGAATCTCTCATCATGTTATGCAACGCGTGCGAAAATCTGATTGAGAGCATGTGGGATCGGCGATGGACTCCAGAATGGGGCACGACCACAGATGCTCGTTTTTCGTATGAACGTGCACAGGAAGACTACAAATACGACCATCACTTATCATACAAATCCTTAGTTGAAGCTGCCGCGAACCTTTGCTACATTTGCCATCGTTTGGCCCAAAAGTTCGATGAATTCTGGCCCCGAGAAAAGCACGACAATAATTTGAACTCATGTCAACCGTTTACCACCGCATTCTGGGATTACCCATACGAAGGAGCAGAGAATCGCATATATATTGGCCTATCAACTACTACAATGCGTCTCGAGTCTATCCAGAAATTCACTGATGGTTCTGAGGAGATTCTCGGTACCTTCGACATACAAATCATTAAAGGTACCAAATTAATGGGTGTGGCCCACGGCAGATCTACGCAATCAGCATTGAGCTCTCGAATATTACGAAGCTGGATAAGGAATTGTGTCAAGTCACACGCTGTTTGTAAAATTGGAAGGAAAGTGGACTGGTATCCGACTCGGCTTCTCGATCTAGGCAATATGACATTTGACAATTCTGTCAAGGTCATTGAAACCCAAAAAGCTCGGCTCAAAGGACCATATATGACGCTGAGTCATTGCTGGGGATCTCAGAAATCTATCCAGCTGACAAAGTCGACATATAATCATCTAACGACCCGGATTGCAATCTGTGATTTGCCTCCCACTTTCGTCGATGCAATTCAGGCTACACTGAGTCTTGGGGTTCGATATCTTTGGATTGACGCCTTGACAATCATTCAGGGTGATAACCAAGATTGGGAAAAAGAAGCTTCACTCATGCAACACGTTTACCAAAATTCATATTGCAATATTGCAGCGACCTCCTCGCGCGATAGCCAAGGCGGGCTTTTCTTTCCCCGGGAAACCTCTCTTGTTAATCCGGCAGAAATTGCCGTTAAAAATGTGCCTTATCATTTGTGGTGGACTGAGTATTGGAACACTAACATTGATGATGGGCCGTTGATGGAGCGTGGCTGGGTTGCGCAGGAGCGTTGGCTTTGTCCAAGGATGTTACATTTCGGGAAAGAACAACTTTTCTGGGAATGTCTTACAGAATGTGGCTGCGAAACCACCCCGAAAGGCCTCCCACATGACGCACGAAATAGGCATCGATTAGACAGGTTCAAATTCGACGAGAGAGTGCTCACGTGGAAACCAAAGACAAGGTATAGAAGAGCACGGGGCTTACGTTCAAGTCGAACCGAATCACAGCTATGGGCGCAGTGGGACAGGATCTTAAAAAGCTATTCACGAACGCTTTTGACTTTTGAGAGTGATAAGCTTATTGCGTTATCTGGTATATCAAGAGCCATTCAACGCGAACTACAGGACGAATACATTGCAGGTCTTTGGCTGAAAGATATCATAATTCAGCTTGCTTGGACTACAGGCATCTATTTTCATAAAGATGGGAAGATGGTTCCCTCTAGAACAAAAGAATACATCGCTCCATCGTGGAGCTGGGCCTCTGTGAATGGGCCCATTGAGAATGCCATTCGGAACAGCAAACTTGAGTTTCGAAGCCAGATTCAGACCGTTGCCATTTATCTGGGACATAGGCTGGCATATGTCGGGAATGATAAATTTGGTCAAGTCAGGAGCGGCTATATTCAGATACAAGCTCCCATCCATGAAGTAACTATATCATCCACAGCTCAAGTCGAATTTCCATACCGCCGCTATCGAATGGATTTTGTTGGCAGCACAGAGGATGCTCGAGTATTCGATAATATCTCCATAGATGTCGATGACGGGAATGCAGATTGGACAGAGTCTTTCGCGTGTCTCACCTTATATACCGAAGGATCAAGTAACGAAAAGACTCCTAGCACACTTTTCGCGCTTCTTCTCCGCAAATACGGGTCGTCTTGCGCATCTTACTCCCGTGTGGGATTATTACAAATACGGCAAGGTTTGGAAATTGACCACTTCTCCACACCGGTCGAGATTCCCCATTTACCCAAAGAGTTATTTAATCCAGACAAAGGCTATATTGTCAAAATCTTTTGATTGTACACCCCTTTCGGGGTCAAATGGTTGATAGACTATATTACATCATCATCATCATCATCATTAGCATTGTTCGAAGCGCAGTCACTCCTTCCACGATATCCATTAGAATAAATCATATCTTAGATTTCAATCGATCGGCCGTCCCGTCTCTAGATCGTGTATATAATGCCATCGGAAAAGCCGCGTCCTCCTCGGTCCAGAATCCCGGGCCCTTGGTCGCTTTCCTCTGAAATCTTGACATTCCCATTCTTATCACAGCTTCTACTTGTTTCCGCTCCTCACTATGCTTTGGCCATTTCTTAAGCAAGGCATTGAAGTCGTCGCCGAAAATATATTGAACTGGTAGGCCAGATTGAAGCATGAGTTGCTCGTATACTTCGATGGTGAGAAATGGCGAGTAAATCAATGTAGATGGTGAAATAACCTGGCTTGCTTCGCCCAAAGATGATCCGGATGGAGTGCGTAGAATGTTGATATTTAGCATCCCTAGGAAGGCCTCATCCGCTCTAGTGAAATCGGGATCTTGCGCGAAAACTTCCACACTTTTACTAGTTATTCCAATTAGGTGTTGCCGCAGAGCTATGAGAAGGGCTAGCTGTTTCAGTCTTCGATTCCGATCCTTTTTTACATGCAGACTTCCTAGACCAAGCGATAGTATCCGATCGACAGGTTCATTCGAAAATCTGAGGGCGGCTTGGAGTTGTTGATTGATGATTATGGAAAGTTCGGATTGTTCGTACAAAGTTTGAAAGTTTCCCAAACTTGTAAGGAGCCGCCCGGTTTCGCGCGATAGTGGCTTGATCTTAGATTTATAATGATGCTGAGGGTTGGGAAAGGTGGTGGTTGCTATTTCGCAGGACATGGTTGTATATTTGGAAACAAATATATATTTAGTATATTTGAAGTTCTTTTACTTGCTGCAAATGAAGTTGGGTCGTAATTATGGATATTTATACATCTTGCTCGGGATTTCAGAGTCATCTTATAAAGTGGTACCGACGTGATAACAGCTTACAAAAGCGTTTTCCAGTCTATTCTCCCAGTGCAATTCTGTGGTATGTGCGGCGTTTCAAGGTACAAGTAATTGCACACTCAAACGCCTACACGTAAGCAGCTTGCTGAGAAATCATAATCTGACACCATCGCTTGGCTGGCGCGATACCACATTAGCTGCCAAAACAGATTATTGTAGGAGTCATACTGTTCAATTTACAGTTGCAACTATTCAGGTGGTGTCATGCTAGAGAATACTGTATTTCGTACCGCAGCTCTGAACGTGCAGGCAAGCTAGAAGTTGGCAAACAGCCTATAACTAGTGATGTGGCTTGCGATATGTACATCATTAAGCTTCGTTATTCTAGCAAAGACTCACTTTTTCTTTTCACAGTACTTTGGCTTGTACCTCAGGCTACGTGAATTTCGGCACTGTTCCAAGTCTGCCGCACACGCTTAACACGGCATGGCAATCGGGTTCCTTCGGCACCGAAGTCAGCGTACATTAGTCATCTACTCGAGATCCTTGATATCCTTCTCTTTTGACATGATGTTAGCACACTATAATTGAATTTGGGTGAGGGTGTAGCCTTTAGATCAGGCGCGACAAGAATCAATCAAATCATTTAACGTCGTTTAGTTGCGACTATGGATCACTAAATCGTGCCATTTGCTGACGCATCAAATCTACTATAGAGTTGTAGTATAAGCGCTGCATAAGTTTCCTTCCCGCCAGACTCCTCGTATATTTAATGTAGCGTCGATGTCTTCCAATGGGTTTCCCTCAACCAGAAGTAAATCAGCGTTTAGACCATCGGCCAGTCGTCCGCGATCTTCAAACCTGAATCGCTTCGCAACCAAACTCGTAGCTGATCGCAGAGCTTCAGCAGGCGTCATGCCCACCTTGTGCACAAACAAGTGCAATTCATGGTGCATGGAGAGGCCAAACGCCGTGCCTTTCGCGGGACCTGCAGCATCGCTTCCACTGGCGTTGAATTAGCATATACGAGGATATTGAAGCCGGTTTGACTGACCAAAGAATATCAATACCAGCAGCTTTCAAAGCTTTCACGCTCTGGTAAGCATACTCGACTTTTCCCCGTTCAGCGGCGAACGCCATACATGCACATAAGTTCGCAACCCGATCATCATCAAGCAATCCCTTGACTCTAGGATCGTGGGCGAAGCGGTGTTGGAGTTCTTTCCCTTCTGTCGTCAAACTACCCATACATGCTAAAGTGGGGTTCAACCAAGCGTTGTTCTTTTTGTACGCATCGATAATCTCTTGCGTTGGTGGTCGATCGCAAAAAGTGTGCGTCAGGCCATTCACGCCTGCCTGGAGAACTTCAAGCGTGTCTTGAAGGGTGGTAGCATGGGCGACCGTCAAATAGCCTCTCTTGTTGGCTTCCTCAATGATAATGGTTTGAAGCTCCACCGTGGGATGTTGAAGCTTCATGCCCATAGCTGATCCGCTCTCATGCATCAATTTGATGTAGTCTGGCTGCATCTCTTTCGCTGCCCATTCTAGATATTCAATCACGTTTTCTCGGTTCGACAATTTTGGCCACTCTGCAATTGCGGCCAAAGTCTCTGGACTGCTATCATGAGCAGTAATGACAGGAATGGGCCATCCATTTTCGATTGTTGCGGCCTGGCCTGCCGTCTTGTATGAAGCAGTATCGGGCTCGAGAGATTGACTCCTGAGCTTGCGCACGTTCTCTATCTCATTCTGCATCTCGCAAACTGTGGTAACTCCGAAGCGCAAAGCTTGGGGGAGAGCTCGAGGGTCCGCCCTGTCAGCGTGGATATGGCAATCTATCAACCCAGGTAAGAGCGTGTGTCCTGGTTTGGAGAACACTTTGCCATCTACTTGCGGAGCATTAGAAATGGGACCCAGAGACTTAACCTTGTCTTGTTCTACGAGAACAAACCCATTTTCAATAGTGCCTTCCCCGTCAAAGACGCGTACATCGCGAATAAGAAAAGAAGTCATTTTTAACCCAAATAGAGTTTGCAAAACAATCAAGTTGAAAGAACTCGCATTCAAGAAAGTATTACAGCATTTGTAGATATGATTGCTTTTGTAGGTGGTACGTGTCACTGCGCGCTAAACAACCTGAGTTACAGCTAGCTAATGCATACATCCTCCGCTTGCTTACATGGAGAGCCGACGCTGTTTCCGAGCTACGAGCTAATCAGATGGTCATTCTCAATGACATGTTATCGATGATAAAAGATCTTTCAAAGGCAGATAGGTGCTGTTTGATGGATAGACAAAACGATTATACGAAGCTGATGTCCAAGGGTTCGCAGAACCGTCGGAGATATTTTGTGATCATAGCTACGGAACATCGCTCGGCAAGTGATCGTGTTCCACTCTGATCCTTGCAGCACTATCTAATCACGTGCTGACAATCACTGCACCATAATCATGTACATATCATGGCGCTGCTGCTTCTTCCAAAGGAGTGGGTAAGGGAATCAAAATGCCATACCAGGGTTCTGTTGTTCAGTTCTTATGTGGTCAAATTTGCATATGTCTGGTCCTAAACAGTTGTTCTCCGACTACAGACGAATATCCCTTCATGTGTGGACGCCTTATCATTTCGTTCTCTTAATTTTCGGTTCTGAGCTTCACCAATTGCAGCAAGGACATGCTGCTGAAGCCAATTAGCTAAGGCCAAAACGGTAGAACCGCGCCTTTAGATCAATTACTCCTCGTATCAAATCCTTCAGCTTTGGATGCTGACGCTGAAGAGCATTTCAAATCAAGCCAAGGACTCAATAATGAGATCGGCAGTGAGAATATACGAGCGTGATTCGTGATTGAATGGAATGCCTTACAAGAATACATCTTCCATCTTGTTCTCGCAATGTTTCCTCTAATACTTCTTAATTTTGCAGCTTGTTGATAGCTTCATCATTTGAATCTCGACATCTATCTCCAGAATGTCTTCAAAATCGATTTTGATCACTGGTTGCAGTGCCGGGGGAATCGGCCATGCGCTCGCCCTATCATTCCAAGCACGTAACTTCACCGTATTTGCGACCGCACGTTCAAGCGAAAAGATGGAAGACCTAGCCACATTGCCAAACATGCATTTGTTACCGCTCGACGTCAAATCTCCCGCATCCATCAGTGCTGCAAAGGAAAAGGTTTCTGAGTTGACTGGCGGCAAATTGGATATTCTCATCAACAATGCGGGACAAGTTTCCACTATGCCCGTGCTTGATGTCGATATTGACGAAGCCAAACAGCATTTCGAAGTCAATTATTGGGGGACGTTGCGTATGGTTCAAGCTTTTGGCAATATGTTGATCGCTGCGAAAGGATGTATCGTGAATGTTGGGTCTTTGTCTGGTGTTCTCCCCTTGCCGTTTTCAAGTAAGTTATTATCAAGTCATCAACCCGACTCAAGATGTCAGGAAGCTCACAGATTGTACTTGACAGGCCAGTATAACGCATCCAAAGCAGCGGCAATTCATCTTTCCGAGACTCTTCGTATCGAACTCATGCCGCTGGACGTACGCGTTATTACACTGATGCCAGGCGGCGTAGAATCAAACATCTTTACCAATGGCCCTCCGCCAACCGAGCTGCCTAAAGGGTCACACTACCTCCCCATCGAGAAGCAACTTGCTAGACCAGTGATCTTTGATAAGATGGAGACAGCGAAGTTTGCAAAAAGGGTAGTTGAAAGTGTACTCAATGGCCAAAGTGGGAAAGTGTGGCATGGCGCATCCGCGGGAATGGTAAGCTGGATGGTACGATTCATGCCGCAATGGCTGATGGTGAGTATGATTCAACCCCTTTGTCTATTAAAGCAGCTAATCATTGGTAGGACAAGATCATGTTTGGATACCAGGATAGGCTCAAACATATGCCAAAGGGGGCATAATCAGAAATCGCATGAATATTGCTTGGTTATTGGTATTCTTTGCTATTCTATTGCATGTGGAAGATCGAATGTTTGCAATGGCACATTCGGTTGCCCCTGCTGTATATAGATGGTAATTTACTGAGATCATCAAAGCTTGACGTATGATGATTTGGACATACTGGACGAGGTTGAGCTGGACCCACTCGAAGTCGGTCGAATGCCTTCCTGCTCTGCTTTGTCCTTTTCTCCTATTACAACTCTCTCGCACCACGAGCACCAGCTGCGTAGTTTGCCAGTGACTTCGCGTTCAAGGTACTGGACTGCTTTTTCACGTTCATCCTCGTAGAGCTTTACACACTCACCGATACGAACTTGTTTCTTGTGTTTGATCTTGAGCACCCCACCAATGCCTTCGATTTCTTGGGCTAGGTAACTCGTGCCACGCCAGCGCTCTGCTGCATCAGGAGAAGCATCAGCAACAGCCAGTGCATCCAGAATGTCCTGTTCACAAGTTTCATGCTCAACGATTCTAGCGCCGAGACACGAAGACCCCCTGCCACATTCGACGCCTTCGTTACCTTCGCCCGCGCCCGTACCCACGCCGCCTAGGTAGTGGCTGTATCGCGTGCGCCAACTCCAGCCACGAACATACATGGTGTCGGCATTTCGCAAGTCTTTGCCACATGGCGCGCAGAGCCATACCACATTGTCGCAGTTGCATGGTGTTCGTTCGAATGCTGGGGTAGTGAATGCTCGAGAGTTTGTGTCTCGACTTTCGAAGTAGCAAGGACGTGGAAGAGGAGAGCCTGGTGGCGAGGGCGACCCGGATGACGACGACGAGCGCATTTTCTGGGCGACCATGAGCAGTGGCAGCGGCGATTTGTTACATGTGCGACAAAGGCGTCGATGGCGGGCTCTGAGCACAGGGGTAGCTGGGGGCTTCATTGTGCAATTCTTGAGACGGTCAGCATATGTTTTGGTAGCTTCGCCATGAGTCCAAGCAAGATGTCAAGACCATACCCGACACACAACATCCCCACAGCGCTGACACTCGCCCACCATGTCGCGGGCACATTTTCCCACACGGCCAGTCGTCAGTTGCCTTGAGCTCGAATGCAGATTGAATCTAGCATTGGTAGCAAGGAAGCCGCTTGGGCCATCTTCGTTGTTGGCCTCGTTGCAGCAATGCAGCGTGTGTCTGACAAGCTGGGCACGATACTCGAGTAAATTGGCACGAAATTGGCGACACGTGCGGGAGAGATCGTGTAGCGTGTTGAGGTCGAGTTGGCCGGCAAGCTGTCTAACAATACTGCGAGGTTAATGTCGTTAGCATGCATCAGCGCGTGGAGACAATGTCCATTGCTGTAGGTTCAGGCTCACGGATAACAGCTCAAGGCAGCGCTGAATCCATTCACATTAGGGTTTGGTCTGTCTCTTTCGTCTGTCACCGTCGTATGGTGTCCATTGCGATCCGTTGCTACTCGAGGCGCAAAGGCATGATGCACTGGCTTCACGTCTCGAATGAAGCCAGGTACGCGTGGAGCATGTAAAGAGGGTGCGTCGTCGTCGTCTAGGTCAACCAAGACCACCATAATGGCGAGCTGCAACTACCAGGCTCCGCATTGAAGCCAAAGAGGCTTTTATTGTAAAGAGAGTTCTGAAAGCTGTGCTCTCTGCGATGCCGGAGCGATGACGAGATGAGATGCTTTGTCGTGGGGCTCTTGGCGCGCGGTTGGCTTCACTGTCACGCGTCTTGCATACTCTTTCACCTCTGCTCATTAATTGTTCTCCGATATTCGCCCCTGCTACTGTTTCGAATACTCCTACAAGGCCTATCTGTTCTCTTTAGATTTATTTACTGGGTCTGCTTTTTTAACTTGCTTGACCATAACTCTTTTAGCTGCTTGATCCTATATACTCTTATCAGCAATCACGAAGTAGTATCTTTGAATACTATTGTAACCATTACAGAATCGTAAGAGCCTTATAAATAGTACTTTATGTGTTATAAGATTCTAGCTTTACTTAAAGCCAAGCTGAGTTTATGCTCCCAAAACAGTTATCACGTGACCATGTCACATGACCTACCAACACTGATACTATGGAGAAGGTTGAGTTGCGAAACTACAAGTGGTGCTGTGAACAATCCAAGTAGCTCTATAAGTAATGACTCCATGCAAGTATTGGACAGTCTAAGCTTTTTAAGTAATAATTAATCACTGTCCTGTGTTTTGTTCATGGTCCGATTCATGTATGTTCACATGTTTAGCAAACTCAATCACCTATCATAGCAACGGTGCAACATCTCTCCGGCGGAACCAGTATATGTCCCGCCTTTATAGAGTTCAAGGCATGTGCGTCACGATTTACGTCTGCCATCCGACTAGGTGCGCATCAACGTATGTACTCGCTGCCTCGGCTGCCAAGGTGTCCTTGAACTTGACGCCAATCACCCCACACTGATCCGGGGGTGGAATCATCTGAATCCGGAGCTTGTTTGGCATATGCAACTTACACTGTAGTCGCACGAATATCCCCAAAAGAACATACCTCAACTGGGTGCCGAGGCACTTTTGCTAGTGCGGCCAATCCGAGCAAGCGCCACAACTATCAACGTCAACCCGTCTCTCCCAAACCATACGCAAGGAACGAAATGATCTCTAGCGTCACGCTACAGTGGCGTACCGGACCCATTCCGTCTTTCATCCTATCCGTGATCGACTTCACACGCGCATCTATAAGGATCCAGCACCCAAATCTGTTGTTGCCTCCACCCTTGTATACGAGCAACTTTTCACCCAGTTGAAGTTGATTTCTTTCCCAACACCATACCAAGGTATCTGCAACAATGAGCCAAGCAGCCAATGGTGCCCTTAATGGGTCTGTTCATAAGGCCAGCGTTGATCATGATGTTATCATCATTGGTGCTGGCATCTCAGGTATAAATTCAGCATACCGTGTACAGACCCAAGCACCAAAAGGTACCACATACGCGATTTTGGAAGGCCGCTCAAAGATTGGCGGTACCTGGGACCTCTTTAAATACCCTGGCATCCGCTCCGACTCAGACCTCTACACATTTGGCTTTCCCTGGAAGCCTTGGACAGCTGGACCAGCCATCGCAGAAGCACCTCTCATTCTGAAGTATCTCAAAGATGCGGTTCGCGAGCAAGGCATAGACAAGAATATAAAGTTTAATCACAAAGTCGTCAAAGCGGACTGGAGTTCTAAAGATGCCATTTGGACAGTAGAGGTTGATGTTGACGGTGACCTTCGAAAGATCAAAGGCCGTTTCATGATCTTTGGCACTGGCTATTATGATTACGAGACGCCGTTGCAGACTGTCATTCCTGGCCTGGAAAACTTCAAGGGTGAAGTAGTACACCCGCAATTCTGGCCAGAAGACTTGAACTATACGAACAAAGAGGTTGCCATCATTGGCTCTGGTGCAACAGCTGTCACGATCTTGCCCGTCATGGCAAAGACGGCCAAGCGCACAACCATGATTCAGCGAAGCCCAAGTTACATCCTTGGAGTTCCAAATGGCGTCACTCCAATCCATCGTTTTATGAGTTGGATTTCGCCAACCCTTGCGTACAAAATGACGCGTGCCCGGTTCTTGGTCGTTGCATATGCCATGTTTTATTTCGCACGCGCATTTCCTAATGCCGCACGCAGCTTCGTTCGATTCCTGACAACGAAATCCTTGCCAGCCAACATCCCGCACGATCCCCATTTCAATCCCACTTACAACCCATGGGAACAGCGTCTTTGTCTCTGCCCTGATGGCGACTTCTACAAAGCTCTGCGCAACGGTAAAGGTAATGTGGTTACAGGCCATATCAAGACCATGAATAAGAACACCATCGTCATGGAGAATGGTGAAGAAGTGCACGCCGACATTCTTATTACCGCCACCGGACTGAAGCTCAAATTCGGAGGTGGTATCAACCTTTCAATTGATGGCAAGCCATACAATGTCCCTACCAAGTACATGTGGAAGGGCATGATGCTTCAAGATTTACCCAATGCCGCAAACGTTCTGGGCTACACCAACGCCTCGTGGACACTGGGCGCTGATGCCACTGCGCAAACTGTAACCCGTCTCCTGAACGAGATGCACAAGAAGGGCGCGCGTGCCGTAATTCCTCGTGTCGAAAGCCCGGAGAAGCTGCATCCATTGCCTGTACTCAATCTCAACTCAACATACATCAAGAAAGGAGCAGATGCATTGCCCAGGGTTGGTGATAGTGGTCCCTGGCAGCCAAGATCCAATTATTTCACAGACATAAGGAATGCTAAATGGGGAAATCTCACTGAAGGATTGGAGTATGTCAAATGAGGTCGATGCCACGATTTGATGATGCATGTTTGGACTTGACTGAAGAGTGAGATGACTGCCATTGTAGTATTTCTTATTGAGCCGGCACTTTTGTCGTTTTTATGTACCTTAGATTTATCTGTTGCAAAGATGTTCTTAGCCTGCAATGAAGCCTTTCTAATGAAATGCAACATAAAATTGAAATCTAATGAGTGTATATGCGGTCGTGTTTCATCAACTTAAAGCCATTGATTTGTATGCCCCAATCATAAACTATTCATAGCATATGGTAATGACCGAAGCAATGATTCGCAAGTTTGCTTGTCAAGACTGAAGCGTCCAACTCCCAATTTGCCCGCTTCACACATCTAGCAGTAGTCGCCAATATTGTAGTTTGAGTACACGTGAGATTTCTTGCATGATGGACTCGCCCCCTTGACGTAAAGTTCGGTAGCTAAACACCCTTAGTTCGGCATAATAAATCTGGTTGGACTTTTACTTACTGTCCACAGGGAGATTCTTGGCGGGCTGGCGGACAATCGTCTGGCTCCTATCCGCTGGAGTGAGGTCGTTCTCGCAGTTAATTTGATCTTGGCCACCGTTTGCCGTCTTACTGCCTGTCCAGACATCGATGTGATTGATTCGCGGGCTCGCATTCCAATCCGTGTTGCATTGCGCACAGTAGTCTTCGAAGCGCAAATATTTACGAGTGTATGGATCGTAGATGATTTCACATTCAGTGAATTCGCCGGGAGCCGATGCGAATGTCAACGGATCGGCATATGTACCAGTACCTCCAGCCTGGTAGCCTCGACCGCAGTTGTAAGCTATCGCAGGGCCAGGAGGATCATTGTCAGGATAGCCGTAAAAGGTGTGAGTGACCTTGGTCACCTTAGTACAAGCGAGAACTATACTGCTGAAGGAAGACAGCGCGATGAAAATTTCGCTGCGCATGATGGCTGTGGAGAGTATAGTCGAAATTGCAGGTAGGATAGGATGAAATCGAATGCATCGCTTCTCTCTTAATTTATTTTCAAGATGCCAGCGGTTTATGACAACATAACGGCTAGACCTATCGTATAGTCACCGCTTACATTACGGCGCGTTGCCTCTTCGGACGTGATGTAAGCCGCATCTACACATCTAGTGGGTAAGTGTAAACACGGGTCGAAACACTAATTAGGTAGATGTTAATTATTGCTCGCCCCTTCGGGCGATGTACCTACCTTGTATTCAGCTGAATGCGCCATTATATCGTATGCATTACAAGACTTCCTTTGTATGGAAAATGCTGCTGTGAGACTATCAGCAAGTCATATTGTTCCGCACCTTCACCGTTAATAAAGTTTGTATTGGTCTTTACCTAATTGCGGTATGTTATGAAGCGAGGCCATAAGGATGCGGCACAAATTCGAGGGTTACAAGTGAGGGGTCGCGCGTTATGCATGGTAGCTCCATGTACAATCGCAATGAACATCGAAGCTAGTAGGCGCTGATTGTTACATCCTTGAATGAGTATGGAAATAAAGTTTTTCTGTGGTATTGAAATCCATACATCATATTTCTCACTTAAGCGTAAGCTCAAGATTAGGTTGAATGTAGAAAATGCGTCAATAAGGAAGGACTGCACCGGTGTGTTGTCTATTGCACATATCTAAGCCTCTTTCAACAGTTTCTTTGTCAAACGTGACACAGTATCTCATGAGATGAATACACTCCCATTATTTCAATTCTCAATTGGTGTATCTTGAAACTACTCATCAAATAATACTACTCATGAAATTCTGGGAGCTCATACATATGCGATGTTTATATACTATCATACCGCCGTCGTACAAGGATTAACACAGAAAAAGTTCAAAGTGGACCGCGAGAGCTTTTTTCACTGCAAGCATACTTACTATTTCCTGATCGAAGCTGACATGAGATTACAACGCTTGGATAGAGGAGTCTAACATTTCAAGTTCGCTTGTAGAGTGGTGGACTTACTATATACAAAAGTTCTGCTCCTTGAATATGTGAAGTCGCCTGCGAATCTACACGATATCATCCCCATCCCGTGATACTCTTTTCGTACCTTTTACATCCGCCCGTGCACCCTTCCATTTATTATTCCCGTCCGCGCTCGACTTGTTGCCATTCAATCCTGGGTGCTCACCAACAAGACCACGATGCGAGGTTTCCTCATCATCCACAATCTGCGACCGTGTGAAATTCAGGGAATGTAACGAGAGAACACTACGGATGCTGTTTATTACAGACTCAGGCGAGAGGCCTTTGAAAAGGACGTGTATTGTGGGTAAGCAGGCGGCTAGGATGCCAAGATGCGCTTCCAGGAGAAGCCAGGACATCATGCCAGTAATCACAACTGAGGACGGATTAGTATTGATAGTAAAACTAAATTGATTGGAGGGGAAAAGACTCACGGTTTCCATCTTCGCCGCCGAAATCGCGGGCATAGCGGATGGTAAACACAAGCCGAGTTGCGGATGCGGCGACGGCTCTATAATTGGTGCGTAAGTCACTGGAAGAACTGGAGCTAAAACTTCCACAAAGACGAATACGAACTTACCCTGAACCTAGAAGGAAAACTAGATTGACGGCAATCTTGCGCGATGTCTTCAGCTTCAGTTGCCATAACTGGAACAAATCAGCTTGCCATTCCTCGGATTTTCTGCTGCAACCTTATCGTCACAACTTACCAAAGGCATCGGAATCACCAAAATAAAGAGATCAGTGATGAAATCCGTAATGCCAAAGCTTTGCAGCATTTTTAGAGTCTCAATGCATTGTGTCATCAGCGTTTCGAACGAAGTCCAGAATGCGCTGAAGTTTGTTCCACACATGAACAAGTGGACGAACCAGTATGTGAGTCCCCAAACAGTTGTAAAGCCTATTAGTCCGTGAATGAGATGCCTCACACGGCTGATTTTATGTGTGCAGAAGATTCGTTTGTAAAACAAGAGGAAGGAAAGTTTTATCAGAGTTATGCACGGGACAAGCATAAGATTCATGGCATATTCTGACTATAGATGAAATAAGGGTCAGCTTAATCTCGAGGTGAGTTATAGAGAGGCGATAAGAAGGTACAGAAAGAGGTGTGATAGCATGATAAATTAGATGTGTGTTCATTGCGCACCTTTGATGTGTTGTGGATCTGTTCTGTTGATACAGCCAGGTCAGCGTGTGACTGTGAGGCAGGGCGTGCGATTTCGTAGCCCATGGCATGGTGCTTGATAGCTACAATTCTTGTCAGTCTGTTGCCTCATCGTCCATTTTCCCATCATCTCATATCTCCAACTGCTTCCGCCACTTTGAATTTGAAACACTCACAGCTGATCATAGTCGCACCTGATCCAATAACCAAAATTAGCGCAGCAAAAATGAGCCAATCATCTAGCCACAGCGCAAGCTTTTGCCTCTTTCTTGCCCATATGCGCATACCGACAACCAGAACATCGATTGCCATGAAAGTGCTCGTTAAGATCAAATTGTAGTTTGCGAGCTGGAAGTACCGCGTTTCCGCCCGGGGTGGTGAACTTTCAGCCATGTTGCGCGCTAATAACCCTCAAAATCTAGTATGCATATATGTCCCGTGTCGGAAGAGATAGAGGGAAAGTAGATGACCTTGGTGAGTACCTTTATTCGACCAGTGGTGGAAATCGAGAAGGAGTTATATGTAGTATAATTTGTCATTAGTGCGGGTATCGGAATTGATGTAGCTGATCATCACTCATGCATGCTGACTGCGTCTTGAGCAACAAGGCTTCAAGAATTTCCAGGGATTATGCAGCCTCAGCCTATGTACTACGTGCGCATACTGCTACTGCACAGCCTCGGGCCCACAACCACAAACTTGAATCATTCGCAAATTTTTAGTCTGGCGCTTAGTAGCCCTACACGCAACCGTTTTGCTTTGGAAACGAAATCAATATTAGCAAATATTGACAAAATATATGATCTATGAAGTAAAGAAATTGAGCTCGTCTCATTAAATCATTTTCCCAGTAGCATTCATTAACGCATGTCAAATTTTGGGTGTTACTACGGTCATGCAGTCTATTGGTTGTTCTATCGTGCTTGCCGACTTTCTCTTGTAGTCTTCGCAATCTGAGAACCCGAATTCAGCAATTGCACTTCAGGTTCATGTTCACATTGTTACAATCCAACACATAAATTTACACTCCTTCTTTCCCTACTTAGAACCACCTCGAGGAGACATCGACTCCTTCGGGTACCGGGGCCACTATATCAGCGGATTCGTCTGTTAAAGTGTAAGCTAATCGAGCAACGAAACCTTGTATTTTTCTGGCTCAACCTTACATGATGGGAGCGGAGCGGCGATGGCAGTACCGAACACAAAGACAGCCACGGAGAGGATGGTGCCGATGAAACGCATTTTGAAAGCTGATGTGATGAGCTTTGGAAAGTTTGAACGAGATAGTGTGTTGATGATCAGGTTGGGAGTGCAGAGCTGGAAGTTTTGGCGGGATACACCTGTATGGACTTTTGCTGTTGATAGCCAATATATATTTCACTTGAGTGTATAACACAGCCGCAGCTCAGTTGCACCAAGATTACGTTGGTTCGTCGAGCGATTTGACGCCCACACTACCCAGGCTCCATCTGCAGGAAATCATGATAATCCCCGAGAATTGATGAATTCCGGCGCGAAACAAGACCACATGCTTATGTACTTAGCTACTTAGGTAACGTGCGACGTAGATCAAGAGATCGACAGGCCACCAACCCACTCTGTGGCAGTCTGACAATAGCATCAAATATGCGCAAGGCGCATTTAGGTGCGCCGGCACAACCCGCTCAGCCCCACAACTAAGCACGGCGGTATTATTTTGGGGCTCAGTGGGCCAGAACCTATTTGTATAACACCACACTAGCCTACATCAGTAGGGGATCGACATGCGATGAGTCTGTCTCAAGATAGTTCTTAGAGATAATTTCTTGTCTTCGTAGCTTTTAGTAGTCGTAATCTAGCCTCACATATTCAACAACCAGCACAGTGCGCCCGAATTCTCCATCATGAGTGGACCTCGCTCGGAACACCGTGATGAAGGTGATGGTCAGAATTCCAGCATCAAAGGATTCTCGTCTATGGCCTCGATTCGAAGTTACTCTAACAAGACCGGCACGGATCTAGAAATGGGAAAATCTGTGGAATCAGATCAGCGGAGAAGCACTTGGAGTTGTTATATGATTTTCCTTCACTCTGTTGTTGTAATATTATGTCTTAATCTTTTCCATTCCCATTCGAGTAGCGCAACATGTGCACGATTGGAGTCATTCTGTAAGTGTAGCTCTTTGAAAGGCGTTCGTTGCCTGGATGGTGCTAACGGTGCTTTGCTATCAGCTCCAGCGAATGAAGCTGTTCAGACCAAACTCCGCACTGAGAGCATGTTGGGCCAAACTGAGACCACTATTTATTCGGGACCGCCAGATCAAGAGAACAAAAAGGCTTGGGATAAACTGCTTTTGCGTAAGTGATTCGCAAGCACAACGCAAAAAACTTTCAGTTTGCTTACTTAGAAGCAGCAACATACTTTAGCATATCCGGGTCTGATTTAAGCCGGGCGGGCGAAACAGTAGCAAATTCTGTGCAACTAGAGTCTGGAAACTATGTTGCTGCTACTGGTGTATACCACCAACTTCACTGCATCGTATGGAGCAAACATCTCTTCTTTGACACCATTATCTAACCAGTTGAAATAGCGACAACTCCGGCTCTATCTTTACAAGGAAACGCACTACCCGAATCTCACAGATCATGAAATTGACTACTTGGAGGGGCATCTAGACCATTGCCTCGAAGTCCTGCGAGAGGAGATAATGTGCACAGGCGACACAAGTCTTGTCACTTTCTTTTGGCATGACCCGCCGCGACTGAAGCCGGGATCGAAATCAAATGCAAAGAAGTCATGTGTAGATTGGAAGAGGTTTGAAAAATGGAGTTTAGAGCATATGGTTCCGGTGGATGCAGCTGTAAAGGGAGGGTCTGGATTGAAACCGTTGATAACAAAACCCCTGTCGAGTATTGATAAATAATCGATTTTACAAGCCCCGCCATCTTTTCAGAGAGATCTCAAATCATTCAGAAGCATATGTTAATTTCAAATGCCCAGCAAGTGCGAAGAGGGATTTGTTCACGTGTGCGGAGTGTGCACGAGCCTCTGCTGGCTAGTTAAGATACAGCCCCATCAGCCTTCCATTTGGTATGTTCACGCGCATCATTTTAAACAACGTGTAGTGGAGGCGTTTCCGAAAAGGCATATGCTGTGTTGATCGCATCTCTTATACAGTTTGTATAGAAGCAGAAATCTTCTTTGGTCCAAATCAGCATAAACGAGTTCTAGTAGTTCTCAAGCTCAACACCATAAGAATCTTACACGATTTTGCTTAGGTATCTTGTTGTATTCTCGGGCTCATGACAAATTACTTTCCGAAGGTATGTTAATTCGCTGCGGAGAAATCTCAACTCATGGGGCTAATCTAGCATTCGCTTACACGCTGTTTGACCAGTTAAAGATTATTGCGTCCCTGTAGCAAGCTGCAAGCCCCAGTCCCACTGGTCCTTCGGTGTCCGAATTTAGTTCGATTTGCATACCTGCATAGAAGATCATGACATAATTAGCACAACTACGAAGTACGCCTTTCGCCGCATGCAGAGTGGGTAGTTTCGGCGAGTAAGACGAGGTAACGGCGGCTTTGTGAAAACATATTGCTTACTGGACTCTCATGATTTTGTGGTAAAGGGCGCACAGAGGTGTGATACAAATAGATGACTGCAGATTTGCATCAACTTGTACACAGAACGCGGTAAGAGTGCGGTAAGAGTGCGCAGGCCGAAATTAACTAATCAACGATCTTGATCGCTCTTGCCACACCGCGCATGTACCTGCACCTACTCATACTTATACCTATCCAACGAAATACTTAACCAACTTCACAAACAATCGTTGCTGGAGATCAAAAGCGAACATATTGCGACTCGCTCAGTTTAGCGAGCCAGACATTCAGCGCTCCCAATGTCTTCTGATCAATCTATCAAAATCGCCATTATTGGCGGCGGCCTCGCCGGGGCGACCCTTGCAAATGCCTTGCTCAAACATCAACACTTAGACGTACACATTTTCGAATCTGCAAACGAGTTTTCAGAAAGAGGTGCAGCTGTCGGCATTGCGGCGAATGCACAGGCGGCGCTTGCTGAGATTGGAGGTGCCATGGCGGGTGTGATTGAGCGTGCTGGAGGGGTACTAATGACGTCCAGTCGATTATGCATGGTATGAATCTTTTAGGACTAATAATAGCTATCTCAAATACATATTGACCCACTGCAGGCCTCTGGACCCAGTGCCACTTCTATTGTTTTTGATCTTGCAGCAGAGCAACGCGGCAAAGTCGTTCATCGTGCGTCGCTTCTGGCGGAGCTGCTGAAACCAATTTGCGAGAAAAGAAAGCATACAAATAAGAAGGTCGACCATATATCTGAGTCTGATACGACTGGTAAACTCCATGTACAGTTTTCCGACGGAACAACATTCCAAGCCGATGCCGTTATTGGCGCAGACGGCGTGCGTGGCCACGTGCGTGGCCATGTGTTAGAAAAACATCATC
The DNA here is from genome assembly GCA_000498155.1 of Shiraia sp. slf14. NCBI lineage: Eukaryota > Fungi > Ascomycota > Dothideomycetes > Pleosporales > Shiraiaceae > Shiraia > Shiraia sp. slf14. The sequence goes on from AXZN01000050.1 coordinate 351,560, forward strand.
CAGCTGCTTTGGCGAGGACTGCTAATTTCTGGGACTCCCGATGTTTGGTTCCGATGCAGAAGGCGAAAGAATTGATCGGTTCCGAATACTTTGAAGTGAACAGACAGTATGGATGGCTTGGCGACGGCGGCTTTTTCATGCACGACGTGCTTGACGATGGAGAGACGGTCCAATTTGTGTTATGCGGATTCATGGGCGAGGATGAGAAATGGGAAGGAGATCAATGGAGTCAAGAGCTAGATAGGGCCAAACTGGAGAAAGTTCTAGAGAGTTGGTCAGAGACGCCGGAATGGCTGAAAAAAGCCATCGTCGAGATTATGCTTCAGAACCAAGACCTGAAAGCTTTCGCACAACAACATCATGATCTAGACGCTCCAACCTACGCGAAAGGAAGGGTTGCTATCATGGGAGATGCTGCACATTGTATGACACCATGGCAGGGTTCCGGCGCCGGTCAGGCCGTTGAAGATGCCATGATCTTGGAGGCTCTACTCGGCAATGTCACAGCTCCAAACCAGATTGATGTTGCTTTCCAAGTTTATGACCAGTTTCGGAGACCAAGAACGCAGAAAATCGTCCACTCCAGCGCCGAAACAGGGCTGATTATGTGTGGACGAGGAGCAGGCGCGGGCTTAGACATCGATAAGATTCGGGAAATATTACCAAGTAGGTGGGTATACATTTACGGGCAGGATCAGGCAGAATATAAGAAAGGGGCTTTGGCAGCATTTGAGGAATTAAGACAGCATTAGTACTCTAGTATAACACTACTTGTAAAATGGGATTAGGCATTAAATTATCATGATAAAATATAGTTTTGTAAGGCTCCTAGTTATTTATACGAAACAAGCCCGAGTTACTTAATAATTGCTAAACGAGGATTAAAAGTACCTTTCTTAGTCGCTATCTGAAGGTCAGGGTAATCCCCGCAGTACACTCCAGGCAACTCTTGACAGCTTTGATAAAGGTAGCGATTTTAGAATATCGTGAGCAATATAGTACGGCAAATTACGGTATGCATTTGATACGGAATCGGCCTTGGTTGATTGACCAAGGAGAAATTTGCAGACCATGAGAGCAGTTTAATCGTAAGGTACTCAGAGATGCCTGTAGTTAGAGAGCAACAATTTCGCCAGGGAAGATTGAGACTAGCAATCGAAGATGGCAGCGGAGCACCGCAATGCCAGCTACTTCAAACTGAAATTGCTGCCTTTTGTTTTACTCACATAGCACGAAAACCAAGAATGTTCTTCTTTTCATGTATCATCATGACGAGCCGATTTTATGATAAAGGCCAACCCCTCGGCTCCTTCAAGGAAGCATTTGGCTCAGCAAGGCTTGACTTAAAGTAGTCAGTCAGCCCCCTAGATGTTGGCTCACAAGGATCTAATGCACGATTGCGGCGTCGATGACGCCGTTTGTCATAAAGCGTGCGCAATGAGTTGGCAGCACCCAATTCAAGTTTCACCATAAGACGAAGTAGAACGCAGCTGGAAACATCAACTTCTTGCACTATAAAACGCTGCTGAACACAGACCTTTGCTACACCATTCCGAAACCGCGATGTCGGATCAGACTACAAAGGTTGTGGTTGTAAGTTCGATTGCAACACCAAAACTGAGCATGATTCCTGAAAAAGTGACAGGTTGGTGGTTCACTCGCAGGTTTGATGTGTGGCATCGTGTTGAGGAGCTTGGGATGTGCTGTCTATGTTTTGGAACGTAGCGCGCCGCCCGTAATGGAGAGTCAAGCGGCCGGAATTCGTGCGGGACCAGAACTTCACTCATTCCTCGAGGAGTATGTGCCTAATCTTAAGGACTACGCTATCACAGCCGACACGGTGGGAATTATGAATAAGCAGGGCCAAGTTGTGCAGGATATACCTCCCAAGGTGCCGTTAAGATTGACGACTTGGAAAGCGGTATACGACATGCTGAAAATGACATTATTGAGAGAAATCGAGGATGTGCCTCTTGCAACTTACCAAACGCGTCAGTCAGTCCGAGATTTTCACCTAGTAGGCGACACAGTCACTCTTACGGTACGTGATTTGGAGATGGACACTATTTGGAGTATCGACGCCGACCTGGTCATCGCTGCAGATGGAGCGCATTCCAAGATTCGGCAAAAGCTCTGTCCTGAGATAACACCTCGTTATGTTGGTCTTCTAAGTTGGCGGGGCAGGATACCAGAAATGGCGCTTTCTGAAGAGACGCGCAATGTCCTCAAGTGTCGGTGTGCTGTCTTGCGTGTTGATGGAGGATACCAAATCTCGTACGAACCATGCCACCTATCACTGCATCTTCATGAGAAACTGACCGTTGCAGTTATTATGTCCCAGCCGACGGGAACTTGGACACGGCGGAACGAGATTTCGTATGGATTTGGCATGATACACAACCCGAAGGTTCCATACTAATAGACGAGGTTTTGACTGACATTGACGGCCATCTGCATAAGACCACAGTTCCAAAAGGCAAAATGCGCCCTGACGTTTGGCAGCGCGTACTTGAACATAAAAGTTCGATCGAGAATCCATACTTTATCGAGCTCATGGAGAAAATTGAAGAGCCTTTCGTCTCCGTTATTCGCGAATTTAGTGGTAGCAAAGCAGTGTTTCTCGGGGGAAAGTTGTTGCTCGCTGGCGACGCTCTCGCGCTTTGTCGGCCAAATGGTGGTGGTAGCACGAGCCAAGCTGCCTTTCAAGCCCAGCAGTTGGCCAGAGCATGGAGTAAAGAGATCACCTTTGAGGAGTGGGAGAGGCGTTGCTTGGAATCAGCTGCACAAGCGGCGCAATTTAGTATAGCTATGACACATTTCTTTAGAGATGGGCGGCCTCCAAGTATGTCAAAACAGCCGAATTAAACGGGTAGTTATTGAGCGTCAGGCTGTCGCCAAAGGCTCTGGGCAAGCAGGTGGTATCACCTTGGCCTTCTCCTACGACATCGAATAACAATCTCTTAACCAAGCTACAAGGAGGGACATAGCCGCTCTCCCAACGCCAAAATAAGATACGGTTCTGCCATGCTGACATGGGATTGACAGAGAGTTATAATCGCTATCATGAATGGCATGGATGGTAAGTTTCATATTAACTATGGCTGCTTCTGCCCTTTGTCTTGTATTTTTGCATTCATGAAATGCGAGAAGGTCTCCACTATAACACCTGCAGTCTGGCAATCGAACAGGCAATGAAGCATTATATCATAGAGCTTCCGGAACTGTTCAACCAATTGTGAAACCGAGCGTATATCTTACTCCATGTATCAAAAGCCTTGCAAGTGAAGACAGTAGTCTCAAAACAAACGTACTGTGGTAGTAACAGCAGCATCAATAAGCAGGCTAGTACCGTTGATGTAGCTGGCAGCCGGGCTACAAAGGAAAGCAATAGTGTCTGATACTTCTTCGCATTCAGCCGCACGCTTGATCGGGACAATAGCCGAAATCATGCCTTGAACCTCAGGGTTTTTCTTGAGTTCCTCATCCAAAAGCGGTGTTCGCACCCAAGTTGAGCATACCGCGTTGATTCGTATACCATCTGGAGAATGGTCGAGGCCTGGCCAGTGTGTCAGAGTTGCCAATGTTGTCATTGCATGGCACTTACCAGCCATCTTTACAATACCCATCGCTGCATGCTTTGAGATGGTGTAGCCACCTTTTCCCGGCAGTCCGGCGAACGAGTTCGCAGAAGCGATATTGACAATGGATCCACGACCAATTTCACGTTCTCCATTTCTGCTTTTCCATATCTTGGGGGTCTGTTTCCGCATTGCGGCGGTTTGCGCTTTCACACACAACAAATTGCCTCGAGTATTGATACTCATGATGCGATCGAAATTTTCGATATCGATGTCAGCAATTGCTGCGTGGACGCCATTATCAACCTTTAAATGAGTCAGCGCCACTATACCCTTGTGGGTCGCAGAGAGAAGTTACCCCAGCACCATTGACACAGTAGTCCAGCCGTCCATACTCCTTCACAACAAAGTCGACCATGTCTTGGACAGACTGAGCATCTTGAACGTTCATCTTGAAGACAGATGTCTTATATTTTCCATTACTGGCAAAGCTTTTACTTTCCTCGGAGGATTTCTTCGCAGTTTCCTCGTTCGTGTCTGCAAAGACCACAACCTGTGCTCCAGCTTCGGCAAGAGAGAAAGCTGCTTCCCGGCCAATCCCACTTCCAGACTATAAAAATAAAGTTAGCAATGCTTCGAACCTCTATTGAGTTGAGTTTGAACATACCCCTACGACAAGTGCGATACCATCTAATCGTGTGCTGCTAATCATGGTGATGAACTTCTACAAGTGTTCACTGTGAAGTAAAAATATCAAGATAGTCAACCAATTTGAGTTTTATACTTGTAGAAGGACGCTCCAAAACTGTGTGGATAGATACATAAATTGGTGGGCGCATTAGGCTGGCGAAGTGACAGTTGGGCAAGTTCTTAACTGCCCGCGCCTCACATCCACGCCGCACGCCCGCGATGCAGTCACCTTGCATGCCCCTTGTGGCGGGTATATTCAAGCTAAAAGTCGCATGCATTAGACTTATGAGTTGTTCAACGTTCCTATTCACCTTCCAGGCCGGAGAAAGCTAGAAAGTACTTACTTGTTGGCTAAGAATCAGGTGATCGTTGGTACCTATATTTTCCGCACTTGGCGCTTATGCCGTCAAGTAGATCAATCAAGCACTGTTGACTAATTTTTGCACTTTGATTGCTTTAAAGTTCTTCGCGCACGTCTCGGAGAGGATACAAAGTTAGTAAGTCCTGTACTAGTCTTCATTCCCATGACTTGATGACCTTGTGTCCTTTTTGAATCAAAAGCGCATACGCATCTTCTAAGAACAAGAATTACCACTACTACTTCGTTGTTAGGTCGCTGTGAGTGAGCAAATGGAGTAATTCTGAGAACTAAAGGTTATAGGTTCGACTTATAACAGCTCTAAGACAGAGAGTCCTAAGGTCGTTGACGTCAACTTATCGAGATTCATTGAACACTTACTGGCGGAGTGCATCTTGATTCCTGATGGAAAGCCAAAGAAGATCACAGCCAGTTTTGCCAGCGCCACAGCGTTCCCTGCCACCCACCCCGCCTTCAGCCCCACCTCCACCACCAGCACCGCCAAACCCATGGGAAAATCGAACCCTCGTTGCGCAGCCAATACTGATCTCTCAGTCGACATGGCCCCACAGACTACTCCATGTTCCAACAATGACTTCATATCTTAGACAAGGCAGCGATATCTACAACACCACTAAGGCTCCACAGTACAACGTTCTCAGCTATACATGGGGGTACTACATAGATGAATCCGAAAAGCCAATCCAAATCCGCGGGATCGATTGGCCTATCAAGGGAATCAGTAAGAGTCATTTCACGGCTGAAAAATTCCGATCAGCAATTGAGACTGCGGCTAAGGGCGTGAAGCACGCTTGTGAATGGCTGTGGCTTGACATAGTTTGTATCCCTCAACAACATCAGCACGAAAATGCGGTTGCAGTGAGACTGCGAAACCAGGAGATTGGCAGACAGGTTGAAATATTCCACCGCGCAAAGGAAGCTTTCATATGGCTTTCTTCTCTTGAAAAGCTGGATCTATTGGGTAAGCAAGAATCATTGATCACTGTCAATGATGTGATTGAGCATATGAACACTGGATTTCGCGGGTATCGCAACCACAACGAGGTCAAAGATTTCTTCAAAAAATTACATACGAACGTAAACTTACTGAATATATGGATGACCAAGGTGATTAGCGACCCATGGTTCTTGTCGCTGTGGACCTTACAAGAAATGGTTTTACGACCAGAAGCTTGGATGATCTTCGATGACGACTTCCTCTATGATGATTTCCGAGATGCCATTTCAGGCAAGCAAAGTGCAGTAACTCCGTGGCGCTTTCCTCAGTTTAAGAATGATCTCTGAGCCCTACAAGTTTACATGGGAGACACCAAGAAATTTAAAAGCTTGCAAGATATGGAACTTCGAGCACTTTCCTCCGCAGACACTGAAGATCGAGCGGCCATTTCTGGAATGCTTAAGCAAAGTCTGGAAGCCATCCGATCCTTGGTGAGTACCTGCGAGGAAAGGGGTTTGCATGCCCTTGATGTTGGTATACCTAATGGCGCATACTCGTTAGCAGCACATCGACGTGTGTTGAAGAAACCAGATCGCATCATCGGCATTGTGCAGACATGCGGCATAACTTGCACACCAAGGCCAGAAGGCGAAGACGACGAGACCAGCCTCCGCATACTTGAAGATGAGTTTGGTGAGAAACTAGTAGCAAGATGCGCTATCATTTCGCAATTATTCCTCCACTCTTTATATCCAAGAATACCGAGAAGAAGCTGGTTGATTACACAAGGTTGTCAATTCTACGATCCCTTCTGGTCGAGCTTTGCGTCAGACTGTTCTCCCGAGGAATTATTCGACGAGTTCAGAGTGATAAGATTAGGCAATGGCGAGGACGGCGACATGATACTTAGATTCAGCGGCAATGCGTGGGACCTATTGTCCTTCGTTGAGACGTCCTCTCCATCATCCACGAAAATAACGTTTTCTGACAAGGAAAACCTTTTCCGGCCTTTCACACCTGGCCTTCCAGAGCGCCATCGAGGCTTGATGTTAGACCATCATATTTCACGAGATGTTCTAGGTTATGTTGTTGAAGGCTTTGACTGCCACAAGAACATGTCCTCAGCGGCAAATTGGCTCTATGACAAGTACTGCAAGAAAGCTTCATTGAAAGTCGCACTTCTAGGGTCAGGAACCTCTGACAATAGACTCCCAGTAGTGAGCTTTGTTGGGATTGTCCTCGCTCCACATAGTTTTGCTAAGAGGTCGCATAACATGAATGAAGACACCAAATCTGAGAACATGCATTGGCAGCGAATAGGGTTGATGAAATGGACTGAGATCTACGGGACCATCGGAAAACCTTTGCATTACCATCTTCCGGCTTGTCATCCATTCAAATGCGACATTGTATAGCAAGGGTGGGAAGTTGTTCAGCCACAGTAGCTTGGCTGTCGCTATATCGACGTATTACCCGTATCTAGCCTTGTGCCCCCGTCCTTTCGGAAAGCTCTCAACGTTGACATTGGCAGATGCAATAAGTGTCAGCACTGCGCAGCCACCACCACCACCACCACCACTTTGAAGCATATATCGAGAGCATATGATCCCATACCTCTTACAAAGAACAACGAAATGTGCGCGATTGTACAACAGTGGGTGCCGTTTTCCGTGCCCTCGCCAAGTAAAAAGCCCGCTTCTGGCCAGAGATGCGTGCATTAGCACTGTCAGCATGCATAAAATGATAGCTTTGTATTCAGGCTTCATCCAACCGCGACTGAACACTGAAACTGAATTACATTGTGAGACGAAGGAAGGCAGACACCTCAGCCAAAATTCTCTTCAAGAAAGTTAGGAGCTTAACCACTATATGGTGAGAATTTTCTGCATCGGTTCGTAAATAGTTCCGCCACTATCTAGATAGGCTCAGTCCAGCAAGAGGTAGTTGATTCAGTTTCTCTTGGTATAGATTCGCGTCTCTAGTAACTATCAACTCTGACTGGTAGAAAGGTTGAGGTTGCAGGGGCCACACCTGGGTCCGCCATAAGCACATCAATAAAGCTAAAAAGCAAAAACCTGGATTTAAAAAGGCTAGTAGGTTGGTAGAAGTGGAGAAGAAGTCCTCCTGATACTCTGAACTGAGATGGACGATGTGGGATATCAATAGGAACGTTGGTGGTACAATGCGGGGTTATACAGCCTGGTTTTGATCATGCTGTTCAGCGATGTAGACGACAGGAGGCCAAGCTGTCTTGTATATAAAGGACATCCAAGTGCACAGAGAAGAAGCACTAGCACACGCTTTTCTCTATACTTCAGTGCGTCTTCCTGCGAGCCCAAGATCTCTTCTCGCCGTCCAATCTTTCCAACATGGCTCCCATCTTCAAGTCTATGGCCATCGCGGCTCTCAGCATCTTCTCCGTTGTGGGCTCTCCAATCGATCAGGCTGAAGGCGTTGCAGAGTTCGCTCCAACTCTTGAGACGCGTTCTAATTCAATGCCTCTGGAAAAGCGTGCTGATTTTCAATGGAGGTTTTGTGCGTCTTCCACAATTGCGCCTTGGCTTCGTAGTGCGAGATCCCGGTAAAGGGATAATTGCTGACAGTGGGTAACAGACAACAACGGTGGGTGTAACCACAACAGCAACCCGTCTGATACGTTCCCGTCCAACGGCTCTCCTCCGTAAGTCCAAAGACTTCGACTATTCACACCAGTGATCGCCAATCGAATAGCATGAAACTATCAGCGTCAAACTAATACGTAATTGCAGTGGCCAGGGCACCGTAGGAAATTGCTATTCTGCCCCGACTGGAGTCAACTGGAACAGGGTCGAGATTGACATTTTCTTCAACAACGGAGGCGGTCGTATGTAACTCCCATGTCATTTGTTCGTTCAGAGAATTTCATAGCGAGGCTACCTAAATCACGGTCCGCTTCTACACCCCTCAAAAATCTTTCCGCTAATCATGTTCCGGGTGAATAGGTGGCCTCCAGACTTTCTGCAACGTCAACTGTGGAGGTGGCGCGTCCGTCAAACAGCAAGGCACCAACTGCTATTTGCCGATCTCGGGATGCGCCATTGGAAGCTTGTAAGCGCTTCTGAACATTCATAGCAGAAGTTTGGCTAACCTGAACCTTAGCCGTGTCATCAATTAAACTCCACAAGACTGCCGAGATGAGAGCAGGGTGTTGGGGTCAGGCAGGGGGGGCTGGATGACGCGATCAACTCGGTGGTGATGCTAGGATTCACTCATTTGCACAGAATTAGTGTAGACGTATTAAATCAGAAAGAAGTTGTGACTGAGGCTTAACCAAATATCGAAAGTAACTCGTATATCAGTCTGAGCGACCTTGGGCGCGCGTTTGTTATGCTCAATTGAAAATGTATTGATGTCTCCAGTTCTAATTCTGGCGATCGCGAGTCCTGAAGGTTCGCAGAAATGGTGGCCAAAAACGTGACATTTATTCATTACCTATGCAATTGCGGATCGCGGAAAAGGATGGAAGTTGAATGGGCACTCCGTAACACCATCATTTGGACTTAGTGGCATTCAGATTTCTTCTGGTATTAACGAGTTTGTGAACTCTCGATAAGAGTTCACGATGGAACGGATTATGTGGACCTTCGTGAGAAGGCCGGCATGCGCGTTTTCGGGTATGAAAGATGCATTGTGCGAGCTTTACGGCTACCAAGAAGACTAAGATGCTAAAGGCGTAACATATTGTCATCGAATCGCGCTTGACAAAGAGTTGCGTACACAACTCTCTGCCATATCGACGACGTGTCCCCTATTCAGAAACATATAGCATGATTAATCAGATGTAATTGAAAATTCGTAGCTCGTCATCTAGCTCTGTATCTTATTTCTGGGCGCTATCGAACTTGGTAGGACTTGAAGGATTTACGATGTTATTTAACATCGCGATTTTTCAAAAAGTCACAGAACCTCAACAAGGATATATATTAGGAGTGTGTCAATGCATCGTTTTGGAAGAATTTAAAAACAATAGCATAATACCCTCCCTGCGACGTAATGATGCGAGGGGCGATAAATTGCGGGGTTGTACACGTAAGAACTTGCATCAGCGTCTACAGTGCCTTGCACCTTCCTCTTCATCACAACGCTTTCTGGGAAGAGTTTACACCAATTGATCCGGCGTTACATTTCTTGCATTTTGAACGTCTGCATAAAAGTACGTATCGATTTTGCATTGATGTTGACAGCGTAGATTTATGCTCCCTTAAAATTTCGAGAAATATTATGAATATTATTCAAGAAGAGCGGAGGCTTGGGAATTGGCCCTGTAGGCTGCTTCATGTCCCTACGATGACATCATATCCATGGTCACAAGGGAATACGTACAACGGCAAAGCCAGCCCACGTTATAATGCAATCTCGTATACTTGGGGACGATGGGAAGTTCGGGAGACAGATAGCCTGTTTGACTCTGTCGAACACGTTGACATCAAAGGGGTTCCTTGGCAGATTCCACGGATTCATCCAGATCATTTCACTCCGGCGCAGTTTCGTCGAGCAATCGAGACTGCAACACGATCTCCTTTTCGATATCAAGATGTACCGAGTGCGATGCTAGCGAATATAGATTTTCTCTGGCTTGATATCGCCTGTATCGACCAGAGAATGAATGAGCCAAGTTGTGTTGCAGAAATTGGTCGGCAGGCTGCGATTTTCGATGGTGCCCAGCACGTTTTCGTATAGTCCTCATCACGTTGTACAGAATGCTTCAGAAATCTTATTGAATCGACATCAAGTTTAGTACCGGTGGATGATGAGCTTGAACACGGTTTAGCGTTAGATGACTCCCCGCATGAACGCAATACTGGTGAAATGGCGTCAGAAGCACCTGTCTGGGATCTTTTCTCGGACATTCTTGATGATCCTTGGTGGACATCTCTATGGGCTCTCCAGGAAGCCTACATGCGTTCAGATGCCTACCTCCTGTCGAGAGAAGGTCATCTTGTCACTTTCCCTAGGTCAATGAAACCATACTACCCCTGGAGATTCTCTAATTAGCTTACGGTTTATGACAAACTTTCCAATGTTTGTGAGAGAGGCAATACAGATGCGGTCAGGCAGGAATATATTGGGCGAAAAGAATTATACATAAGGGGGGGGGCCTTCGCGCGCTTGCAACCGCCAATCCCTTTGCTACGTATGAAGCAGCAACTAATAGACAGACTGTGCATGAGCTTGATCGAGTGTACGGCATTCAACAGATCTTCAAGTGCCGTATTGGGAAATCAGCAATCGAGGCTGCACAAAGTACGCGGCAATTGTCCCTCGAGATTTTAGAAGAGCAGCTAGGATTACAACTTCTCAATCGATTACCAGTATCAAGCCAGTTTCACGTCTTCACAAAGCCGACTATGATACCTTCTCAATGGCGTTTGCACCGCTACTCAGTCGTTCCTGGAGTTTCGGCAACATACACTTGTTATCAAGATGAGATTTCTCCAAACATGGAAGAGAAGTGTACTTTTGTGATTAGTCCTGCTTCAGGTACTGGTTGGAGCACGATTGAGATCAACGGAACCTCAATGGTCCTTACTAACGTCGTTCTTGCCACGGACTGCCTGAATGCAAAATCGCAAAGCGGAGAACCTTTAACATCCTTCGCATTGCATCTTGATGCGTCGTCACACAATGAAGCCCCGCTCAGCACGACTTATACGGGACGTGAAGACCAAGTTGTCACATGGCTTCTCTCAACATATGCCAAGCAAGAACTGATGATTATCTGCATCGGAATGGCCTTTGGCTGGTATTCATGTCGCATTTATGGGCTGGTCGTCGTGCAGCAGCAAGAAGTTTGGAGAAGGCTTGGGGTCTGTGTCTGGGAGACCTTCAATGACCAATCGCACAGCATCCCCATATCTAGCGTGGCTGTCAATGAGTTTTTTATGCAAGTAGTAGGTTGTACTTGGCAGCCGTTTTGTGGCAAATATGGTACGACATCAGAATACAGGACACAATGCTAGAAATACTAGCCAGGCTCTCTATAATTTCGGAATAGACAGGCATTGGAACCATAGCACGCACATGATTGAAGAAGCTCTCGGTAGCTCTATTTACATAGCCTTTCACTCTGTGCTGAACTTTACATTGACTTTCTTTCCATGTATAATACGACCCAGTAGTATCGCCAACGCTGTCCAAGGATAGCGCACCTCGTCTACAGGCTTTAAGGAACAATGACTCTTATGTAGGGACGACATTTGCTTTCGCCTTTAAAGATGCTTTCTATTGCTGTATGCGTAGTTTTCCTACTTAAATAGTAATAGCATCGTCGGAGGTGCGTTTCGATATGCATAACAAGCAGATACTGCTTGAAGCGCTAGTATAGACACTTGTCTTCTTGTAAATTATGGACTTCCGATGGCGCTGGGCATGATTTTTTTAGGTATTGTTCGTACGCTTTAGAAGCAAGCGTAAGGTAGTTACAACGCATATGTATTTCGCATCTCAATAAGGTGTCTTCCTTTCTCTACTAGCAAGGCGAGCGCGATGATATTATCATTACTTACGAAATGCCAGACAGCACGAACCTCCTCTCTAACATCATGCGATATTGCCCCATCAGTACGATTCCATATCCGAACGCGACCATCCATCCCTCCTGAGACCATTTGCTGGTCTGTTAGGAAGAATCCCCTTACGGCATTCTTGTGCGCAGAAAATGTAGAGATGTGGCGGCCAGTTGACCAGTCCCAGGTTTGAATGGTCCCATCTGCGCTCGACGTCATTAGTTGGTTCTCGGGAAGATTGGCAAATTGGGTAATGATCTTAGAGTGTCCTTCACAGTGGGCAATACAGTTGCTTTCAAATGGAAAGGTTAGCCTGTTGTGTTATGCTTCGGCAACGATTGTCCGCTTACTTGCTTGTCACATCCCAAATCCTCATGCTGCCACCCGATGCTCCCGTGGCCAGCCGACTTCCGTCCCGGTCTACCGTCATCTTCCACACTGGCGTAGTGTGGCCTTGTAACACGCGTACGCACTGCCCGTTGTCTAAGTCCCACGCTGTGACCGTGCCATCACGCGCGCCTGTGAAGAGCAAATTTCCATGCTTCATTAGGCACTCAACCTCAGCACCTTGACCCACCAATTTCCATCGAGGGGCGGCGGTTTCGAGGTCCCACACGATCACAGTGGAATCATTAGAGCTTGAGATGGCCATACTATGGTTCATCAACAAAACCTTCTTGATAGCACCATTGTGTCCAGTCAAAGCACCCCGTAATGTGCTTTTTATTGTATTAGTAAAGTTCAGGATACGCAGCCACAAAAAGCTTACCCTGTATTTGCATCCCATATTCTTAGTAGATGATCTTGATTCCCTGTGATAAGCGTATTTTGGTAGCAGTCTAAGTCCCACATCTCCCCTACTTCTATAGTACGACGATGCTCGCAACCGTTGGAATTTTCTATATGGCGACAGCTGAGGTCCAGCACGTGAACGATTCCTGACACTGTGCTAGCGATGAGGTATTCCGTTGTTAGGCGCAGGTGACTAATCGACCAAGGGTGATGAACGTGAAAGCTTGCTAGGAGAGCCATATCTATATCTATCAAACGAAAAGCCTTTCGAGAAGTGAGGTCGATACATATACATTAGAAAGGCAAATGCGGAAAAATTCAGTAAAAGGGCAGAAATTTATCACCATATTATATAGTAGCCCGGGCACCCGTGCCGCAGGCCTGGAAGTTAATCCAATCAGGCAGCCATGGTAAGCGGAGTACCTCGGCGCTTGAAACCTTTAGAGTGTTGCCTAAAGCCTAGCCTAAACAGAAAACCACTAGTATGTATGCTGCAGAGTCCGCTACTACACAGCTGTCAGATGCATGAATGATGGCCTTAGGGCCTTGAATCTACCCTCGAAAGCTAGGCAGCTTCAATATCTAGTTCGGCATCGCTTACATACAATATTCATGGAATCCATCATCCTGCAACAGCCAACGTTGCCAAGAATGATTTGTGGCGACTGTCGATCAGCGGGAGTCGATCGCGCTTAAGTTTTCACTTCTCTATTTCCCTTAACATTGATAACGATACTTCACCTTTCTCTAGATCAAAAGTGCTATGCAGCCCTTCCATAAAAGCGGAACCTAGCACCACCCATTCGTCATCAGATTCCTGTAAGTAGGCAAATGGAAGCACGCAGCGTATTCCTTTTTCAATATCTCGTACCTCTGTCAAGTATTCCCACGGCGTCAACACAATCACTGCGTTCCTCCCGAACGAAAACACAATGTTTGGTAGTTCGTCCCGCATTGAACAGTCCAGATCCGCAAGCTGATCTTCCATTCCCAAATCTGGGTGTAGATTACTCTGAATCTCAGTGAGTAATGTGCCAGGAAGCGAGATGTAATCAAAGGAGTTGGCGAAGACAGCTCTGTAAGTCGATTTCCTGCCAGTGGGGGTTTTCCTATAAGGAGACTGAATGGTCACCGATTCCAGGTCAACGGCGTATCCGCTCGAAATGTAGTACGATAGTTGGCTCAGTTCATTAGGAGGCTTGGCCTCGATTATAGGAAGAGTGACCGCACTGTGTGCCAGTCTTTCTGAGGGGAAGTACCCCAACGCCAGCTCGCCGCTTTCGCCATCACACCGGGGAAGCCTAAGCGAGAATGTGGAGCGACTGAGCAATTTTTGATTTAACATACTTCGCAAGGCGCTCTTCGTACTGGCGTTCGATGCTGGTGTTCGACTTTGGAGCCGTGCAAGACCTAGTGCGCTGTCCAGAGGCGCGGCATTCAAGTACATAGTTCGCCAGACGGTCGCAACCTCGAATTGCTGGTCAAGGATTTTCAGACCTCCAACTCTTAAAACATCTTGCGAAAGATAGCCTGATGTCGAGAGCCCTTCATACATGAGATTCGAGACAGTGTTGCTTGGGTGGTAAGTGGTAGAGAGCGATGAGTTGTACTTATTCTGTCCCCGGCAGTACCGCGCTGTGACAGGATCTTGCAGACACTCAACAGAAGGGGCAAACATGTCTGACCAGCTCAGATCGATGGATGCAGTGAAGGGTTGTGGAGGGGTGCCGATACCTATCGAGGAGGTGTAAAGTATGTGGTAAAAGGTTGATTGATCACGGGGACCCAGCGGATGCTGGTGCCCGGCCTGCTTCGAGATTAATCGCGAGCCATATGCGGATTCTTTCAGCTCTATGGCACACAAACCTCAGGCTTTTGGGTTATACCAACATGTCCGTTATACAGTTGCCAGTCATCGAACTTGAAGCGAACAGTTGTGCGCTTTATTGGTATTGTCGCTGTAGTGCAGTTGCACATAGGAAGAAGGGCGAAGACGTAAGCGAGATATATGCAGCTGCTCATCATCGTCGGATTGTGAGCTCGATTTTCGTAACTCGAATGCGTAAGAATGATGGAATATAGCGCGCTATGTCTAGGCACCCTGAGCCAGAGACAATTGCACCCTCTAGCCCGTAGCTCTCAGAAAGTGTCTGTCTCCTGTGACGTCAGAGAAACTATGAACTGGCTAGAGCAGTGTGTTCAGTGTTCAAGAATGTTTCGCCGTGCGGCGAGGATCATGTTCGCGCTGTGCCGCAATCTATGTAAGCACACCTCGATACCCTGTTTATGGACCAATCAGCTGTGGCTATGCGCTGTGCCACACGTCTTAATATATTAATTTGCATAAAGACTTTATTTATATTAGAAGAAGGTAAGAGAGAACCCCGCTTAGAGAGCTATATTAGCTAATAGCGATTCTTATATAGTAATCTAATATAATATTTATATAAGAGGCCTAACCCTAAGAGTAGTAGTAAGTATAACTTTAATAAATTTAATAACTCTTCTCTAGTAAGTTTCTAGTAGATCTTATATATAGTAGTTTTTTAGTAGTATACTAGGCTTACTAAAGGTAAATAAGCTACTCTCTCTAGAAGCTTATTAGAAATTCTTCTACCTAGAAAACCTTTTACTTATAAGATACCTTTATTAAGTTCTTCTTTTACTAAGGCTTTAGCCTATTATATATCTTTTACTACTTTATTATTTATTTTCTACTTTTTACTCTAGTTACTTATTTTTAATTTCTCTTTTATTTATTCTAGTAAGTTAGTAAGATTAGAACTATATATTAGCTATTTTATAGCTAGTATAGACTTTATAGCTATTATAACTTTTTTATTTAATATTTTTAATTTAATAACTAAATATTATTTATATAATTTAGTATATTATTTATTTTACTTTAATTTATTAATATTTATTATTTACTATATTTATATCTTTTAGAATCTTACTATCTTATATATATATACTTAATTATTAATCTTATTAAGATAGCTAGTAAGTAGTTATAATATAAAGTAACTAGTATTACTTATATTATTCTATAAATAAATATACTACGTTTATTTACTTTCTTATATAAATTTTTAGTATAAGTATAGATATTTAAGTATATTTATTTACTAGTAATATTAGAAATCTATATATTAATCTAGAATTAAGTTTTTTCTAACTTCTAGAGTTAATTTCTAGAGTAGATCTAACCTAGGCCCTAGGCTTAATTTATACCTTAAGTTATTTATAAATTAGAGTTTATATATATTTTACGTTATTTATAAATTTATATAGATTACGTATATAGATACTTATACTAGTATCTTTAATTAGCTTATTATACTATTTAGATTTATATAAATTATAAATTTATATATTTATATTAAACTATACTTTACTTCTTTAGTATCTATACTTAGCTTAGATTATAGTATAAACTTACTATATCTAAGTCTATCTAAATATAAGCGTTAAAGCCTTTATCTTCTAAAATAAGTATACTATATTTATAGCTTTAGCTATTTTAAGCTAGCTATAAGAAGTTATATAATTTAAGTAGTAGCTATTCTTTTATATTACTAAGTTATTTATTACTTTATATAATATATAATATTTTTTTATATAATAAAGGTATACTATATAAAATATCTTACGTTATTCTATAAATAAATATACTACGTTTATTTACTTTTCTATATAAA